>OX031019.1:10423356-10635856 GCA_943736025.1 Tenthredo mesomela
TAATTATATATTTAACGTAAGATCGATCATCGAATGAATAACGTCTACATACATACTATACGTTCCATATTTAGTACCTATATATATAATACATATACTGATTACGAGGACTTTGACACGCCCCGTCGTAATTCTTTCATTGCGTAAAACATTTTTCTTTTTTTTTTTTTTTCTTTTTGTCCTTGTCTTATCTTTTGTATACAGGAAGTCGCGACACTCTCTATATCGAAGAAGAAATAGAAAAAAAAAAAAAAAAAAAGTGGTAAATTATCAATTAGCGTGGTACACAATCGTCATTGAAATATCATTAATTATAATTATTAATTATAATTGTAATTATTTATTACATAAGTGTATATTCCATCTATTTTTTTTTTTTTTTTTTTTTTTTTTTTTTTTTTTTCCGTATTCTTGTATTATAAACATCGATGTAAATTATAAAATAATTCATTTAAATTTATATAATATATATTTTTCAAAAATTAGATAAATGAAAGAAAATTTTATTTTTCATATTTATTGCGAACAGTTTTTGTAACAATTTTTTTATTATTCAATTTAATACAATTTATATTCTCTTTTCTTGGCAAAATTAATTTCACCCCACATCCTGAAAAATCTTGTAAAATGTCATCGCATATATATTAGGGTGTGCAAAAAAAAAAAAAAAAAAAAAAAAAAAAAAAAATTCAAACGTACATCAACATTCCGGTAGAGCATCTCAAATAGAATATCTCAGCCAAATATGAGCTCTTAATATTGATATTTAGAACTGCCTAACTCAGTTTTCCCATTTTTGATTTGAATAACACGTGAAAAAAAAATCGGAAAATTTTCGAATTGTGTTTTCTCGTAACCGGCTTGATTTAGAAACTATCTGAATACAGATTCTTATAGGAAATTTCACGCTCTACAAAAAACTACTGATATAGAATTTTCCTAACTCTCACCGATTAAGAGATATTCGCCTATAAACATTGAGTCATAGCGTCATAGAGTCATACGACTCTGGGAAAAACAATTTATTTTTCAACCGCGCATCAAAATTTCGGTAGAGCATCTCAAATAGAACATCTCAGCCAAATATGAGCTCCTAATATTGATATTTAGAACCGCCTATTTTAGTTACTAAAATTAGTAACTAAAATTAGTAACGAAATTAGGCAGTTCTAAATATCAATATTAAGAGCTCATTTTTGGCTAAGATATTCTATTTGAGATTCTCTACCAGAATGTTGATGTGCGTTTGAAATATTTTTTTTTTTTTTTTTTTGGCACACCCTAATATATATGTATATAATAATAATAAATGTGGATAATCTAATATATATATATATATGAAATTTCTTATTTTTTTTTTTTCTTTGTTATTCTCGGTGCTGACATCTGATCATTTATCTACAGACTCCAAGTCCAGCATTGATCATAGTAAGTTATGAAAAAAAAAAAAATTCCTTAAACTATATTATACGTATACTATATATCACACTGCTTTACGCTTAATTAATAATCACAATTTTACTAACAAACAGTTTCACGATTAGGTGCTAAAAAATTAAACGTAACGTAACGTAACGTAACTGTGTTAGTTTTACACCCCATTTGTTTAATTGTTTAATTTCTGTTGTTGTTGTTGTTGTTTTTTGTCCCCCCCCCCCCCCCCCCCCCCCCCCCTTTTGGAGTAAGTAACAATTTAATTCATTAATAACGACTCTTAACAAGGGTATTTTTTTCTTGCTTTCCTGCTGCTATCGTAAATGAAGTCACCAACAGGAATGGTCACGGAAAAATTTTCGGTAATTTTTTTTTCTTCATTTTCTCATTAGAGAATATTTTTATTTTTCTATATATTAGTATTTTATTTATTTTTATTTTTTTTTCTCACATTAAACACAAACACAGGGTATGTCTTTCAAAAAGGTATTAAATCAATGCTTGCTCTCTTCATTCTCTTGGGTGTATGTATTATAAATTATAATGTATCAACAATCGTACGTTACAACTTAACGTCAAAATATTATCCTGCATTCCATAACTAATATAACTATGCTTGCAAAATGTTTAATAAAAGCTAACGCTTCATAAGTTAAGACTGTATTGTAATTTGTGATAACGTTCAACGTTTATTTTAACTCTCTAAGGTATTATTCTTCTGTAGTTCTTGTTTTTTTTTTTCTATTAGAAGCAAGAGAAACTTTATGAAATCACTATAGTTGAATGAAACTCGATTCAATAGTCATTTTCCAGTGTGTAAAATCGAGTTTCACATCACATTTTCCTATTTTTGCTATTCGTATCGTATTAGTTCAAAGAAGCTTAATTTTCTTCTCTCTTTCTCTAAACTTCTTTAATAATAGTAGTAATGCTAGTGATGCAGCATGCTAAATGCAGAATTTTCATTTCTATGAACAAAAGCCTCATAGATTTTACATATTCATATAAAATGTTGAATTTCTTTCCTTTCGCAGGGTGAACTAGAACAGCAATTATTACAGGCAAATCCGATCCTAGAAGCTTTTGGAAATGCAAAGACAGTCAAGAACGACAATTCGTCACGTTTTGTAAGACCAAATTTGGATAAATTTATTACAGAATTATTATCACAATTGCTAGATTATTATACATTACTATAACGATGATATACGCTTTATATTCACAGGGTAAATTCATCAGAATTAATTTCGATGCTTCCGGCTACATCGCTGGCGCAAATATCGAAACATATCTACTCGAGAAATCCCGTGCCATTCGTCAAGCAAAGGACGAAAGGACCTTCCATATATTCTACCAGCTTTTGGCCGGCGCTTCTCCTGAACAAAGAAGTAATTTTTTCAAACAAGCAGTAGAATATGAAACGCAATATTTCCAGTTAATCAACGATATTATAACGACTACTTATTTATTATTTACAGAGGAATTCATCCTGGAAGATCCTAAAAACTATTTGTTTTTGTCAAACGGTTCGATACCCGTACCCGGTGTTGACGACGCCGCTGAATATTTGGCTACAGTTAAATCAATGAACATAATGGGGATGACGCACGAAGATTTTTCATCAATATTCAGAATCGTATCCGCAGTTATGTTGTTCGGATCAATGCAGTTCAGACAGGAAAGAAATTCCGACCAAGCTACACTTCCCGATAACACAGTAGCGCAGAAAGTTTCTCATCTCTTGGGGCTTAGCGTCACAGAAATGACTAAAGCTTTTCTTAAACCGAGGATTAAAGTAGGAAGAGATTTCGTAACTAAAGCCCAGACTAAGGAGCAGGTGGAGTTTGCCGTAGAAGCAATATCTAAGGCCTGTTACGAGAGAATGTTCAGATGGTTGGTGAACAGAATTAACAGGTCTTTGGATAGAACTAAAAGACAGGGAGCTAGTTTCATAGGAATTCTCGATATGGCTGGTTTCGAGATATTCGAACTAAACTCTTTCGAACAATTGTGTATAAACTACACAAATGAAAAGCTACAGCAGCTCTTCAATCACACTATGTTCATTCTTGAGCAGGAAGAGTATCAGAGAGAAGGTATAGAGTGGAAGTTCATTGATTTTGGTCTCGATCTTCAACCGACAATTGATTTGATTGATAAACCGATGGGTATAATGGCTCTGCTTGATGAAGAATGCTGGTTCCCTAAGGCCACGGACAAAACATTTGTTGAAAAATTGGTCGGGGCTCACAGCGTACATCCAAAATTCATGAAAACTGATTTTCGCGGGGTTGCAGACTTCGCGATAATTCACTACGCTGGAAAAGTTGATTATTCAGCGGCAAAATGGCTCATGAAGAACATGGACCCTCTGAATGAGAACGTCGTTAGTCTCCTCCAAGCTTCTCAAGATCCTTTCGTCTGCCACATATGGAAAGACGCTGAGATAGTCGGAATGGCCCAACAGGCACTGACCGACACTCAATTCGGGGCTCGTACCCGAAAGGGAATGTTCAGAACTGTATCTCAGCTCTACAAAGAGCAATTGGCCAAGCTTATGGTCACTCTGCGTAATACTAATCCAAATTTTGTCAGATGTATTATTCCGAACCACGAAAAACGCGCAGGAAAAATCGATGCTCCCTTGGTACTCGACCAGCTAAGATGCAACGGAGTTCTAGAGGGCATTCGTATATGCAGACAAGGTTTCCCCAACAGAATACCATTCCAAGAATTCAGGCAGAGATACGAGCTTCTTACTCCCAACGTTATTCCTAAGGGTTTCATGGATGGCAAAAAGGCTTGTGAAAAAATGGTAAGAATTGATCTCGGCAAATGAGGACGAGTTCTTTTTTTTTATTCTTTTTTCTTTGCACTCGAATAATTGTAACGCAACTTTTCACACCTTTTACAGATTCAAGCCCTTGAATTGGACCCAAATCTCTACCGCGTTGGACAATCGAAGATATTTTTCCGCGCCGGAGTACTGGCGCAGCTTGAGGAAGAAAGAGATTACAAGATAACGGATCTGATTGTCAACTTCCAGGCGTTTTGTCGCGGTTTTCTTGCCCGTAGGAACTACCAGAAGCGTTTACAACAGCTTAATGCGATTCGTATCATCCAGAGGAACTGCGCGGCATACTTAAAACTCCGTAATTGGCAATGGTGGAGATTGTACACCAAGGTAAAGCCTCTGCTTGAGGTGACCAAACAGGAGGAAAAACTTACACAGAAAGAAGATGAGCTCAAACAAGTTAGAGATAAACTGGATATGCAATTACACTCCGCTCAAGAGTACGAAAGAAAGTACCAGCAAGCCATAGAGGAGAAAACTGTACTCGCTGAACAGCTACAAGCCGAAGTTGAACTCTGTGCTGAAGCTGAGGAAATGCGGGCTAGACTTGCAGCGAGGAAACAAGAGCTGGAAGAAATATTGCATGATTTAGAAGCCAGGATTGAAGAGGAGGAAGAACGGAGTACCGCTTTAAATCAAGAGAAGAAAAAGCTGCAGTTGAACATTAGCGATCTTGAGGAACAGCTTGAGGAGGAGGAAGCTGCTAGGCAGAAGTTACAGCTTGAAAAAGTCCAGTGTGACGGCAAGATAAAGAAACTTGAAGAAGATCTGGCCTTGTCTGACGATACAAACCAGAAATTATTGAAGGAAAAGAAGATTCTTGAGGAGAGATCAAACGACTTGTCACAAACTTTGGCCGAGGAAGAAGAGAAGGCCAAACATCTTGCCAAGCTTAAAGCTAAGCATGAGGCCACGATCGCAGATCTTGAGGAGAGACTGCTTAAAGATCATCAACAAAGACAAGAAGTTGATAGATCTAAACGCAAGGTTGAAACCGAGGTATCGGACTTGAAAGAACAGCTCACTGAGCGCAGGGCTCAGTTCGAAGAGCTGCAATTACAGCTGGGTAAACGTGAGGAAGAACTGACCCAAGCCATGATGAGAATTGACGAAGAAGGAGCCGCCAAGGCCCAGGCTCAAAAGGCATTGAGAGAACTGGAATCACAGCTCGCAGAACTTCAGGAAGATTTGGAAGCGGAGAAAATCGCTAGAAGTAAGGCAGAGAAATTGAAACGTGATCTTAACGAGGAATTAGAGGCTCTCAAAAACGAGCTATTGGACTCTCTTGATGTAACAGCAGCACAACAGGAACTCAGGAGCAAAAGAGAACAGGAACTTGCAACTTTGAAGAAAAATCTTGAGGACGAGACCTCCGGGCATGAAGGAACCTTGGCAGATATGCGTCACAAACATTCTCACGAATTGACTGTAATAAACGAGCAAATGGACGCGTTGAAGAAGGCCAAAGCTGGCTTAGAAAAGGCTAAGAGTACTCTCGAAGCTGAGAATGCAGATCTTACCACAGAGCTAAGATCCGTGGGAGCAAGCCGACAGGAATCTGATCGCCGACGTAAACAGGCTGAACAACAATTGGCCGAACTTACTGCTAAGGTTGCCGAAGTCGAAAGGGCTAAGCAGGAGCTGGCTGAGAGAGCGGCTAAGTTACAGCAAGAGGCTGAGAGCGTTTCTCAACAGCTAGAAGCTGCGGAACTTAAGGCCTCTGCCGCCCTGAAGGCAGCGACTACTTGCGAATCACAATTCTCTGAGATACAACAACAGTTAGAAGAAGAGACGAGGCAGAAACTTGCTTTTAGCTCAAAACTCAGAGCTCTTGAGGGCGAGAAAGAGAGTCTTCAAGAACAGCTGGACGAGGAAGAGGAAGCCAAGCGGGCTTTGGATAAGCAGGTGCAAAGTCTGACCATTCTGTTAGCCGAGGCAAAGAAACGGGGCGATGAAGAAGCCGAGTCAGCCGTGGCTCTGGAAGAGGCGAGGAAACGGTGCTTGAAAGACATCGAAGCTCTGCAGAGACAAGTTGAGGAACTGCAAGCGGCTAACGACAAGTTGGATAAGTCTAAGAAGAAGATTCAAGCTGAGTTAGAAGACAGTAACATCGAGCTTGAGGTTCAAAGAGCAAAGGTAATCGAGCTTGAGAAGAAGCAGAAGAACTTTGACAAGGTTCTTGCCGAGGAAAAAGCGATCTCTGAACAGTTTGCAGAACAACGTGATGCCGCGGAACGCGAGGCACGCGAGAAAGAGACTAGAGTACTTTCGTTGACTAGGGAACTTGACGAGTTGAACGATAAGGTTGAAGAGCTTGAACGAGGCCGACGAGGACTTCAAGCTGAGTTAGACGAGCTTGTAAACAACCAGGGAACTGCAGACAAGAATGTTCACGAGCTTGAAAAAGCTAAACGCGCACTAGAGTCCCAGTTAGCAGAGCAGAGATCTCAGGTTGAGGAACTCGAAGATGAACTTCAGTTTACAGAAGACGCTAAATTGCGACTGGAAGTAAACATGCAAGCTTTGAGGGCACAGTTCGAACGCGATCTTCAAGCCAAAGAGGAACAGGCCGAAGAAAAACGCAGGGGTTTGGTAAAGCAGTTGAGAGATCTAGAGGCAGAGTTAGAGGACGAGAGGAAACAGCGAGCCGCTGCTATTGTACAGCGTAAAAAGATGGAGGCTGATTATAAGGACATTGAACAACAGCTAGAGATGCATAACAAAGTTAAAGAAGATGCTCTTAAACAGCTTAAGAAACTTCAAGTACAAATTAAGGACAGTACTAGGGAAACTGAGGAGGCCAGAGCCGCACGTGACGATTTGGCTGCTACTGCTAAAGAAACTGAAAGAAAAGTAAAGAGTCTTGAAGCTGAACTCATGCAGCTTACAGAGGATTTAGCCAGTAGCGAAAGAAACAGACGAACTGCTGAGAGCGAGAGGGACGAACTACAAGAAGAAATTAACAACAATGCTAATAAAGGTATAAACGATAATAACTTCACAAACTAACATCGTTAAATATTTATAAACCAGGTTTGTCTCTGTCTTATTGATTTCCAGCTGATTCTACCCCTCCGTACTTCGTTGATCGCTCACTAAACTGATAATATAATATATCTTCTTTTCTTTTAGGAACGTTACTGTTGGACGAGAAGCGTAGATTGGAAGCGAGAATTGCTACGTTAGAAGAAGAGCTTGAAGAGGAGCAATCGAACAGTGAAATATTGATGGACCGAGCTAGGAAGGGTCAGATAAACATTGAACAGCTTACAACAGATCTTGCTACTGAGAGATCGACAACACAGAAGCTTGAGACCCATAGAATGTTGTTGGAGAGACAGAACAAGGAATTGAAAGCGAAATTGGCTGAGCTTGAAACTTCACAGCGTACGAAAACAAAGGCGACAATTCAGGCTTTGGAATCTAAGATCAATAATCTTGACGAACAACTAGAGGCAGAAGGAAAGGAGCGATTTGCACAGCAGAAGATCAACAGGAAATTAGACAAAAAGTATAAGGAGGTGCTTATACAGCTTGAGGATGAGAGAAGAAACGCTGATCAATATAAAGAACAGGTTGAAAAGGTGAACGCAAGAATGAAGGCTCTTAAAAGACAGCTTGACGAAGCTGAGGAAGAAGTAACGAGGGAAAAAACCCAGAAAAGAAAGGCTCAGCGAGAGATGGAGGACATGTTGGAGTCTCACGAATCGTTAACTCGTGAAGTTGCTAACTTGAGAAATAAATGGAGGTAATTATTCATCTTGTTTTTATTTTATTATCCAATCGTCTTAAAGTTTTTATCGAGATATTTGTGTGTGGATTGATTTTTTTCTTCAATTTATCAACAATTTTATTTATGCATATATATCTAAATCGATTCAATTTTAGTTCCTACTGATCTTTGGAGCGCAAGCAAAAATCCAGTCGTTATCGTTACAGTCGATACGTTACAACAACGTGCATTTTTCATCGCATTATATTAATATAAACTTATAAGTTATTAATTTGTGATATAATAATAATAATATTATATGCGTAGGAAAATAATTGTCGAATCGGTAATCAGCCGAACAAAAAAAAAAAAAAAAAAAGAAAATTCTTAAAATCAAAAAAATCATTCTTAAAATCTGAGAATATTTATCCTAAAGTTGATAAAAAAAAAAAAAATAAAAAAAATAAAATGATCAAAATTTAAAAATCATTATCATCAACGATCATTGTTGTTCATTCATTCTGAAGAATTAGTATCTTGATTGGCTAGTCTTTTTTACAATTCCGTATTTCTAATTTCAATATACATAATTATCATTCATACATGGGTTTGTGTTTTTATAATTATCATCATACCCCTAAAAATCTATTGATCCAATATTCCCTATTTTATCTCAACTAGTATATAGCAATGTACGAAATTGTATCAAATCAAATATATCGAATGTTATTGCATACTTTATTCATCTATACACCCGGTAATAACAAGAAAATTGTTACTGTCTAATAAAAGGATTTTTCTTAAATCTATCATATATCTATATTAACAAAAAATAAATAAAAAAAAAACATTTATTATAACAGAAATAAGACATTAACAACTTTTTTATTCGATTCTAATATATAGAAAAAAAAAAACAAAGAAAAAAAATGTGTAATATGACGTTATGACATCGAGTAAAGCCCCCCCCCCCCCCCCCCCCTCGCTCTACCAGAAAAAAAAAAAAAAAGTAATTAATTTACAGACATCACGTGACGATGCGCTTGCAAAAAGTATTCTATTTTTAGAATTTAGATTCAGTTTATGCACCGAGTAGGTATAGTACTGGTTATTGAAAAGAATATATTCACAATCTTTGGTTGTAGATTATGTTAATGAAATTGATTATTTTTAGCTACCTGTTAGTAGAAAAATATATTATTAGATACCTAATATTATGGAATTAAAATTTGTCTTTCTATTTTTGATTGAAAAAAAAATATATGTGACTATGTTTGATTTTTTCTAATTAAAGGCGAACACCGGGTATGAGTCTCAGCTCTACTACTCGTCTTACAAAACGAGGTTCATCGCAGACAGGGGGTTCTGGTGACGACTCTACAACCCAGGACGAAAGTATGGACGGAGAAGAGACTGCGAATTAGTAAATTCGTATGATGATAAATTTAGCTTGTGTCTAACAATGTATTAAACGCATAATGGACGATCTGCAGGAAAACCGATAATATTTGGTATTAAAAAGATATAATAAAAGTATAGAGAGAGAGAGAGAGAGAGAGTAAGCGGACCATCATTAAATGATTCGTCAATTAGCCATTTTCAATGATAGATAATAATAAAATAAAAGAGAAGAGGAAAAAGAAGAATAAGAATTTAATTTAATAATAAAGGTAACTGAATAATAAACCGGTTGCCAGCTTCTATCACATTCATTGTAATAGTAATTTTTCTAATTCTGATTGAAGTTATACGAATGAGAAAACGAAGAGAGAGAGAGAGAGAGAGATGAGAGGAGAGGAGATACAGACAGGATAGATAGATAGAGTAGGATAGGTGGAGAAAGAGTTGAACAAGAGTTCAGCTCCGAGTCTGAGTTGCCATTAGAAAGAGATAAAGGAAATAAAAAATAAAGATAAAGATAAAATAACAAAACTAGAAAGAAAAAAAAGAAGAAAGAACACGATAAACAAACATTCTACAATATGTAAATAACTTTAATTTACACCTTACTATTGATCACTGATATAATATTATTATTAAGCAGCATGAAAAGTTAATGAATTGAATAGTAAAAAAAAAAATAAAAAAAAATTAGGGATTAAAATCTTTCGGTGATTTACAACTGATTGAAAAAAAAAAAAAAAAAAAAAAAGAAAGATTTAAGAAATTGTGTAAGAAAGAAAGAGAGAAATAGAGAGAGAGAGAGAGAGAGAGATAGAAAAAGAAAGAAAAAAGTAGTTAAATATGTAAGCAAAGACATTTGAGTTAAGATAGATTGAGAAAGAATTAACAAATACATATATAAAAAAAAAAAAAAAAAAAAAAAGGAAAACCTACTGCATAATTAAAAGAGTAACACAAACATACTTCTTATCTAGTATAAGACATTTGATAACAATAAAAATTAATAATTCGCATATATTATTATGATTATTAAATATTTTAATAATTGACTAATAATATGTATAAACTAAAAGGCAAACACATCGTTTCCGGGGATAGAGTTTCATTTTAAAAGGTTTTAGGTCTCATGATGTTTTTTTTTTCTTTTCTTTTCTTTTTCATATTCTTTTCGTTTCTTTTTTCGAAAACCTTTTATTCAGAATATTACCCGCATTATACGCATTTATTATATATATAAATATAAATATACATATACATATTATACAAGAAATATATATATATTTTATATATATATATATATATATTTTTTTTTTTTTTGGCATGATTATATAATATATTTCATAAAACGATAGATAATAAGTCATTTATACGTACATATTATTCAGACAAAAAAAAAAAAAAAAACGAAAAAAAAAGCAAATAAAATACTTAAAAATTGTTATTATTATTATTATTATTATTATTATTATTATTATTATTATTATTATTATTATTAATTTTTCTTTTTATTTTTCTTCTTTTCTTTCTTTATATTTAACAGTACTTAACGATATACATTTATAAATTAGTCTTCCGATTTTGGAATCTTGTTTAGAGCCCCAAGCCTTTTGAAATGAAATGAAATGAATTTTTTTTTTTTTTTTTTTTACCACTGATCAGGCGTGTTTTCGCATTAATTTAAAACTACGCTAAGTGTATGAAAAAAAAAAAAGGAAGAAAAAAATATCTTGAATAAAATAGTGTATTAAGAATGGAAAAAAAAAAAAAAAAAGGAATGAAGAGAGAGAGAGAGAAAAAAGAAGAAGAAAACAATAACTATTTAATACAGGCATTATTATTGAAATGATAGAAAACTATTTGTTAAACAACATAATTTCTCGTGTAATTTATAATCGATAAATGAATTAAATATTTGATTCTTGAAGTTTTTTTTTTTTTTTTTTATCTTTTTTTTTTTTTTTTCTTTTATACATAATAAGAATATTTTATAACCAGTCATTTAGAAACATTTACAATAAAGAAAAAAAAAAAAAAAAAAAAAAAATACGGTAAACGTTAATATCGCCTTTTTTTTTAAATAATATATATAAAATAAAGGCTAGTATATTTTTTGAACTAAGGAAGATACAAAGTAAAATGAAATAATAAAAACTAAAAATAAGGAAAAAAGAAAGAAAAAAAAAAAAGAAAAAAAAAGGGTGACAGTAAGGATTATAATTAATTAATATAGACGTTTAAGTAAGATTAAAATAAGAACCAAACCACACAGAAGAAAAAAAAAAAAAAAAAAGAAAAAAAAAAAGTGGTGAAACATTAACATAAGATAATTAATGGCTTTTTATATACGAGAATTTAGATGCGCGGAGTATTCTTAGAACTTATAAGTTTGTTATTAAAAATCGATTGAAATAGTAATCGCGCATAGCTATTGGATATGGAGTTAAGTTTTTAATTAGTTTAACTGTTTAATTGAATAATTAAAATACTAGATAAAACGTCATACCGTTGTCGAGTAGTGAAAGAATTTAATTAAGACATAGACAGATAACAGACTGTATACAGATAAATACTAAAACTCTAAATCCACTATCTTGAAACTGTGAGAGTATTAAATCCGAAAAGAGTACTGGACTAGGAGATAATGAGAGATTGAAAATTTCCACTTTACGAAATCTTTTAGTTAAACGGGTCAGCACTCTTTTTCTAATACTATTAGCTCGGGAATTGTATTTTGTAAATAAGTTACCCATATATACATATAATTAAATAATGAAATTTTGAAGAAAACAAGAAACAAGAAACGAAAGAAAGAAAGAAAGAAGAACACAGAAAATAATGATAATATACAATTGATTAAGTTCGAAATGTAATATTAGATACTGAATGAAATTTTCCCTGTATTTCCTATAGGTGGAAAAAATGTTTAAAAAGAACGCATAATTTAACGGAGAGAGAGAGAGAGAGAGAGAAAGTAGAGAAAACAAATAAAACGTTTTTATAACTTTTATATATTATACGTATTACGATGATCGATTGGAAAGAGTAAAGATTGGGGTTGCATCTTAAGTTTAATAAAATAAAACAAAATGCTGATTAAAATTTGTAATAAAAACATCTATGAATTTATTTGCCACAAGATATTTTACAATCAGGGCATGCATATTGCATTTATATGTCTTATAGGATATAAAATAAATTTATTACTTTATTATACATAATAGTAATCAAAAAAATACAAAATACAAAATATAAACACTGTTTAGCTTATCCCATAATATTATAAGTAATCATCATTTCAAATCTCGAATTTTATTTTACATCGTTGATTTTTTTATCACTTATTTCTTTCAACTGTCTGGCCAAAATCAAGTTGCATAAATCGAGCGGGGTTTTACGTTCCTTATTCGTTATTTCGATCGATCCACCGTTAGCTACTAGCAGCTTAGCTTCTTCCTGACGATCTTCTTCGCATGCTAAATGCAGAGCTGTGTTCCCATACGCGTCTCTGTGATCTATATTATTCAAGCATAGAAAAAAAAAAACATTGTCAACAAGTTTAATTAAATTAAATGAACAATATTTAATTTGCGCGTGTAAATGACTAATAACCGATTTTCAGCTGTTTTTCGTATTCCAAAAGCAGCTTAACGATAGCGATATTCCCCTTCGAAGCGCTTCTGTGAAGAGGAGTTGAGCCAAGATTATCAGTGATGTTAATATCTGCGTCTTTTTCGAGTAATGAAGCGCATATTGATTTCCAATTTTTCGATGCTGCGTATTGAAGCGCCGAATGGCCGTCGGTAGTTTTAGCATTCACATTTGCTCCTTGGTTTAATAAAAGATTAACAACTTTGTCACGACCACCCGAAGCGGCGAGAATCAACGGTGTCATTTTCGTCTAAGAAAAGAACGCAGCGATTTAGAAATTTTGAATAATATTTTCCCTCGCTTTAGTTGCGAAGCGATCACGTGACTAGCTCGTGACGTCACAAGATGGCGACGTTCATTGATGATTAGGTTGTCATCCTGTGACGTGACGTACGTCGTACTTGGTATCATTCCTAACCTAGGTTAACTATTTTGAACGCGACATGATCAACGGATGAATAATATGCTTTTAGAATAATACTTACTTCGTCAATTGGATCGGTTGGTAATCCTAGAGAGATTAGATACGTGACTAGTTCGTCATGACCCCCCAAAGCTGCCCAGTGAATAAGCATCCGACCATTCTGAAGATCGAAGATTTTAGTGAATGGAGGAAAAACGGGTTTGTGACATGAGGGTTTTCGACTATAGGAGTCTTTATTATACTTACGCTATCCACGTCGGTTTTAAGCTGGGGGTTTTCATTGATTAAGATTTTTACTGCTTGAGTTTTACCCCGGTAAGCTAAATCGTAAACACTAGGCTCCGGCGGCGCCATTTTAAACAATAAATTTATCTGAACGTCTAGATCTGCTGCAGTTTAGATGAAAATGAAATTGAAACCGGTGGAGTTAAAGCTGTGACAGCTGCCGCTCTATAACATTGACATTCGAGGCGTCATAAGGTGTCGTCATCTCGCGGACAAGGCTACGAATTATTTTTTTACCGAAAATGTAGGTACGCCTTATTATACGCAACTTTCCCTACACATAGATGGCGTACTAGTTGCATACCTTGAGGCGCAAATGTGTTGCGGCATGAATAGTAGTTCACCAATTCAACTACGTGATGGATGATACCATTTAGCACTCTGTTGACAAGCATTGACCTAGGGTACAGGCGCACCTGTCATGGATTCAATGGCCCTCGTGGCGTCAAAGACTGCGTATGGGGACTTGTGCCAGCGGGATATGACGGTAAACAGTCGTATCAATAGATATAGGTATACTACAAGCGCAGTGAAATTGCCGCAAAATAGGCAATGGACTCATGAACGGAAAAAATTATTTTATGGTATAATTTTTGGAATAATTGACTGAACGCTAATTATATTAAAACCCTAGTACTTCTGTTACAGTTGACCAAAGAACAAACATATCCGACCAGTTCATTTTCGATGGTTACCTATATTTTTATTTAAAAAAAAAAAATAAATACAAATTATGCGCAACATAGAAAATAAGTAATATGTATTGTATCGATGCTGCAACAATAAATTCCCAAATATACCAGTAATGGCATCGTTATTTTCCTCTTTTTCCCTCCCTCAGACTCTTTATTTCAAAAACCGTAGGGAATAAGTAGTAAGATTTAAGGTTTCAGAAACTCTAAATAACGTAAGCATAGAGGTATAGGTATAGGTATCGTTATAGATACGTGCATGAAACGGTGTCTACGTGCATGCTTGCTTGCCTACCCACTGTTGTTTTTTCCCACCAAGAATTTCAGCACACCTCCTCGGGTCAGATGTTCTCCTGATATCAGGAGCATTCTTCGACTTAAAATTTTTTTAGACTCTAACAATCGCTAGTATAACTAAATATAAAGACGAGCATGAAGCAACGTATGCATGCCTATATCGATACACTACTCCTTTCCCCCTCCAAAAATGTTAGCACACCTCCTCGGGTCAGATGTTCTCCTGATACCAGGAGTATTTTTCGACTTAAAATTTTCGAAACTCTGGAAATAGCTAGTATAATATACTATATAGCGACGTGCACGAAGCAACGTATGCATGCATACATCGACACACTACTCCTTTCCCCCTCCAAAAATTGTAGCATACCTCCTCGGGTCAGATGTTCTCCTGATACCAGGAGTATTTTTCGACTTAAAATTTTTGAAACTCTAGAAATGGCTAGTATAATATACTATATAGCGACGTGCATGAAGCAACGTATGCATGCATACATCGACACACTACTCCTTTCCCCCTCCAAAAATTGTAGCATACCTCCTCGGGTCAGATGTTCTCCTGATACCAGGAGTATTTTTCGACTTAAAATTTTTGAAACTCTAGAAATGGCTAGTATAATATACTATATAGCGACGTGCATGAAGCAACGTATGCATGCATACATCGACACACTACTCCTTTCCCCCTCCAAAAATTGTAGCATACCTCCTCGGGTCAGATGTTCTCCTGATACCAGGAGTATTCTTCGACTTAAAATTTTCGAAACTCTGGAAATAGCTAGTATAATATACTATATAGCGACGTGCATGAAGCAACGTATGCATGCATACATCGACACACTACTCCTTTCCCCCTCCAAAAATTGTAGCATACCTCCTCGGGTCAGATGTTCTCCTGATACCAGGAGTATTCTTCGACTTAAAATTTTCGAAACTCTGGAAATAGCTAGTATAATATACTATATAGCGACGTGCATGAAGCAACGTATGCATGCATACATCGACACACTACTCCTTTCCCCCTCCAAAAATTGTAGCATACCTCCTCGGGTCAGATGTTCTCCTGATACCAGGAGTATTTTTCGACTTAAAATTTTTGAAACTCTAGAAATGGCTAGTATAATATACTATATAGCGACGTTGCTGTAGCAACGTATGCATGCATACATCGACACACTACTCCTTTCCCCCTCTAAAAATTGTAGCACACCTCCTCGGGTCAGATGTTCTCCTGATACCAGGAGTATTTTTCGACTGAAAATTTAACTTAAAATTTTTCTCACCTGTATGAATCGCAGAGTAAAACGAAGGGGAAAGTGGATAATAACGAATCATTTCAAAATATTCGGGAATTTATTGCTAGCGAATATCAATACAATATTATCGATTGTCAAAGTTATGTACGATTTGTAATTCTTTCTTAAAAATGAAAACTATGGCAATCAAGAATTTTTCTATTTTCTTTCTAGCATAAAAAAGTTATCATAATATAATTAACCATATTCGTATTACAATAATATACCTAGTGCATAACTAATTTTACAAACACTGAGTTCAATATACGTTCGTTCGTTGCAATTGGAACAGAATCCTTGCTGGACGGAGATGTTTGGATTCTGATGAAAGTTTGGTCAACTGTAACAGAAGGATAAGTGTTATTATCATATTACCATCATTCAGTCGATTACTTACTTAAGTATACTTACAGGCACGAAGAAACTCCTTTCGTCAATGGGTACTTCGTCTTTTTTGCAACATCTCTTCTGAAATCATAACATTTATATCGAAATTTATGTCAATAATAGTCGTATTCCGTTTCCACAAACCCCTATACGCACACCTCGATGCCAACGGGATGCGAAATTGTATCACTATCTCGCAGTCCAGTTGAGTGTTGACGAACTACTTTTGCCACCAACTCATATACGCCTTATCACACGCTACATTTCCTACACTAATGCATGCGGGTTGTATATAATAAGGCGCACCAATGTTTACCGATATTATTAAAAATTGGATATTATTGATAATCGAACATTATCTCAGAGTCTTATGTCCCGTCGCACGCTTACGCCTATTGATGAAAAGCACGATATTATGTAAAGTATAGCCGATGGTTTAGTTACATTTCAGCGTATGAAGGGATGGCCTCCGCACGAAAGAATTTTTCAACGAATAAATTGTCGATGAATTACTGAAATATGAACTAATTCAAGCGTAATATTGAATTTGCGTCCGCGATGGAACTCCTTTTCCGATGGGGATTGTCTTATGAATGATAAAATATTCCATTCTATCTGTTAATAGACCGGAAATCTACTTTTTTCCAATACTGAATAGGATCTGCAAAAGCTCAACCATTCTCACCCGTTTCCCGTCTTTCTTCCGTTTGAAGCGAAACTTTCGAACGCAAATTCTGCAAGTAGAATAGATGCAGTAGAATAGAAACAGGTATTTATAGATGAAATTACTTGGTCGTACAAACTTTGTACTTAATACTCGCGTAAGTTTGTCTGAAACCAGAGAATGAGATGGAATATACGATGGGACATAGACCGTCCCGAAAATGTAATACGTCGCAGTGATTCCAGAGAGCTAAAATCTGTCCTAAGAATTGGTACAAAATTGTTTTCTAATTGCGACCAATCCACTATGTTTGAGGAGAAACTAAATTAGCCGTTAGAGATATCTGTTCTACATGATCCCGTTGATTAGTTAGTTCTCATTGTAACTAATTTTATTAAAAACTAAACATATTGGATTAAAGTAAGGGAAGAAATCGATCGAAAATGCTCAAGTTTGGTAGGTGAATTTAGTAGAAATTCCGAGTATGTAACCACTTCGTAGATATTGGCTGTATAGTGCCATATGGTGTTGGTACGAACCATACGAACGTGTCTTTATGTATCGAGCTTATAAATTTGGGGGGGGGGGGGGGGGGGGGGAGCTAGAACGCTGCTGTGAAAAATGACATTGAACATTGCGGGCAAATATCGAAAATCTAGAAATGTGCAGAAGTTCACTGCAGGTATACAATATTACAATCACCTACAATCACTCGAACGTATAGGATCAAAGCAACTGATGGAAGATCACAAAAAATAGTAAAATACTTATGAAACAGGTTGATGTTTATAAAAATCATCAAACCTTACTCATTTATCAGTTGCATTTGAATAATATACCTAATCGGTTGACTTCTGAGTTTCCTGTATGCAGGCGTTTTCACTTCCATACGAAGCGTTTTTACGAATACTCCCAGTATATCGCAACGACAAGAGTGCTAAAAAGTACACAGCTATGTCATTGAATAAATATTGGCTGTTACATTCATCCATTTTTCTCAAAATACAGTAAAAAGTCAGTAAATTACATACAATTCGTGGATTGATTATTATAGAAGTATGTTGGGGTTCGATATTTACAACTCACTTGACATTGATTTCTTTTATCACACTAATTAGTGTCTGGGTAATAAAATTAATTAATAGCCTTCAAGTTTGTAGTATATACATTTGAAAAAATTCTTTCTAAATCTCATTCAAATTCTGAGATTTAGTATAGACTTTCAAACTTTATTGGGCTCCACGACCCCTAACAAGGGGGCAGCGTTACGGTTTATTTCTTCTCTAGCATTTTGTCTCCTAAGATCATTTTTTGTAAAAATTGCCAACAATAAAGCTAATATTAGAATAACTACAAGAAACGAATGTGCAATGTTGTCTCCGTAAGTCCGCAGCAAACTACCAACAATCAGTATGAGAATTGTTCCATATACTTGTTGTGCCAAACTCAAAAGACCCGAAGATACTTCTTCTGGTTCTGGATAAGTCGTTTCACCGGACAGTTCGTAGCTTACGGTTCCACAGCTGACTGTAAATATCCTGAAAGCATAATGTAGATATCATATGATTCATATCCAATAAAGGGACGACGCAATTAATTTATAAAGTCGGAGAAATGATCATCGAGAAATTAATTAATTACCCGATTATTATAACAGACACGAATACCAGCCATTTGATTTCCATAATTAGGCCTGTAGTAAACAGAATTTGTCCAATGAGTGAAGAAACGTGGATAAAGATTCCGAGCGATCTGTAATTGATTTAATTCCGTTAAAAATTTTCGTTAATTACTCAATTTAATATCAATTTTTAGAAAAAAAAACAACTCACTGTCATGCACTTACTTGAAACTCTTTGTTCTGTCGAGAATCATGCAAAAGATTATCGAGCCTAAATTTCCAGGTAAATTCATGAGAAGACCGAGGTTTCCGGCGTCTGTCTCACCGTTCTAATTAGCGAGAAAGATAATTGGCAATTTAGGTGACATTGCTATCAAAGAACCAAAAATTTCCGGGCTAATTCCACCCAAGAAATTTTTAGAAAAGTTATCATCACCGCAATACCTGGAAATGAGCGAGATACATTGGATTCAGCAATGTAGATGCTACATTCAAATAGCCTGCATTGATGCCGGACGAGTTCCAAATCATGAGGAAAGACCGGTTCGTTAATATTCTCTTGACCGTTGACCAAAATACTTTGCCCTCAATTTTGCGTTTTATCTTTGCAAGAGCGGTGGCCTCGCTTGGTGGTACAGGTGGTTCCTCCTTGAAAACTAATAATCAAGGTGTCATTTCAATGAATCTCATTGCGCTAATGTAAGAATACACCAATTATAGTTGAAACAAGTTGGCAGGAAAGGTGTAACTTACAAAAGAATAGAGCAACAGTAACAATAGTGCAAAGTACAGCCACTGTGGAGGAGACGTAATATAACTCGGCCTTAATTTCCTCGATTTCTTCGTGGCTTCTGATGAGCATCGGTATAATGAGAAAAAACGTACTGATGCCTCCCATTACGCCGAAAAATCCAATGGCTGTTGCAGTGGCCACTTCATTAGGACCAAACCAAATGGCTGCTAACCGTGCTGGGCCAGTTAGGACGAAGACTTGACACGCGCCGACTATAGCTTGACCGAAAAGTAGCCAGACAAAACGATCTTGATCTACCGAGAAGAATTTTATCCAGGAACCGACAGATGTTCCGATTGCCCCGATGAGGCAAGTCCATCGCAAACCGACCCGTGTCATGATATAAGAGGCTGGTAGCAAGACGATCACATAGATCACGTGGAAAATGATGGAAGTCCAATCTACTGCCAATGCCGATACGCCGTAGTATCTAAATAAAATTGCGAGGATCTCGTTATTACGGAAGAAGTCAACGTTTTACAAGTCTAACAAAAATGATCAAATCCTGTGTATTGGTAATTGAGGGGATGGGCGGAATAACGGTATAGGTAAGTCGAGTTATATACCGTTTTTCCGAAGATTGCACAAAAATGATCACTGACCATAGACTGACATTATTTATTTATTCGATGAAAATGGGTTGAATGTTGAAGGGTTAAACTGAACGATTGAAGGGTTAAACTGACGAATAATATTGTTCGCAACTCGGGCGTAATTAAACTTGACGCCCTAGATACGAAAACTACTATTTCATAGCGCAGAGATTATCGAAGAGTTTTTGGACACTGCTTCAGCAGGCTTATCATATAGGCAAAGATAGATGAGTAGATGACCTATACGAACTTTAATAAGATTTGTGTCAAACGAAGCGCAGCTGATGTGTCATCAGAATATATTTGAAGAAGCGTCCGCTGGAATTTGGGAGTAAATTGTTAACTACGTAAACTAGAATTGAAGAAAACGATATATAGGTATAAACAGTTCATTGTTTTATTATTTGTAACTTCTTATATTCATCTTCAGAGTTTTTTGTGAAAATAAAATGTGAGATACAGTAAAAACAGCCTTGTTAAATTTTGAAGAACGGTATAACTCGAAAACTATTGTTCGTTCATTGTGACTGGCTTAAACTTTTTGTGGTTCTATTTATATAATCAGAAGCATTATATTATGAGTACACTATGCATGCTATGTCAAATTATATCAGGATATGCGTTCAGTTTATCTCAGTTTCCTACGTTTTCTTCATCTATCATTCCCTCAATTGCGATTGATCAGACTTACCGAGATATTATGTTGCCTACAATTGTGTACTGTATCCATTGCATGCTGTTCGTTGCAGCGTAGATTACGAAGAGACCTAGCTGGAGCCAACGTCTCTTGTAGAGTTTTGTCTCCCCATCAAATTCTCCTGCTTGTTTCATTTTCTTTGAATTCATGGAATCATCCGTACCATCATTGTTTAAACTTGGTGTCATGGTATCACAATATTTAATCTATACTATTCCGTTGGTTTTGTTCGCAATGCTTTTCGCCGAAGTATAATTTTTCAATTTATATCTGATTTCTTATCAATGTATCAATTTTTATTTAACATTACCGCCCAGGTAGAAAAATGACCACACGGAGAGAAAAGAGTGGTTCACACAACAAACTAAATGATAGCTGCATGCGTGTCACTCACAGCAGCTATATGGATTGTCGTATGAGGATTACGCATTGCTCTAATAGCAATACGGTATAGTTGCCCAAGGTTCGTTACTGTAGCGATGCGCTAAAGTTCGTGGAAAGACATCGTTCAGTTTTTAACTATTCCTCAGTTTTACGCGCGGGAACGCGTCAGAAATGACAGACAGACCATGACATCGAAATTGGTTAGGTTGAGCTATTCTCAAGGTTTCAGATGTATAACATTTATATATGTATATTTATAAAAACGTATGAGTATATTAGGGTGGAGGTTAAATACCATCTTGAGGAGTAAAGGAGTAAAGCCTCAAAGTTTATAGACACAGAATGGAAAATAATTTTGGCCCCAGAGCGAGGTTTTTTAAATTTATAAAACGTTATTTTTATTCATAGAATAACATAACTTGTAAAATAAAAGGACATTTTCGATGTGAAAATGCAAATTCTAAATTATTGAATAAAAGTAATCGACGAATAAAAGTTATTTGTCGTTGATGAAACCGGCCATATGTCATGCATCTCATGAGAGCGTATTGAACATAGCATAGCTATAGCATAGCATAGCATGCTATAAATCCGTTGTTCAGCTCTCACAGCTATACCGCATCGTTCATGCAAGCGGACTACGTCAGGCTCTAATGTTCTGCTCTTGTAGCTAGACAACAATACTGTTACGACCAAAGACCCGATTATAGCTTCAAGAACCAGAAATTCGGCAGTCACAACCACTCTTTTCTCTCCGTGTAGAGTTTCCTAGTTTTCGACTGGCGCCTAGCTGCTGGGAAAATCCGGGCGTTCCAAGTTAGGGGAATCTATCGTGGCTCCAGCTTGGCACATGCTAGCCAATCTAGAGTTTAATAAAAGCATGCGTGGACAGAGCCTAGTCAGAAAATTTGTCTAGTACTAAGCATAGACATAGAGCATAGACTGCGCATTTCCTATAATATAGGGCCTCCCGTACGGAAAAAAACTACTGAAATACTACTGGGAAACTACTGGAATAACTACTGATAAACTACTGCTATACTTTCGAATACTACTGCCATTCTTCAGTAGTTCCCAGACTGTAAATTCGCGAATACTGGGGACGACTGATAAGTAGTAACTACTGATACGTAGTAACCACTGATGAGTAGTAACCATTAGCGAGTGGTATAACTGCGCGCGGGTAATGTAAATCATGTTCCAGTAGTTCCCAGACTGTAAATTCGCGAATACTGGTGACTACTAACTACGGACGAGTAGTTATCATTGGCGAGCGGTGACTATCCAATAGTCACTACTTTTTCTTCTTCTTCCTTTTTTCGACTCAACGCTCTTTCGAGCATGTAGATAGTTTATTCATGCCCTGGACAATCCATGGGGCAAATAAGAGTAACATAAAAATACAGGCAGAAGTAAAATTAACTTAATTGTAAGAGACCAGTGCTTACATAAAATCTAAAAGCAGAGTACATAATATCTAAAAGCAGAAACGTGATAATCAAAAAGCAGACTACATAATAATCTTAAAGAAGAATACAGAATAATTTAAAGTAGTCAGAATAATGTAATGTAGTCAGAATAGTCACTACTGTCGAGTAGTACACTAGGTATTGTCCAGTAGTAATTGCAACACAAAGTCGTACACTGCAGGTAAGAAGTCACCAGTAGTGTACCACTCATACATGGTGTAATACTACTCAGTGAACTACACAACAGTACAGTGACTATTCAATAGTCACCACTCGCCAATGGTAACTACTCATCAGTATACTTATCGTCAGTAGTTACAACTAAATTACTACTTACCAGCACTAGTTACTACTCAGTTACTACTTATATTCAGTAGTTACGACTCACTCACTACTTATATTCAGTCGAGGGGCTATTCACAGCCGTAGTCATGGTGTCACTTGCGACTGTAGTCAATCCGTAGTCGCAATGTAATCAGTGAAATCATTGTAATCACACATTGAAATCACTGTATTCATGTGACTACATTCTTTGTAGTCATAAGTTGTAATCAAAATGTAGTCATTTGAAGTCACCGTAATCACGTAATCACGTATTACAAATATATGAAGTCAGTAGTGTAGTCAATGAATTCATTTGTAATCACGTAGTCATCATTAAAGAACGTTGTAGTCACTGTAGTCGTTCGGTAGTCGTAGTGCCCGTAGTCTCGCCGTAGTCAGTATTGTAGTCTCGTGTAGTCGACTACATTTCTGTAGTCATGGTGTCACTCGATTTGAATGTGAATAGCCCCTCGTATTCAGTAGTTACTACTGACATCTTAGGAGTTTTTTCCGTACGGGCTATACTGCCTGTGATAACGCCAAAAGTGTCCAGCAAACACAACGTCTATTTGTTATATAACATCGAGACTATTTAGTAACATAATACATGTTATATCGAAGTTACGTAACATTATATGAATCTGTTCTTGAGTCGGAACTAATAACTTACTTGCAGCTTACATGCAACATCTACGTTATATTGCACGTTACATTCGATTATATTAATACAACGTTGCGGCAATATATCTGTGTTTGCTGGGTGAGAGAGAAGGGTAACACACGCGGCCAATCTATGTCTCTTTCTAAGCATTTGACGTTGTTGGTTAGAAAGAAACAGATTTGGCCGTGTGTGTTACCCTTCTCTCTCTACGGACCGAGCGATTTTCGGCCAGAATGCGCGCAGTCCATGCACTATGTCTATGGTACTAATAGCTAGGGCCTTTCTCCGGCCAATCCCGGCCGCGTATTAAGACAATTCGACAGAGTGTCTTTCAACACTCGAAACGCTCGTGATTGAGATTGGAGTGAAAAACTACAGATATTGGTTTGGATCGAAAATAGGAAATTATATTTTTTCAGATATATAGCATCGGTTTGAAATATAAACTAATTACGAATGAGATATTTTTGTGCGTGATAATTAAGAATTGTTATTCTTTCAACAATTGTCACTAATTATCTGCACGAAATATCTAATTTGTAATTCACTTGTACTCCAGACTGATACTTACATCGTATCTAAAAAATAATTCAAGTTCGAATTTTTTATATTCGAAATTACGGATCTTTATTTTCTATTGCAGATTAACTGACTGTTTAATTTCACTCATCTGTTTAAATGGACTTGATTATTATACGTCCTTATAATATCAACTATTATTTAAAAGTCAATTTGCTAACCCACTGAAAATGTAGTGACAGAGACTAGATTTTTATATAGATACCTATTATGACATACTTAATGTAAGCCTTACGGTGAGAGAGAACTTGTGGAACTCTAGGAAGAAATTGGATTAGAAAGATATTTGGAAGTCAGATGTTCAGTTAAGATATTATCTTAGCTGCATTAAAACATTGATATATCATTGAGACAGATGCAAACTTCAATAAGTAGACAAAAATGATGACTTATTTCAATAGATATTTTAGCGTAGTCGGTAGAGCGTGCGACTTAGTAATGCGAGCGAATGCGTGCGTCCTGGATCGAATCCCGCCCAGAATAATGCGAAATTTTTCTGACCCAAAATTCCTTTCTTTCTATCAATATGCGGTTGATTACCAATGTACATGTTGCTCAACGCATCATACATTGTGAAAAATTCATTATAACAGTCTACATTTATTTTTTTCCAATTTTAGTTTCGGGAACTCGATATTTCTATCAGTGTACAGTAGGACTCCTATAAATTCGAAGCGCTTAAATTCGACTTCCCCTATTTTGGCGAGGAAGTTGCACCCCTACTATTTACCTCTTTTAATGCGCCTACTTCACTGCGCAATACATAGACTCTATGTCATAGAGCATGCGCAGACAGCGACAGAGTAGAGTTTTAATAGT
This sequence comes from Tenthredo mesomela, assembly GCA_943736025.1. Taxonomy (NCBI): domain Eukaryota; kingdom Metazoa; phylum Arthropoda; class Insecta; order Hymenoptera; family Tenthredinidae; genus Tenthredo; species Tenthredo mesomela. Next base: position 10,448,393 of record OX031019.1, read on the forward strand.
AAATATTCTGATGGAGAGGGTAAACCGTAAATTCTAACTCTTACAATTCTGGCCCCGTAGCTTCGAATTTATAGGAGTTCTACTGTACATTACCTTAGAAAGTTATATGTACTGAATATATATATATAATTCGTTTCGTTTTTGTTTTTAAGAAATATTTAATAAAATGCGCTATAGATAACGCGACCATATATTTTTTGTCAATGCTACTTTGGAAATCGCTTCATTATGAGAACTCCGCGTTTGTAGAGGAAGAAGTCCGGTACCCACTACCCATACCGAAGCTAGCTATGGTGCTAGGCTGCAGGGCCAAGAAATAGCTAACCAGCGCCTGACCAGATTTCCGATCTAGGCGCTAGCTGTTCCAACCGTTTCAAGTCGGGACGGGGCCTGAACAGTTTTACCACACAGTACCTAGAAATAAACTAGGCAGACTGGACAGTGCCTTACCTGGGCCAATTCACAATTTCTGGTTGTAAATGCTCAGAACATCTATTGTGATGTTTTTACAAATTTGTAACCTAGCACGTGATCCGGAACCCTTCGCAAATAGCAAAAATACATTTTTTGCATTTCTTTACCCTCGACAATATTGCAAAAGTTTTGTAAATCGAGCGGGTAGCTTATGACGTTTTCGGTTGCTACACCGGGCTACACTCGGTCTTGGCCGAACATCCCCGATCAGCTCCGGAATTTTCAAATATTTGACAAACACGTTGCCGAGGCTTCGATTGTATTTGATTAACAGATCGCTGAAACTTTAGCGCTCGCAAGAAAAAAAAAACAACAAATAGCAGCATAATAAATTTAATTCCGCTTTATGCAATGTACTATGTACTATGTCAGATACGAGAATACGTTCGGGTAAAACTAGTTTATAATTATTAGTCAGGATCTAGACCACCAAACGTATTTCATGCACGCACCCAATAATAATTTAACAGATAATTAGATCACTGACCGCCGCAGTGACACGGCTAACAACCAATTTATTGAAAATACACTTAAATACAAAATACAACGAATTATGACCCGATAGCGGTGCTAGTTGGGTGTACCACGCGCAGCCTTCTTATAATCAAAAATGAGACATCTTGTCTACTTTGCTATTCCAAAGGGAATACCTGGAGCACTCTCAGTCTTCACTTGAAAAAACCTATATGCCTTTATGTGATACAACCCACTCGTGGTATATGCACCACGCACCACTACTGGGGGTTCACTCAGAGAAAAGTATAGTGGGATCAACAATAATTTTGTTAAATCAACAAAAAAAATTGGTAGATATACAGTCTACAAAATGCTTTGTTGCTTCAACAAAGATTGTTTGCTGGCTGATTTGGTTTCATCAACAAATGAACTAGAATCATTGAAGAAAAGCATTTCGTAAAATTGACGAAATTATTTTGTCAAATCAATGAAATTATTTTGTTGATATAACTAGACGATTTTGTTAAACGAAACCAAAAAAATACCTAATTATGAATTGAAGCTTAGTTTTACACAGTACAATACAGTATCTGAAAATTACATCAATTAACATAGGGTTAGTACTCTAGGGGGTGTAACATATACTATCACCATACTGACTTACATAGTCATAACCAATACAGGAATTAGGCGATGCTTAGAGAGGAGATTTTCTGCCTCTATATATACTAACCAGCTCCTATAAGTGGCACTCGTGAGAATATCGAAGGTAGTGGTCGCCGCCTTACGCGAAAATATTGAATTAATGTACATGACCATGTCAAATCAACATAACATTTCGCCACTCCAACAAAATCAGAATACACAAAATAATTTTGTTGAATATATTCCACCGTTTTTGTTATTTCAACAAATTATTTGCTCATTCAAATAAAATCACGTGACAAAGAAATTTTGCTGAAGCAAACTAGCAAATCTCAGCCATGTAGTGATATCAACAAAACAGTTTGTCAATCCAACAGAAAAAATTTGTTGAATTGACTAAAATTGACCACCAAAAAAATTTTGATGGATATACCGAATTTTTTCTCTCGGTGTTCTTCCAAAAACGCACTCATTGAGTGTTAACTGTTCTGCAACGATGCAGTCGGATCCCTTGGCACCTCGCACTTGAGGCTGCATAAACTTTAGCCGGGAATTGAGAGCGTTGTTTGAAACTGAATCTCTGTTCAGGATGTGCAATTTCCACGGCGATGCGACATGCACATGGGGCATTCAATGTCAAAAGGAGAACGGTTTAACCGATGGGATGCCGATTTTATTCCAAATTTTTTTGCTTATTCTATTTCAAGACCGGAATCTACAGACTAGACACCAAAGCATTTTTGAATTAGAGCTTTGGTATTTCATTTACGGATTTCTGGAAATTCGCTTATTTTACAAATGTGAAAATTGAAAAAAAAATATTCTCAGTGATAGTTTATTCTAGGAAGAAAATGTACGGAACACGAAATGTCCGTTTTGAACTGTACTTTTCATGGAAATTGTTATTGAATTTTTTGCGTCGACGGATTCGAAGTGTTTGAGAAAATAAACAGAAAATTTCGATTGTTGAAAAGTACACCTTCAATCTTTGTTAGAAAAAAAAAAAAAAAATGGGAAATTACGAAATTATTGGGACCAGAATAGATATTGGCTGTCAAGTTCATCTATTTTTCTCGAAATACAGTAAAAACCACGTAAATTATTTACAATTCGTGAATTGATGGTTATAGAAGTATGTCAGGGTTCAATATTTACAACTTACTTTACATTGATTTATTGTATCACACTAATTAGCGTCTGGGTAAAAAAATTAATTACCAGCCTCAAAATTTATAGTTTACGTCTATAAAAATTGATTCTAATCCCATTTAAATTCTGAGATTCTGAACACTAGCGATTCCTATTAGTATGGACTGTCAAACTTTATTGGGCTCCACAACCCCTAATAAGGGGGCAGCGTTACGGTTTATTTCTTCTCTAGCATTTTGTCTCCTAAGATCGTCTTTTGTAACAATTGCCAACAATAAAGCTAATATTAGAATAACTACAAGAAACGAATGTGCAATTTTGTCTCCGTAAGTCCGCAGCAAACTACCAACAATCAGTATGAGAATTGTTCCATATACTTGTTGTGCCAAACTCAAAAGACCCGAAGATACTTCTTCTGGTTCTGGATAAGTCGTTTCACCGGACAGTTCGTAGCTTACGGTTCCACAGCTGACTGTAAATATCCTGAAAGCATAATGTAGATATCACATGATTCATATCCAATAAAGGAACGACGCAATTAATTTATAAAGTCGGAGAAATGATCATCGAGAAATTAATTAATTACCCGATTATTATAACAGCCACGAATACCAGCCATTTAATTTCCATAATCAGGCCTGTAGTAAACAGAATTTGTCCAACGAGTGAAGAAACGTGGATAAAGATTCCGAGCGATCTGTAATTGATATAATACCGTTAAAAATTTTCGTTAATTACTCAATTTAATATCAATTTTTAGAAAAAAACAACTCACTGTCATGCACTTACTTGAAACTCTTTGTTCTGTCGAGAATCATGCAAAAGATTATCGAGCCTAAATTTCCAGGTAAATTCATGAGAAGACCGAGGTTTCCGGCGTCTGTCTCACCGTTCTAATTAGCGAGAAAGATAATTGGCAATTTAGGTGACATTGCTATCAAAGAACCAAAAATTTCCGGGCTAATTCCACCCAAGAAATTTTTAGAAAAGTTATCATCACCGCAATACCTGGAAATGAGCGAGATACATTGGATTCAGCAATGTAGATGCTACATTCAAATAGCCTGCATTGATGCCGGACGAGTTCCAAATCATGAGGAAAGACCGGTTCGTTAATATTCTCTTGACCGTTGACCAAAATACTTTGCCCTCAATTTTGCGTTTTATCTTTGCAAGAGCGGTGGCCTCGCTTGGTGGTACAGGTGGTTCCTCCTTGAAAACTAATAATCAAGGTGTCATTTCAATGAATCTCATTGCGCTAATGTAAGAATACACCAATTATAGTTGAAACAAGTTGGCAGGAAAGGTGTAACTTACAAAAGAACAGGGCAACAGTAACAATAGTGCAAAGCACAGCCACTGTGGAGGAGACGTAATATAACTCGGTCTTGATTTCCTCGATTTCTTCGTGGTTTCTGATGAGCATCGGTATAATGAGAAAAAACGTACTGATGCCTCCCATTACGCCGAAAAATCCAATGGCTGTTGCAGTGGCCACTTCATTAGGACCAAACCAAATGGCTGCTAACCGTGCTGGGCCAGTTAGGACGAAGACTTGACACGCGCCGACTATAGCTTGACCGAAAAGTAGCCAGACAAAACGATCTTGATCTACCGAGAAGAATTTTATCCAGGAACCGACAGATGTTCCGATTGCCCCGATCAGGCAAGTCCATCGCAAACCGACCCGTGACATTATATAAGAGGCTGGTAGCAAGACGATCACATAGATCACGTGGAAAATGATGGAAGTCCAATCTACTGCCAATGCCGATACGTCGTAGTATCTAAATAAAATTGCGAGAATCTCGTTATTACGGAAGAATTCAACGTTTTACAAGTCTAACAAAAATGATCAAATCCTGTGTATTGGTAATTGAGGGGATGGGCGGAATAACGGTATGGGTAAGTCGAGTTATATACCGTTTTTCCGAAGATTGCATAAAAATGATTACTGCGACCATAGACTGACATTATTTATTTATTTGATGAAAATGGGTTGAATATTGAAGGGTTAAACTGAACGATTGAAGGGTTAAACTGACGAAAAATATTGTTCGCAACTCGGGCGTAATTAAACTTGACGCCCTAGATACGAAAACTACTATTTCATAGCGCAGAGATTATCGAAGAGTTTTTGGACACTGCTTCAGCAGGCTTATCATATAGGCAAAGATAGATGAGTAGATGACCTATACGAACTTTAATAAGATTTGTGTCAAACGAAGCGCAGCTGATGTGTCATCAGAATATATTTGAAGAAGCGTCCGCTAGAATTTGGGAGTAAATTGTTAACTACGTAAACTAGAATTGAAGAAAACGATATATAGGTATAAACAGTTCATTGTTTTATTATTTGTAACTTCTTATATTCATCTTCAGAGTTTTTTGTGAAAATAAAATGTGAGATACAGTAAAAAAAACCTTGTTAAATTTTGAAGAACGGTATAACTCGAAAACTTAATTGTTCGTTTATTGTGACTGGCTTAAACTTTTTGTGGTTCTATTTATATAATTAGAAGCATTATATTATGAGTACACTATGCATGCTATGTCAAATTATATCAGGATATGCGTTCAGTTTATCTCAGTTTCCTACGTTTTCTTCATCTATCATTCCCTCAATTGCGATTGATCAGACTTACCGAGATATTATGTTGCCTACAATTGTGTACTGTATCCATTGCATGCTGTTCGTTGCAGCGTAGATTACGAAGAGACCTAGCTGGAGCCAACGTCTCTTGTAGAGTTTTGTCTCTCCATCAAATTCTCCTGCTTGTTTAATTTTCTTCGATTTCATGGAATCATCCGTACAATCATTGTTTAAACTCGGCGTCATAGTATATCGCAATATTTAATTTATACTATTCCGTTGGTTTTGTTCGCAATGCTTTTGGCCGAAATATAATTTTTCGATTTATATCTGATTTCTTATCAATTTATCAATTTTTATTTAACATTACCCGCGGTGACGCTGCAGCGAACTTTTCTTATATACAACTGTACCGACTTAGATCTGGACACATCCCTTCATTGCGAAGCTTCTTTACCTAAATGACCCAGGCCGTCCAAGTTATATCGTTACTATAGTCACGTGTACTTGTACAATTTCTGTACATCACGCACCAATTCTTATCAACAAAGACCATCTATACTACACACCAAATATTGCGCAGTATCCCCCTCCCATATCCGCGGGCATAAGTAATCCATCCAATATAAAACATGCGGAACGATTTGATGGACGAAAAAATCGTCCCTTTGTTTTCGAATATGCGTAGCATCGTCTTGTGAAAAAGACCCTCCACCCAGGAATCTTACATCATTGATGGACTCGGAATGTGCATACGTCAGTCAGGCACGAGGTGTGTTGGACTAATACTTGATCATTTCGATCGTTGTCAACGGCTTTGGTATAGGTGGGATAATAGGTCCTTTGAATCTTAGGAAACAGAACACTTTTGTCGAGTCATTTCCGTCAATTTTTTTCCGCCAATATCTACAACGATACTAATTACCTCCGTTGTTCAAATCGGCGTTGAATTCACATGAGGATTTTTCAAAGCCACATTTAGTCCGCTGTCATGTACCGATCGAATGCGATAGTGCGATTAGTGAAGTTGAGTTTGGAATGGCTAGTCCAGAAATTGCGCAGGTAATATCAGCTCAGTCAATTTCTACCCTTTTTGAAGTGACTAAGGTATCTGTAGATAATTTTGAGTGAGGAAATCTTTTTTTTTCGCCTGAGCGGAAGAGTCTTTGTGTCCGAATTGGCCATTTACTTGTTTCATGACCCTCTAAACGATCGAATTTGGAATTTTCCGAATTCTGAAGTCAAAGTTTGTCCTCACTCGCTCACCTCGACCTTTGACCTCCCGCTGTTTCTTACTCCTCTATCGCAAATAAGATCCCTTGCAGACGCGAGGATCATCCTTTGTACGAAAAGATAGACTGGCTTCAGTTTGCACGGAATTTAATTTCGCTTTATGCAATATATGTATATGTATACGGTAGCTGATCGCTCGGGCTCCCCTATTGACGCCATATAATGAATTCGGGAATCTGTTTACTGCTATTCGGAAAGTAAAACGAGACCTAATAAATACTAGCAAATTATACGCCCTCGCGTGTTGGTCCGTATAAATATATATGGTAATCAGAATTTCATGCGGATATTTATGTATGTGTAGGTATTTACTTGCTTATTTACTCCCATATATGTGTATATTATGGAAACCACCGATCGGCCCAGTTCTATAAATTTCCGTTAGCATAAATGCTCCAACTCTGCCTATCTATATGTAATTGACATAGTATTAAATCCCGGGTAATTAATTTATATTCCTTAAAATCAGAGCCAAAACGATGAACTCTTTTTACATATTTTTTTTTTTTTTTTTTTTTCGGGCAAATCAGCTTTTTAGAATTGAGGGCAATAATTTTTATAAAAAACATCCATGAAAACGCTGGTGATTAGCTGTGAAAAAGAAAAACAAAATTAAGCCAATAAAATATTTCCTCAAAGTACGTATGTTATAAAAATAAAAAATTTTACCAACGTTTGCCCAATACACTTTTTTAAATGTGTTTTTGAGTTCACCGTGATATATTGCAGACAATAATTAGTCCAGTCGATAGAGATTGGATTTATATGGTCGTAATGCAAAAATTCTGATAAGTTTTTTTTATTGTCGCAATCGTTTCATTGACAGATAAGGAGCAACTTCAAAAATCTGCGGTCCCTCCTCCCCAGCGTCAGTCGCCATCTTGAGAAACGCGTTTCATATTATCATATCTCGGAAACGGCTGACTTGAGGATAAAAAACTTTTAGACTTTTTTGTGGATAATTGAATTCCTCATCTTTTTTATTCCAAACTTTTTTTGATTCAACTTACCGTTTTTCTTCTCTCACGAAGAAAGAAGAAGGGAGTTTCAGAGGAGAAAGAAAATTTGTGACACTAAACAAGCTGTAATTAAAAAACGGCAAGTCGAATCGAACAAAGTTTGAAATAAAAAAAGATGAGGAATTTAATTATCTACAAAAAAGTCCTAACGTTTTTTATCCTCAGATCAGCCGTTTTCGAGATATGATATTAAACGCGTTTCTCAAAATGACGACTGACGCCGGGCAGGGGGGACCGCAGATTTTTGACGTTAAGCTCCTTATCTTTCATTATATGATCGGTACCGGAATTATTATTCGTCTGGTATTGTTTATAATATAGAAAGACACGCACGCTGTATAGAGTATTCATTCAATAATTTGAATAGTATTATATATAGACAAGGCGTTGAAAAAAGAAGACTTCTTTGAGAAAAGAACTTATATAAGTTTCTACATCCGGTATATAATGTTTTTATATCAATATTGTAACTATAGATTTGTTTGGAATAATTTTTCGGTTCAAAAACCTTTCGTTTATCTAATTTACTTGAAATAATTATTATTCCTATATATCTATGAAGCAATAATAATAATAATAATAACTGTTGGTATAAATAATTTGAAATTCTCTCTTCTTTGGTATGAATTTATTAGCCTGCGTGCGATAGTAGCTGTGGCAAAGCTCCGTTTGCCTGAGCGTTTTAACTTTCGTTAATATTTCATGGCTTTTTGGCCTGATGGTATTTGGACAAATATTTACTCGCTTAGAAATTAGGTAGATACACGGTTCATCGTTGCTCATAAACCTCACCGCACAATTCATACGTAATTGCAATATCGCAAGCGCTACACCAACCCGGCTTTAGTTGTAGGAATTTCATTTCAAACCTTATCAAACTAATTTTGGTTAAACATTTTTCTTCAACTATTTCCCATATACGTAGTTATAGTATCGTGTATAAATAGGTAAGTATATATATGGGGAATTCCACGTCAGACCAGCAAATCCAAAACCCTCACTATTTTAGATTGACTTAATTATCGTATATGATTCTTGTTAGGGTTCAAAATGATCAAATTAATTTTTTCAATTTTTTATTATTCATCATTCCTTCACAATAAGGAAAAAACAAATTTGCCAATGGGACCCGATTTAAAATTACCAAAAAAATCAGTGACGACTTAGAAACATTCTCCATCAAAGATCAAAGTGGAACTACGATCAACGACCGAGACAAAAATTAATGTTTCTAGGTCATCACAGAGTGCGTATGATTTTTTTGGTAATTTTAAATCGGGTCCCATTGGCAAATTTGTTTTTTCCTTATTGTGAAGGAATGATAAATATTCAAAAATTGAAAAAATTAATTTGATCATTTTGAACCCTAACAAGCATCATATATGATAATAAAGTCGATAAATTTAAAATATTGAGGGTTTTGGGTTTGCTGGTCTGACGTGGAATTTCCCATATATTGAATTATGTCATACTATTTGAATTCAATTTAAAAATATAACCAGGACCCCTCAGAGACTTTTGGCAAAAAATACGGAGGACGAATAATATTCCTTATTTCCACACGTGCCGAAGTATATAGGTACCTATTTCTGCATCGAAGACGCTGCTTCTTCTAACGTAAACGTGGCCTCCTTCGATGGTCGAGTATCTGAGATGTATTTTTATCAAAAACACATTTGAAGTAACTCGTCCTTGATTGAAACCGCAAACACTAAAGTAGCAAACGCGAAGAGTTTCACGAAGTCGGTCCATCGCTTGTTTGTACTTCGCTGTACGTGACTCTCGCCGAATCTTCCTGGAGGCGCCATTTTCATGGTTCCCACTTTCCCTCCTCACTTAGAGCGAGTTGCAATAAGAAACAAAGAAAACCGAATTAGGGATGAAGAGATAAAGAGATGAAAAAAAAAAATCGGCCAAACGCGGAGAAGAGCCCCGCAGGCTTCACTATCGTTCTTTTATATAACCAGCTAATTTGGCTTATCGGTTCTTCAATTTTCTTTCTCTCTATACACCTACAAAGCGCATAAAGCACCGATGAACTCTGCTGTGGGGATGAAATTGTAATAAAATCATAGAAATGTCGGAAAATAAAAACTTTTAATGGCTATAGCTTTTACCGATCTTTGCCGATAGTTTTTTAACTCGGACTTCTCCTGCAGGGGCGAAGAAGCGCGGGGACAACAACAACAGAGAAGGGATACGTCGTCGTCGTGAGAAGGGAAGGCTGCTGTCCCGCACAGAAAAGAACGGACGACCCAATGCTAACTTTTGACTTGACTACTAGTAGCTGGTATAGATTTCTGCTTAGTGGTGGAAAACTTACCCTCGTAAAAATAACAATAATTCTATTCGGGATTCTACAGTCAACAATGGAAGGGGCGCGAAACTTTCTTCTTTCGCCCACTACACCAATCCCCACCCCATCTCTACCCCCCCCCCCCCCCCCCCCCCCCCACGGTATATATGGACGACTGAACCCACTTCCCTTTTCTTTACCTATAAATATACTTTTCGACAAATACTTTGAGCGCTTTTCCGCAGCAAACAGATGAACTCTATTGCACTCGTATCTATGACTTATATGCTATATAAGTGCAGTGCGATTTACATATTCATTCAATTTCCACAAAATTACATTCGCATAAAAGAATCTAAAGATTTATATAATAAAGCGTAAGATTAACTTAAGATTAAAAGTAATAATTAGAAATGCGATATGGTGATGAGGTAGCATATAAGATACAATGAAATATAGGATCCACGTTTTCGCACTCGTTTCTGAAATCTGATAAAATCGGAATAAAATATTGATCGAATTACACAAGCGAACAAGAATGTTTAATTTCTATTTCTAAAGTTCGTCATCTCAGTATGTATGACATACACCTCAAACCGTGCAGCTTTATATGGACATATCTTATTAGCAATCCACTAATAACTGAATGCATAGTTCAATTCCTTCCAGCTTACTAATCACCAGAAGTGTTTCAATCCTCTTGTACCTTACGTCACAAATCTGGCTTCGAATATCTTCATCTATTTATTAATTAAATTGTATTTCCGGACGTTTTTTTTTTTTTTTTTTTTCACATATTATTATTTTTTTCACGTATTATCTTGTACATTTTTTTTTCTTCTATTTATTATACATAAATGAAGAGGTGAACTAAAATCGTCTTGAATATATATACTATATAGGGTAAAGGGAGAAAAAAAGCTGAATTGGGATCAGCAACAAACCCTCACGTATATATGAAACCGGGATTACGTCCTCAATATTTGACTCGAATCCTTTCGCGCAGGTATCACGTCTCAGCTCAGCTCAGTTTCGTGCGGTGACCATCTTGTCAAATTTACTACCCTCGATCAGAGCTGGTTTCCCTATACAGAATTATCATAAAATTTTCTACCCCGTCATGGCAGGCTATAAGCTACGTGATCCCCGCTCACTAGTGTAACATAAAAAACAAAAAAAAAAAATAAAAAAAAAAAAAAAGTAATAATAATAATAATTACATGCACGTAGTTATAGCTGGGTGCGAGGAAAATATCATTACCCACGTATACCGAGTGGTTATTACTTATAATCGCAGTGGCAAACGGTATAATATGAAAGATACACAGTGTGTCCCTTGATTAGAGACGAATATCAATAAAAGAGTCAACGTTCCCGTAAATGCAGGGATAAAAGATTCTACCGCAATAATCAGTAGCTTCAAACTGTGTTTTCTCACTCTAGTTTATTAATTGTTATTTTCGACTCACCAAAATCAATGATTTTTCTCAGTTTAATGAACGGCGACTCTTCTTTACTGTGTGTAAAATTAAAATTGCACAAAAATTCGACATGGAACGTGTAGCAGTACACTCAGAAAAAGGTCTTCTTGACACAACCAAAATTTGGGTTATTATATCGGCGCCCGATACGAATAACAGCACATTTCAGATTCCGGGTGAAAAAGAGCAAGTTTCAAATTCCGGGTGGAAAAGAGCACGTTTCAGATTCCGAGTGAAAAAGAGCATGTTTCAGATTCCGGATGGAAAAGAACACGTTTCAGATTGAAAATGAAAAATAGCACGTTTCAGATTCACTCGAAAACTAGCACAATTCAGGTTGAACCGAATATTACTTATTAGCAAGTGTCAGGTTGTTGCACGCATAACTTTGCAAATATATCCTCAGGGCGCCTATCGGTAGGCAACCTATGCCTACACGGCTGCCTCACCGCACCGCGCGCCCTCTCCTCTACGAGCGACCCGCGCTCCGAGGCAGGCTGCCGGCGGTACTTCCACGCGGCGCCACTACGCGGCGCATAGCCATTTCGGCACCCGCGAGTAAAGTAACCCGAGCGCTGAATAGATAAGCCGGCTATCGATTGCCTCATCACGATCATCTACATACACGCTTCAAGCGTACGAACTGTGAGATATTAACCCCTACGGGTGAATACTCAATAAAGAGACACTTTTTCCTTCTAAGTTGCTCTCTTCTTTTTCGGCTTCATGCCATACCTTTCCCGATCCACCCGACTCCCCGGCCAAGACATCAGCAGCGACGTCTACGGCAGCAGCAGCAGCAGCATCGAACATCCTACTCCACCAAACCTCTCCTAACCTCCGAACTATCATAGACACCCTCCTGTCTCACCTACCACCCCCCTACCTCATTGATTGGAGAGCCCCTCCACCTAAGGCCCCTCTCCATACCATCAATTTGGCGCCCAACGTGGGGCGTAACCAGCAAGCAGCAGCTTCACGACATCTATGCCGACTGAGAGATCGCCGACCCGAAGGTCTCCCCGACTAGGGAACCAACTAACACTTCTGGGAGTGGAAAACCCAGTGGCGCCCAACCAGCAAGCAGGAACATCGAAGCCGTCTCAACCGAGAACCCCGGATTCGCCTGCACCGACTACTACAGTTTTTTCTAGAGCACCCCCCGCTAAAAATGGGGAGTCACAGAAGAAGATAGACAACCAGGGTTCGCTGAACCCTCCAGGCCAGATCGTGGGATCAGATCCATCCGGTCTGCCAGCAAGCCAGGACAGAATGCAGATCCTCCTCAACCCAGGGCAGATGAACCCTCCACCAGATCGAGGGGCGAACATCCTGCCACCCCAAGGCACCCCAGAATGGGAACAGCTCATCCGAGCACTGACTGTAGCACGCCCAGTGCAACCTACATACCATGGGTACGATCACGAGAGTCCGATCAAATACCTCCAGCAGTGCGAAGAATACTATGACGCGACCTTCCAGCAGTGGAGTAGCCAGACAGCACTCGCCGAACAAGGTCTCCGGGGCGAGGCCGAGGAATGGTGGAGTTGCTACCGAAATCTCGAATGGGACTGGGCCACCTTTCAACGCCTACTGCACGATCGGTTCAATAGCTCATACGAGCTAGCACGTCTCACAGGCTTACTCTTTTCACAGCAACAGAAAGAGAAGGAACCAGTAGCCGCCTTCCTGCAGCAGAAATACCGGCTATTCCAACGCCTGAGACCACGGGAACCGGAAGCCAGCAGGATAGCAACTATGCTAGAGCTGATACGACCCTCACTGCGCATGGCCGTCCGGCCAAGCAACCCGAGAGAATTCACGGAGCTACTAGTTCGCGCCCTAGCCGCGGAAAACGACGAGAAGGCACAAGAAGTCTCGGCACGATCAAGAAGGGACGAAACAGAGCCAGAAAGGGGCGGGAGAACTCCCCCCCGAGCTGACCCATCAGCGTGGCGTCAGCCAAGCACCACAGAATAACCCGGCAATCTGCCAACAGACCGAGGAATGGACCCATCTCGCTACGCAGGGGCGTAGCAAACCAGAGGGGAAATTCCTCCAGCAGTACCACATCGCAAAGGGGCGATGGGAGAGAAGCAGAACCACCAGCGGCGATACCAGGAGCGGTATCGCAACCAACCCGCTACAGAAACCCCGATACCAGACAGGCGATCTAGTATCCACCCGGGGACACCTCTCGAAGGCAACGGGGCGGTTCCATGCCGGATTCGCTCCACCTTGGGAGGGACCGCACCAGATCCACCAGCGACTAGGTGGAAAAATCTACCTAGTCAACAAAGACGGTCAACTCGCCAAAAATATACGGCACCCAGCTGAAACCAGCCCGTGAACCAGCCGCCGAGACAGACGAGTCTCCACCGATGGCCAATCGGCCACCCACCCCGCACGAAGCGCCAATGCTTCCGCACCGGGCCCCTGAGTCTCGAAATGAGCCTGCTCAGGCCCCCGCCGAGGACCCTTTTCCTCACCCACAGACTGGACAGTCTGCACCCTTAGCCGAGCCAGCTTCGCCCAGAACCGAGCCGACTACCGTGAGCCGGAGGCCACGAATCCCCGACCGGACGAGTTGGGACCCCAGTGCAAGCCATCGTCACCCGAGGCACTGGGGAGAAAAAGATGGCATCCGTTCGACCTTCGCCCTGACGGAAGTCACCCCTAGCCCTCCATAGTGTCAATATGCATTACAGACCCCCCTGAACTCCCCTTTTGTTAAGGCAAAATGTATGTAGACTCGGAGATAAGTTAGGGAACAACGGAAATGTATATAGCAATTAGTCAATAAGTTAGGTAGACAGTAAGAAATGTAAATAAAACACTAGATAAGGTAGAATAAGAATTAGCATTAAGGCAGGTAAACGAATCCCGGACTCTATTCAGCCAATAAACTCACTTCCTAGCCTACCAATACGCACCCTGAGGAGGGGCGTTTGTTGCACGCATAACTTTGCAAATATATCCTCAGGGCGCCTATCGGTAGGCAACCTATGCCTACACGGCTGCCTCACCGCACCGCGCGCCCTCTCCTCTACGAGCGACCCGCGCTCCGAGGCAGGCTGCCGGCGGTACTTCCACGCGGCGCCACTACGCGGCGCATAGCCATTTCGGCACCCGCGAGTAAAGTAACCCGAGCGCTGAATAGATAAGCCGGCTATCGATTGCCTCATCACGATCATCTACATACACGCTTCAAGCGTACGAACTGTGAGATATTAACCCCTACGGGTGAATACTCAATAAAGAGACACTTTTTCCTTCTAAGTTGCTCTCTTCTTTTTCGGCTTCATGCCATACCTTTCCCGATCCACCCGACTCCCCGGCCAAGACATCAGCAGCGACGTCTACGGCAGCAGCAGCAGCAGCATCGAACATCCTACTCCACCAAACCTCTCCTAACCTCCGAACTATCATAGACACCCTCCTGTCTCACCTACCACCCCCCTACCTCATTGATTGGAGAGCCCCTCCACCTAAGGCCCCTCTCCATACCATCAAGGTAGGTTTATTATAAGATTGAATTAATCATTCAATGATAAAATTGAATCGAGTTTTTGTGCATAATTGTGCATTTCCAATTTCATAATAAACCTACGTGACACTTACTAATTAGTAATATTCGCTTCGCCTGAATTGTGCTGGTTTTCGAGTGAATCTGAAACGTGCTATTTTTCATTCTCAATCTGAAACGTGTTCTTTTCCATCCGGAATCTGAAACATGCTCTTTTTCACTCGGAATCTGAAACGTGCTCTTTTCCACCCGGAATCTGAAATGTGCTCTTTTCCACCCGGAATTTGAAACGTGCTCTGTTTCACCCGGAATCTGAAACGTGCTGTTATTCGTATCGGGCGTCGATATGCACAATCACATTTTTTGTTCAGTCAACCAAAAATTTCGTTGGAATAGGCAAAATTTTGGTTGTCCCAACAAAATTTGGTTTTTTAGGACAACCAAACGAACGTAGCTCGTTTTTGGAACGTAGCTCACGTGAGATCCCATGGCCGTCCCACTCTGAAAATTTGGGTTTCTTACTGAAAAAATCTCAGCTTTCACGTGAAGAACTCGAAAGTAAGATCAATTTCGGTGGCGGATGAAAAAAGCGGTTTTTTTGACGAAAATCGTGTTTTTGAGACTGATTCCGTGAATGTATCCGGAAATAAATAACATATTCGAAAAGGTGAGAGTTTTTCACATAAGAGACCCATATTTTTCCAATTATTTTATCCCGATAACGATACGAAAACAATTCGCATTTAAAGCTCAATCAGGTCGAAATGGTAAACTTGTATATGGCATTTTTCGCGAACGGTAAGTCCTAGAGGGTTCAGACTTGGTGAACTTTTCGATCTTAGTGCACACTACAAGAGGTAAAAATTTGAGACAAATCAATTTTTTGACGTCCCGTTCATCGGTTGATAATTGGTGGACTTGCCCATATATTCTACATGGTTAATCATGAAATCGTCAGATTAATGTCTGTCATATTGTGATCTCGTATATATAGAATTTACAGAGACACCCTTTACGTGGTTTGTACTCGTCAGAGGCGGTGGTTCGATCGAAGATCCATCAGGAAATGGGAGAACTGTTTCTGACATTTGACGTCATAGCGTAACCAAGTCCTGTAATTAACCCGACCACTCAAAGTCACAGTATTAGCTTGTTTCTACCTTATACAGTGAGACGTGCCTACTAGGTACTTAGCTCACTATTATTAGGAACGAGAATTGGGCGCGAGGATAATTACTTGAAAACCTGCCTTATACATAGAACGCATGCACCTGGTGAACATCGATTAATTGCTTCTAATCTCTCCATAAGTCTTTATCAAAGAATTGAACCCCGTTCCCTTATTTGATGTTCTATTCTCATTTTCCTTATAACGTTTTTCCTTACAGTTCGCAACACGTGGCTTCGCGTGTTGAGTCGTTCATTCCTTGGCTTCGGTTTTTTTTTTTTTTTTTTTTTTTTTCTTTTTATTGTTCTTTCTTTCATTCCGTATATAGATATTAGAAATTATCCCGGATTATAGTATACTATGATATTACTAAAATCACTTATTTTCATTCACCGAAACTTTTGATACAGGGGAATTCGCAGAGTTTGATCTGAACTAGAGAGAGAAAAAAAAAAGAAAAAAAAAAAAAAAAAACAGAGAAACTTTAGTCCCTTATAAGACCTACGAGGCTTTTATAAAGGCTTTGGTAAGTCAAGTACAATCGTGTGGATTAAGCCGAGAGAAAAGTACTTCTTTTTAGAGCCAAGTAGTAGCCGTGAAATACGGTCAGCCGTAAGGTCAGTAGTAAAAGAAGTCGCGCGTTAGACGCGCGTCTAGTAGAACAGCCTCGATGGTGGTCAGCCTTACAGCCGATTTCTGCTTACCTACGTTGTTCGCGTTATTTTACACAGAAAATATATAGGTACATATTACATGTACATTGTACGTGTACGTGAAGAATAAAAACATTTTATAAGCTTCCTCAAGCCCCATATGCGCTCAAACTATTCGGTTTTAAATTTTAAAGCAACGCAATTCAGAACGAGTTACATAAGGGTTGTATAAAGGCTGTAAGGGTCACGAGTGCGGTTCTATCTTGGGTTGTGTAAATTTTCTGCTTATCGGAGGAACGAAGGAATTGTGGGGTTGAACCCTCGGTGAACTTGGGAGTTGCAACTTAATTCCGGAGACCTTCTATTCCCCTTTTCGTCCCCAAACCAGTTTCTCGTTCCATATACTTGCCACTGAATCAGTTAGGGTTGCTACCTTGTTCGACTGACAACAAGACTTCGTTATCATTTAGGCTTTTCAAAAATTCTTGATTATTTCCGTTTTTTTTTTTTTTTTTTTTCTTTCTGTTTTCAACATTTTTTAATTTCATTATGATTCGATTAGGGGTATTTTTTTTTGTTCTTGTTCTTGTTTAATTTTTTTCATCTCAACAGTTTCTCCCTGAATTTAATACACCAACTGATGATATATATACCGAGGTCGAGTTTGAATTGCGATAGGGAAAGGTTGCCGCTATACTGTCATCGATTGAATCGATGATTGAGAGACGAAAACAAGTTTATCAAGATTCGTTTCGTTCCGATTTGAATAATAGGAATAAGAAAAGTCCGCAGTTGGTTTTCCACGTCTCTCTCTCTCTCTCATTCTCTCGTTGAAAAAGTATGAGGTGATAAATTGAGGAAGTAGTAAACAAAAACAAGAAAATAATATATTATTATTATTATTATTTTTTTTTTTTTTTCAATCGATTTATTATTCGCGTAATAACCTTATGATTATGTACAGCCTTATGCACAGTCCAAAAATAACAACATTTTCAATTTTTATTATTAATATTATTATTATTATAACTATATTTTTTTCTTTTTTATATATTAGAAAAAAAAGAAAAGAAAAACATTCTCTTCATGAAAACTTACAGACTAGGTCCCTATTAATATTATAAGATATTATAGTATAGTATTATATAGTATAATTATAGCGCAGCCAGTTACAAACAAACTATATAGAATAATAAAATTATTACATAATTATATAAATAACGTTGCCGAGAACTTTCTCAACATTTTTTTGTTTCTCTTTTTTTTTTTTTTTTTCTCTCTAGCGATTTTTATTATTTTTATTGATTTTTTTTTTTTTAATTTTTTATTTTTTTGCTAATCAGGCTATCATTAAGTATTTACAATTTAGGATGGGATATAGCTGGCGGTGTATATATTATATATATCTATAACTTAGAAATATATTTTTATATATACTATATAATATAATGTAATGATATTGATTAACGATAAAAAAAAAAAAAAAAAAAAGACTAAAAAAAGAAAAAAACAAAACTTTATTAATATTATTATATATATTAGAAAACTATTCTCCTTTTATATTATATAGTTTAATATATATTTTATACAGCCTGAAGCGTTATTTTATACAAAAATTTATTTCCTTATCTCAGAACTACTGTATATTTATTTATTATACGTATTATGCAGTCGTTCAACAGAATCTAAACAATGATTTACAAAATTTTGATATACAATTTTAGAAAAAAAGAAAAAAATTAGGCAAAATTCGAAACTACATTGCACGTTTTATGTGTATAATATACCTTCTTCGATTTTCGAATTGATTCTTTTTTTTTTTTTTTCTCTATTGTCAAAAAACTTATTTAGAAATTTAGTACCATAAGTATATTTTACAATTTATTTTATATAAACGGGCAATTTACATTTAGACGATATAAGCGAATATTAATTAATATTAATATTATATTAATTTTTATGATCAATATATCCGATATATATATATATTAGACTGTGTCAAAAAAAAAACGACATCTTCTTTTTGTTTGTGCCCTTTCGAAAATAGTTAGTGCTTAATATAAAGAAAATTGTCCCCCAAGCTCAGCTATGTAGCTTGAACACAGAATTAACGTATTTGAAAATAAGATTTCCCATGTATTTGAAATGGCAAAATTTGTTTATCCTAGTTTTATTTTTATAACTCTCTTTATTCAACTGATAAGAATAAAGTAGATATATGGTTTTGTAGAGAATTTTATGATCTACAAAAATAGTCCTTTGGTCCAAGTTGCTCGAGTGAACCGTTAACGAGTTACAGTGGTTTAAAAGTCATATGTATATTTGATTACTACTTACTTTTTGTAACACATGCACGATTTTTGCGTTTTTTTTACCCATTAAGCGGGCCTAAAGTGACGGTTTTCAGACGAGCGGGCGTTTTCAGTTTTTATTTGCCCGCTAAAACGAGCAGCGGGCGTTTTTAGTTTTTATTTGCCCGCTAAATCGAGCAGCGGGCGTTTTCAGTTTTTATTTGCCCGCTAAACCGAGCAGCGGGCGTTTTTGGTTTTTATTTGCCCGCTTATGCTCGAGTAGCGGGCAAATAAAAAGTGAAAACGCCCGCTACTCGAGCATAAGCGGGCAAATAAAAACTAAAAACGCCCGCTAAATTATTTTTCAATATTTTCATGAAAATTATCAACAATGATGAAAAAACGCGAAAATCGTGCTGTTACAAAAAATATGGTGTGCACCAGGGCTAAGTGGGCTTTTTGACCTTGTGTGGTTGCAGTACTCGTCTTCGGCTCGCCGACGCACTCGTCTTCGACTCGTGCTACCTCGCCTCTGACTCGTACTGCAAACTCCACACTCGGTCTAAAAAAGCCCACTTTACGCCCTTGGTACACAATATACTATTTCGACAAATCGATTAAAATTTTTTTTTTTTTCATGCATTTTCTCAGAAATTTTTGTTCCCTTCAAAACCGTATATTTACTTTATTCTTATCAGTTGAATAAAGAGAATTATAAAAATAAAACTAAGATAAACAAATTTTGCCATTTGAAATACATGGGAAATCTTATTTTCAAATACGCTAATTCTGTGTTCGAGCTACATAGCTAAGCTTTGGGGATTATTTTCTTTATATTAAGCACTAACTATTTTCGAAAGGGCCCGAACAAAAAGAAGATGTCGTTTTTTTTTTTACACAGTCTAATATATATTATACATTATATATATGCCTAAATACACATAGTTTAAAAATAAGTTTGTCAATTATTTAACCACTATAGCGGCATTACATTATAATCGTTTTGGTCTTACATTCACACATAAATTATATCCCTTCGCAGCTGACTTTTTTTTCTTTTTTATTTCATTTTTCTTTTTCTTTTTCTTCGAATATTATATAGATCGTTCTACACAAGTCAATTGATAAACTGCAATTCAATAAACTATATATAATACGTCAAGTCGTCCCAGTTTCATCGTTATACAAATATATATTATGTAATATGTATATAAGGTATATAGGTACTAAAAAATTCTCTTTGGAAAACCTTGAATTATTATTGTTTATGTATATGTATAGAAGAGACTGAGATCCTCCGCACTTAGTCTCACAGTAAAGAAATAAAAGAAATAAGAAAAAAAAAATAAAAAATAAAAAAATACTAATAAAAAAAAAAAAAAAACAACTAATTATTAATATAAAACGCGGATTTATTGTTTGAAAATCATTATCTAACTATATTATATATATGTCCGCTATCAGATCCCCCCATCAATTTCCACTATGGACAACTTGGTCAGGTAGTGTACTTTTGTTAATGCAATCTCTCACACCTTGAAGAATAATTGATACGCGTCTGTCTATTGCTGCGAAATGAGGTTCCCATAAAACTGGAGTTATAGGATCCGCTGTCAAACTTTTACGCAGAGCACCACTCAAACGTTCAGCTCCATTGTGATATCTGAAACGAAATTTCGAAGAGCAAGATATTACAATCTACAAAAACAAAAAAACAAAAAAAGGAAAAATAAATGTCGATTTGTTTAGCCACACTCTATATATAAATATTGATTTGTAGCATTTTGTTTAATAAGAATGTTTTGGTGGTACAATCGGCATCAAAACAATAAGACAGACAAAAACCGAATTTGATCATTTTTGATGATATTAATGCGCAAAATGATTGAATAATATCGAGGAGCGGATATCCCCACAACCTCAGAAAATAAAAAAACTTTCAATTTAGTGACAGAATTTCGAAAATACCAACAATCATGAAAAGTTGTAAAAACATTTTACAAGTATGTGCTGAAAATGGTGAAAATTGTTCATTTTTGATCCGATTTCAAAAATTTCAGGGTCTGTTATACTCAGTGATAAAATCTCTACGAACTCACTGAAAAATTTTTAGCATAAAACACTCATATTTGAGTAAGAATTCAGTTGTTTGCAATCCGAATGCATTCTGAGATTCATATGATATATATACTGTTACATTTTTTACTTGAATATGAGTGTTTTATGCAAAACATTTTTCAGTGAGTTCGTAGAGATTTTATCACTGAGTATATAAAAAACCCTGAAATTTTGAAATCGGATCAAAAATGAACAATTTTAACCATTTTCAGCACATACTTGTAAAATGTTTTTACAACTTTTCATGATTGTTGGTATTTTCGAAATTCTGTCACTAATTGAGAGTTTTTTTTATTTTCTGATGTTGTGGGAATATCCGCTCCTCGATATTATTCAATCATTTTTCGCATTAATATCATCAAAAATTATCAAATTCGGTTTTTGTCTGTCTTACTGTTTTGATGCCGATTGTACCACCAGAACATCCTTAATAGGTATGGGTTTCAAAAGTCTCAAGATATCTTATAGATTGAATCTTATATTAGTTGAGGAAATACTACAAGATGGGTATAACTTGTTTTAAAAGTTATTCTATAAAATAAATCTTTATAATAGATTTATTTTTAATCGTAATTAATAAAATATATGAGCTATAGCTACGTAACTATAACAAAGATCGGACATATCTTGAAACTTTACAGACGGAAAGGTATATAATATATAGGTATATATAACGTCTTTGTTGAATGAAGATTATTTCAATAGATATAATTTTTCGTTCAATAATTTCCCTCGTATAATTACGAGCCCCGACTAGTATAGGTATTATTTCCCCATCGTCTACTGAGAAATTATATATTTCGTCTTCGCACGAATGAATTAGCAAATAACTGCAGATAAGTAGCGCCCTGGAAATAATAAGTAATAAAATATTTCTGCATGTAAATGTCAGATTCAGATATATGTATATAGAATTTTATGTCATTTAAAACTATTCATCTAGGACCTAGGATTCTAGGTATACGAAAAAGGGTAAAAGAGCTCAAACAGTTTCACTTGACTTCTATTTTTTTTTTTTTTTTTTTTTTTTTTTTTTTTTAACACGGATTATTGGGTCTTTAGAAAATAAAGTTGAAGATACATAAGTGTGGTTCAAATTTTATTAAAATAGGAACTAATCTTTAATTAAACGTCGTCGCTTTAATAAACTTATAAAACCCTAAGTCTGATATCTAGATCATTCGAATTAACGATGTGCTTACTGTATTGGATAGCGATTAATAGTTGATTAGATTATTCAAACAGATTAAAGTACGGTGTATTAGTTAATCAGCAAAAAAATCGTTAATCACGAGTTGTATAAAAAAAATTATCCAAAAAAATATTTGTCTGCAAAAATTCGTCTTATCCTTATATATTATATAGACGGTATAAATTTTTTATTTATCATCTTAAAATGATGAATAAATTTGAATAATTTGATTCTGTGTAAAAAAAAAAAAAAAAAAAAAAAGAAAAAAAAAATGTAATTTCAAGACGGTTTAGTTTTCTCTCCCCTAAATGTGTTTGTAAGTATGAACTTGTATACCTGCGTACTATACATACAAACATATGTATATATATATATATACAGGTGTAGCCTAATGTCATGATCTCTACTTCGCTCGGGTTACATTGGCTTATAATCATCCACGCATATATACATATATATATATATATATATATATATATATATAGATATACTTAATACGTTGAAAAGTTTAGTATTTGACATCGTATATACCTACTCAAAGAGCATAATAATCGTGGTACTACCTAAGTAACTTTGTAGGGGAATGTTTGTTCGCTTACGAAAATGAAACAAACTTGTCGAAAATGTTTAAACGCGATAAACTTTGTTTCAACAATTTTGCAATTAGACATACGCAAATAGCGCGATGTATATATAAATATAGTACATATTATCAAAAGACCTTATATGCGTGCCAATAATGTATAAAATGTAATGCGTCTTTACCCAATATATATCGCGTCACTAATGCCATAAGGTCGTAAGCGCCAAAAAAATTTTTTTTTTTTGCGGATATGCCTAATCGATGTTATATGGCACGAAAAAGATTTTGCCACCAAAAACACGAAATTTTTATTTTTTTTTTTGCGCTTACGACCTTATGGCATTAGTGACGCGATATAAGGAAAATGATAAATCTAAATTTTATTTACAGTAGGGGAGAGTGGGGCAAGACCGGCAGTGGGGGCAAAACCGGCGCCAAAAAAAAAAAATGACCTAATGGTATTTTCGAATTAAGGCGAGTCATATGAAACGCCATACCGGGTGGTTCCGCTGAAAGCGATAAAAATTTTGGAGGGTGGGGCAAAACCGGCACCAAAAAAAAAAGCGGCTAAATCGTATTTTCGCGATGAGGCGAGTAAGAAAAATTTGTATTTAACGTATCTCTGCTGAAAACGATAAAATACCGGGAAATGGGAGAAAAACCGGCCAGACACTCTCTCTAATTTCGTCGAATCTTTGAATTTCTAGAAAACTGTATAAATAATTGTTCTTTCGATTAATATTTTTTGGTTCATTTCAAATGGTATAAGTAATAGCTCTATTGTTAAACACATCTAGTCTCTAAAACTTTTCTATTTTTTCTTTCATTAAATTGATTTTTTTATTCTTTGTTACATTGAATTTGTAATATTCGTATAATTTCCTTGTTTAGTGGCCGGTTTTCCCCCATTTCCCGGTATTTTATCATTTTCAGCAGAGATACGTTAGATACAGCTTTTTTTTTACTCGCCTCATCGCGAAAATACGATTTAGCCGTTTTTTTTTTTTTGGTGCCGGTTTTGCCCCACCCTCCAAAAATTTTTATCGCTTTCAGTGGAACCACTCGGTATGGCGTTTCGTGTGATTCGCCTTAATTCGAAAATACGATTAGGTCACTTTTTTTTTTTTGGTGCCGGTTTTGCCCCCACTGCCGGTCTTGCCCCACTCTCCCCTATATATAAAAAGAAAAACTTATTATCGAATAAATTATAATCGAATAATTTATGTAATTAAAAACTAATCTCCTATAATCTGTTATAGAACGAAGTTCACCTGCCATCGCATATATATTATCTCACTGCTCCGCAGACTTAATCAGAAAATTATCTTCTCTTCAATGACGAGATGAGAATAGAGGAGCAAAAAAGAAAAAAAAAAAGAAGAGGAAAAAAAAAAAAAAAAAATAAAGGAAAAAAAAAAAAAAAAGAATTTCACCCAGACACCGAAAAACTAAATGAAATATCCTCGGGGCATGCGATATGCTGCGGGTCATGCGATCTGAATATCATATTAAGTGCCGGCTTATACCATCTTTGAGATAACTTTCTTGGATTTTTCTTCGGAGATTTTAAAATTGCGTTATATAGTAGACAAATTTTTTCTTTTTTTTCTTTTATCCAAAGTGTATGAGGCGTTATAAAAAGGTGAATGCGCGGTATGAAAGGAGAAAAGTATAAAATACGAAAAAAGAAATAAACCGAATCGACATTCGTGAAATGGAAGAGTCCGATTTCACTCTGGCATCAGGTGATCTCACAGTGCAGGGAATTGGCGAATTTCAAAGTGGTAAAGATTCGTTGTGTATTCGACGACATTGAAATAGGTTGTCGAGAAAAAGCTAATTTGCTGTAGCAAATTGCCGTGAGATATTTCCGCCCGAACGATTTATAAAATTGGCCTTTAAGCAGCGCGTCGTCTCACAGTTTATCTTTTCTTTTATTCCTTCGTTTTTGTACTTTTTCTTCTTTTTCTTTTTCTTCTTCTTTTTATTTTTACGCAAATAATCCACTGAGTAAGTACGCAGGTAACACAGAGAATAGGGATATATTCTTTCTCTATTCTCTTCTCATCTCATCTCGCTGGTTTTTCTCTAATTTCGTACCTACGTTTTGCAAACGGTCCAGGTAAGGCTATATATGCGTATAAGTGATAATATATATAGGGGAAGGTAGGGCAAAACGGACCGGGAGGGCAAAACGGACCGGAGGGCAAAACGGACCAAGAGGGCAAAACGGACCGCCTGAAAAATTCCCTTTAAATTATCAAAAAAATTGAATGATCTATATCGTGCAGGTAACCCTTGAACTTAGTAATTTTTGGAGGAAGGTCTCAGTCAATCAAGTCTAGACAATTTTTCTTTTTTAGTCGTTTGCGATGACTTCACTGAGTCTGACTCGACTTGATTGACTGAGACCTTCCTCAAAAAATTACTAAGTTCGAGGGTTACCTTTACGATGAATAATTCGATTTTTTATAATAATTTAAAAGGAATTTTTCAGGCGGTCCGTTTTGCCCTCTTGGTCCGTTTTGTCCTCCGGTCCGTTTTGCCCTCCCGGTCCGTTTTGCCCTACCTTCCCCTATTAGACCGGTTAAAAAAAAATCGACTATTTTTTTTTTTCAATTTTCGCATTGAAATACTTTCGAGGGGGTGAAAAAAGATGCCTGTTAAAAGCGGAGCTCTTAATATTAAGATTTAGAGGTCACTCATCGCGGATTTCTATTTTCCATTTAAATAGCATATAGGAATTTTTTTTTTTTTTTCTTCAGAATTTCGTAGCTCACAAACCAATGAACAAATCCAAAGGACTCTTACATATTTTGATAGGGGATTGAACACTCTAAAAAATGTATCTATCATTGTGGAAAAAAAAAATCAAAAAAAAAAAAAAAAATAGTTAACTCAACTATAAATTGAACTTTGAGCTTGAATAACTTTGGAAGGAGTCAATTTATCAAAAAAAGATAAGAGAAGCTTTTTGTAGAGTGTTCAATTTCCTATGAAAATATGTATGTGTCATTTGGATTTGTTCATTGGTTTGTGAGCTACAAAATTATTAAAAAAAAAAAAAAAAAAATTTCCTATGCTATTCAAATGGAGAATAGAAATCCGCGATGAGCGACCTCTAAATCTTAATATTAGAGCTCCGCTTTTAACAGGCATCTTTTTTCACCCCCTCGAAAGTATTTCAATGCGAAAATTGAAGAAAAAAAAAAAGAACAGTCGATTTTTTTGAACCGGTCTAATATATATATATATATATATATATATATATATATATATATATATATATATATATTATGTATATATATATGTATATAGATAGAGAAATGGTGCTATGGGATCGATCGTTCCTGCAGGATTCCGCATCCCTCTGGGAGTGAATGGAATTTGTTTGGTCCTTTGGGAATAGCGATTAGAAGCGATGAACACGTCTTCTATTTCACTTGGTACCACGCGAGAAACCGGCGTAGGTCCACAAGTTAAGAGTGAGGGGGGGGGGGGGGGGGGGAGGGGGGAAAGAGGATTTGAATCGGTCCCAAAGCCTTCGCGAAGCTACCCTAGAACTGAGTTTCCGTCCAGTGTGCATTATTCATTTTGAA
The DNA here is from genome assembly GCA_943736025.1 of Tenthredo mesomela. Classification (NCBI taxonomy): domain Eukaryota; kingdom Metazoa; phylum Arthropoda; class Insecta; order Hymenoptera; family Tenthredinidae; genus Tenthredo; species Tenthredo mesomela. The sequence continues at coordinate 10,474,929 of OX031019.1, forward strand.
ACCCTTTCGAAAATCCATTTCGAATAGCACGAATAGGACTTAACTGACGACGATGAGATAAAATATATTTAAGTAGATCTCTTCTATATTTAACACCGTAAGTGTAATCTCAGGTTTTCTCATACTTGAGTAAACGATCAAGACGTATAAACCTCGCCTAGAATCATTCGCTATTACTTTATGCACTTTATACCCTGCGCAGAATCATAGAATAGGTATACTACTGTGTTCCTATTCATTCAACTCTATGATATATTATGGTCCCTTTTCGGCTTATTCAACATTTTCTATAATTTCATATATTTATTTCGGTTCTTTAGATTTCATTCCGAATTATTCCCGAAATTTTAAGACACCTCCTCAACATTCCGGTAGAGCATCTCAAATAGAATATCTCAGCCAAATATGAGCTCCTAATATTTATATTTAGAACTGCCTAATTTCGTTACTAATTTTAGTTACTAATTTAAGTTATTAAAATAGGCAGTTCTAAGTATCAATATTAAGATCTCATATTTGGCTGAGATGTTCTATTTGAGATGCTCTACCGAAATTTTGATTCGCGGTTGAAAAATAAATTGTTTTTCCCAGAGTCGTATGACTCTATGACGCTATGACTCAATGTTTATAGGCGAATATCTCTTAATCGGTGAGAGTTAGGAAAATTCTATCTCAGTACTTTTTTGTAGAGCGTAAAATTTCCTACAAGAATCTGTATTCAGAAAGTTTCTAAATCAAGCCGGTTACGAGAAAACAACAATTCGAAAATTTTCCGATTTTTTTTTTTTTTCACGTGTTATTCAAATCAAAAATGGGAAAAACTGAGTTAGGCAGTTCTAAATATCAATATTAAGAGCTCATATTTGGCTGAGATATTCTATTTGAGATGCTCTACCGGAATGTTGATGTGCGTTTGAATTTTTTTTTTTGGCACACCCTAAGGTACATACTATATATGTATATAATATATCATAAATTGTAAATGATATTATCGATGCAGCCTTCCGGCAAAGGGTTTCGCAGGGTCAACTTATTAGATTCTGATTCGAACTCTATATAATATATATATATATATATATATATATATATACCTATAATACGTGTACGTTATACCTGCGTCCGTTTATCTACTATTCGCGTGATTAATTCTAACGGGAATTGCCCTAACCCCCTGACCTCTCCCCCCTTCCCTCCCTCCGCCCCTTCCGAAGGATTTCTAACGTGCAAGAAGAGGAAATATTATCCCTGATGGTACGGCTATATACATACCTACCTACCCCCGTCACGTCAGGCTTAACACTAAAACGTTGAGAGAGTTAAACGCGGCCGCACAGGTTAATGAGATAAGGGAAAGTAAAATTTTGCAGAGAGGAAATTTTTCAAAATATACCAATCTAGATATAAAAAAGAATAATAAGGAGAAATTATATGACTACACAGAAAAAAGGTCAACTTGAGCCAAAAAAATTATTCTTGATTCAAGATAATTTTGCGTTCCAAAAATGAAGACCGAAATTTTCTCGGATCAAATAAAAAATTTTCTCGAGCCAAGAAAATTTTCCAAATTTTCTTGGCTCGAAAAAATTTTTGATTTGATCCGAGAAAATTTCGGTCTTCATTTTTGGAACGCAAAATTATCTTGAATCAAGTCAACCTTTCTTTCTGTGTAGGTAAACACGAGCTGTTTTTTTTTTTCTCTTCTTCTTATTCTTTTTTTTTTTTTTTTTTTTATCTCAAACCTTGCGTTCATATCCTGCGGAAATATAGTAGTACCTATAACGCGGCAAATGCTACCATATCAGGATGATTATATTCTTGGGTAATAATAATATGATGTTATTAAGAAGGTAAGATATTATGTACGTCGTTCTTTATATTATATATACTAATATGAATTCCGGAAATAAATAGCGAGAGATGAAGATATTATATCGTGATTATTATATTATATAAAATAGTAATATGGGAAACTACGAGTGAAATATATCTATATATATATATAGATATGTGCAATTTTAGTTCGGGTGAAATATTAAAGTGCATTATAAATGATTAGAGAGTCGATCGACTTAATATCGATTTTTTAGTTTCCTCTTGTTTCAAATTAATGTCAATACCTATATGAGGTATTCCATGCCGTTTCGAATGGTCGAAAAAATGACCGCTTTCAAAAAAATCACAATTTTGTCTTAAATGACACAACAAGATCGAAAGAATTTATTTGAATTTTTTTCAGAATTTTCGGTAGACTTTTTCCAAATTCCAACTTTTTTCTACAAACAGCTCCGTATCTCAAAAGTATAAGATCATACAAGAAAATTTATGAGACAAAAAAGTTGCAGTTTTGAATCAAATTTCTGAAATTTTTTTTATTTTTTTTTTTGGGAATTTCTCGAATTCTAAAAATACCAATTTTTATCAAAAATAATTAATTATTATCGAAACGCTGCGCAGGTTAAATAAATCTAAATATATGACTATAAAAATGAAAAATTAAATGAAAAAGTATATTGTTGCATATGGTGACTGATCTATCCGCACGCGGTATAATAACCGCACCAAGACACTGCATCTCGACGTTGCGGTCGTCTAGCTAATGCCTTCAGACCTGGTTTACGGTCTTGAGTTAAGCTTAGCTGTTGCAGATAGGTACTACATGCTGGGTTCAATTTCAAGCATATGACAGCCACCGTGCAATGCTGCACCAACCACCTACCCAACTTACCTGTCCTGGTATACATACAGCTTCCACAGGCAAAGCAATCTACGGCTATCCCATATAATATGCTATTCTGTTCGGCGTGAGGTTGCTGCAGTCATATTATATACTATGCGTAGTATATACCTATACATATATGTGTGTACTAGACTGTGTGTCGTATAACTTTTTGTTAAATTTCGAAAAAAAAATAAAGAAATAAAAAAAAAAAAAAACACGAAAAAATGATGAATTAAATAATTCTGGACAGTTTTACTGTGAAATTATCGAGGGGATATTCACTCAAACTTTTAGTGTACAAGTGATTCCGTGATTTCATATCGACGCCCGATACGAATAACAGCACATTTCAGATTCCGGGTGAAAAACAGCACGTTTCAAATTCCGGGTGGAAAAGAGCATGTTTCAGATTCCGGGTGGAAAAGAGCATGTTTCAGATTCCGGATGGAAAAGAACACGTTTCAGATTGAGAATGAAAAATAGCACGTTTCAGATTCACTCGAAAACTAGCACAATTCAGGTTGAACCGAATATTACTTATTAGCAAGTGTCAGGTAGGTTTATTATAAGATTGAATTAATCATTCAATGATAAAATTGAATCGAGTTTTTGTGCATAATTGTGCATTTCCAATTTCATAATAAACCTACCTGACACTTACTAATGAGTAATATTCGCTTCGCCTGAATTGTGCTAGTTTTCGAGTGAATCTGAAACGTGCTATTTTTCATTCTCAATCTGAAACGTGCTCTTTTCCACCCGGAATCTGAAATGTGCTCTTTTCCACCTGGAATTTGAAACGTGTTCTTTTTCACCCGGAATCTGAAATGTGCTGTTATTCGTATCGGGAGTCGAATTATGATTTCGCATGATTTCATATGATTTCAACTGATTATTTATTTATGATTTCTGCTAATTTTCGATTATTTTGAAGTGATTGTTTTTTTTTCAGCTGAATTCCAGTGATTTCCAAAGGATATCGAAGAATTTCTGTCGATTTTCAGTGATTTCTCAGTGATTTTTTAGGATTTCAAAGCGATTTTTTGTCTGATTTGAACTGATTTCAAACCAGGGTGTACAGCTGATTTCAGGAGTGAATATAGCCCCTCGGAAATTATAAATATGGTTAGTTGAAATTAATTCAATTTCATTCTGTCTCTGTTTCTCGAATTTAAAATAAAAAAAAAATAAAATAAAAAAAAAAACAAGAAACAGCGAATTATTCTTAGTCAATTCGTGAATATATACTTATATACGTATTTCTGCGCGAGGGAAGTACTATCCAGAAAATTTCGTCAACGAGTAAAATTAGATTAAAGAAGAAGAGACAAACAGGTGACTCACTTCAGTAGCGTAGATAGCGTAGTTTGTCGTATTACACAGCATTGCAAAAGCGGTGCTAGTATTGAAGTTTCGTCGTGAAAAGGACGTCCGAAACCTCGACCGTGGTCCAGATGAAGTGGAAAACTATTGTTGCCGAATATTTTAAATGTCTCGTAGTGATGCCTGTCCATATTTCCAGTTAGAAAATCGAATATGCACATGTCTACGAGATCCAATAATCTTCTACCTTCGTCGTATGGTGGAATTTCTCTTACAAGAGAACAGTAGTCGGAGTCTATATCACACGATAGAAATATTACGAATCAACAAATTAATTATCAGGATAAGAATAGCGATATGCGAAATATTACAGATCATTTTTCCAAATAATAATAATATATATGAAGAATTTATATTAAGGGGACCAGTACAGCGACTTTTCGAGAAATTATCATAGTCCGAAATCAATTTATTTCACATCAAAATATTTCTCTTTTTCAAAATCATGTGTCCTAAAGATTTCAGAGCACCATTGGACCGATTCAGGTCATCTTGGATTCATTTTCTTCAGAAAACAAATCCTCATCATGTGAATGTAGGAATTTTGAAAAATTTTCGTTTTGGCCAAGTTATTTAAGAAATGAGTGATAATAATTTTTGCAAATTTGGTAAATTGATCATAACTCATGACATAATTTTTTATTTTAAAATTCCTACATTCACATGATGAGGATTTGTTTTCTGAAGAAAATGAATCCAAGATGACCTGAATCGGTCTAACGGTGCTCTAAAATCCTTACGACACATGATTTTGAAAAAGAAAAATATTTTGATGTGAAATGAACTTTGGTTATGAAATAAATTGATTTCGGACTATGATAATCTCTCGAAAAGTCGCTGTACTGATCCCCTTAATTCATTTTATATCTATTTCAATTTATACGCAAGCTTTCTGAATTATTTGAGAGATGTGACGTTTTTTTTTTTTTTTTTTCTTGTCTGCCAGTTATTTCAACGTAGAATCTTGCGAATCTCCGACGTTTTCATCTCCTCGTTTTTTCAGATAATTCGACGAGTTTGTCGCGGATAGACGGAGATCGGATGGTATAGATTCCCGCGCAAAAAGGTGGTTTTTCAACCGAAAGCAATGCGTTTTTTTTCATTTCTTTTTTTTTTTCTTATCTAGACTATTAATTGACGTATATGTCTGCTGACCTTGTTCCCACTGAGCTTTCCTTCTTTTGTGATAACTTCGCCGCCATGGATGTCTCCATACTTTTCTAGCTCCTATACTATTGCCTGGTAAAAAACCAGCGAAGCTACCTTCGAGGGAATCGGGATTACCGCAAACAGCGTGAGCGGTATCACAATAATAACTGCATCTTCCGTGAAAACATAGATTTCCAACTGGGCTGACAAAAAATGTTTTCAAAAGCTCCCCATCAGCTACTTCGTATACTTCTGTCGTCAAGTTCAAGGATCTTCCAATGACCGGCATCGCTCGCCGGAAATTAAGGAGCCTGTATAAAAAAAATAAAAATAAAAATAAAAATAAAAAAAAAAATAAAATAAAAAAAAAAACGCGGTTTAAAGAAACAGATGGAAATTAAAGGAGAAAGTACAATCTTGATATAAAAAATATGAAAAAAAATTAAAGAAGAAGAAAAGTTCAAATGGACTACATTGCATCTTTGAATAGAATTATAATAAAATGTTTAAGGATGTTCTGGACGTGGTACAATCGGCATCAAAACAATAAGACAGACAAAAACTGAATTTGATCATTTTTGATGATATTAATGCGAAAAATGATTGAATAATATCGAGGAGCGGATATTCCCACAACCTCGGAAAATAAAAAAAACTCTCAATTTAGTGACAGAATTTCGAAAATACCAACAATCACGAAAAGTTGTAAAAACATTTTACAAGTATGCGCTGAAAATGGTTAAAATTGTTCATTTTTCATCCGATTTCAAAATTTCAGGGTTTGTTATATACTCAGTGATAAAATCTCTACGAACTCATTAAAAAAAGTTTTGCATAAAACACTCATATTTAAGTCAAAAATGTAACAGTATATGTATCATAATGAATCTCAGAATGAATTCGGATTGCGAACAACTGAATTCTTACTCAAATATGAGTGTTTTATGCTAAACTTTTTTCAGTGTGTTCGTAGAGATTTTATCACTGAGTATAACAAACCCTGAAATTTTGAAATCGGATCAAAAATGAACAATTTTAACCATTTTCAGCACATACTTGTAAAATGTTTTTACAACTTTTCATGATTGTTGGTATTTTCGAAATTCTGTCACTAAATTGAGAGTTTTTTTATTTTCCGAGGTTGTGGGAATATCCGCTCCTCGATATTATTCAATCATTTTGCGCATCAATATCATCAAAAATTATCAAATTCGGTTTTTGTCTGTCTTATTGTTTTGATGCCGATTGTACCACCAGAACATCTTTAATTTAATATAGTTACTTGTTTATCATACACAGCTACTGTCCAATTTATTGTTTTTAGAATCGCTTATCTTACCTGTCTAAATGGAAGGCTGCAATTTCCGCATTGTGTCGTTCGAAGTCGGTGAAATAAAAATGATTCGGTAGAGTTTGCTGCTCCCTTGGGAACCTGTGAATAAAAATATGGAAGAGAAAAAAAAAAAAAAAAAAACAAATTAATAAATATTATATTATATAATCTTAATAATTGAACAGCTCGACACAGTATTATAGTTTAAATTATACGATCATATATAATTATATTAAAAAGTGAAGATACAAATTTATTCACCCATGTTACTCGTTGTACGGTTGAGTATATGTATTACGTGGGTGAAACTACTGCTCTGATATAATTATACTCTGATATGGCGAAAGAAATTGGAAAAAATAAAAAAATGTGAATGAAAAAAGAAGGAAGAAAAATGATTTTTTGCAAAAACTTGACACATGTGTCGAGCGCGATGACGCGTGACTTTTTACTTAAGAACCGCGTAACATTAATTAAATCACAGAACAGGGGCTAATTACTAAGCTCGTAAATCATCCCCACAGCTGCGTGGACGGCGATTCTATAATCTAGAAGCAAAGTTAAATCTCGATTTATATGCGAAATAGAAAATTGTTTAAAAAATTAATTTTCTAATCCAATATTACGCGATATGGTATACGCTACTATCACGGAGAAAAATTTATAGTAAATTTTCTCATACTCATATAGTAGTTGTGTCATATACTTTCAATATGACGATTGTTCCTATACTTTATACCTAATGTCACCATGAATATAGGAATGTCTTTCTCACATTCATGGAACATTGAGTATAATGTATCGGAACGATCGTCATATTTGAAGTATATGACACAACTACTATATGAGTATGAGAAAATTTACTATAAATTTTTCTCCGTGTATATATATATTTATATAGTTTTATTATCTTTATATCTTTACACAATATTAAAGCAAAAAAAAATTTCCTCTACCCCCTTTCAAGATATTGAAAATCGTATTTTTCCTTACAGCACAAAGTCTGTATATATGTGTCAGCGGTATATTTATCTCTGAGTAAAAATCTGTCCCGAAATTTTCGTTAGGGTAAAGTATAGCGTATATATATGTACTACGACGACGAAGCTGTGCGGTTGAATCTACGATGATATCTTTTTTTTATTTTACCACTAAAATTCCAAAATCTAGGTATACAGACATAAAAAAGCACTGTGTATGTCTATTATATTATATATACACTGAGAGAAAAAAGTGGTTGAATCAAACATATGGATTCTGTTGTTAATAAATAGTTGTTTCAACCATAATTTTGTCTGAATGAATAAGCCGTAATTACCATAACACCTCTTGTTCATTTGAATCAAACAAATTCAGTTCAAGCAACCAATATTTTGTCACATCAACATAATATTCATTTCGCCACCCGTAACCGCCGCGTTTAGTTGGATCAAAGAATATTTGTTTCATTCAACCACTTTTTTCTCTCAGTGTAGGTATATGCTCAAAGCGTACCTATATATATGTATAATATGTATACGCGAAAGATTTTCAATTCAAACTTTTTTCACATATATCTTAGATTATTTATTTTTATAGATATCACGCAGGATTTTTATACAGTATACTTAGATAACACGATAGGTCTTCGTAGGTATACACATAAATTTGGATATACACACAGAAAGAAAGGTTGACTTGATTCAAGATAATTTTTCGGTCCAAAAATGAAGACCGAAATTTTTCTCGGCTCAAATCAAAATTTTTCTCTTAAGTAATAACTGCACAAAATTTTTCTTTTAAGTAATAACTGCACAAATTTTCTTGGCTGAACAAATTTTACGGTCCAAAAATGAAGACCGAAATTTTCTCGGATCAAATCAAAATTTTTTTCGGGCCAAGAAAATTTTCCAAATTTTCTTGGCCCGAAAAAAATTTTGATTTGATCCGAGAAAATTTCGGTCTTCATTTTTTGGACCGCAAAATTATCTTGAATCAAGAATAATTTTCTTGGCTCAAGTTAACTTTTTTTTTTTCTGTGTAGTTATAATATTGTGGATTATAGACGGATTAGATATTATTATATATGACATATGACAATATAATAAGATTTTCGTTTCTTCCTTCTTTAAACGATAAAAAAAAAAAAAAAAAAATTTTATATATATATATATGTATGTATATATATACTCTTCGATCGATGGAATTAAATACGAAACTTTGAAATAGGGGAGTGAGGGGGTTGTTTAATCATTGATGGAATAATCGGCTCTACAGCTCAGATTGACAAAGTTGAAATTTTTCACATTTCGTTAACTCCAATCACTAAGATTTCTCTCGCTTCGTATAAACCGGAGACGTTCATCAGCCAGCAGTCTCTTGAAATTAAAAATTTTCCCATTTATAAGTAATAAGTAGTATGTACCTATAATACATAATATATTATAATACATATATATGTATAATCATCAATTTGATTATTATTTTTTTTTTTTTTTTTTTTTTTTTATTTCCCTTTATTTCCTTTACTTTCTTTCTTTATTGGTTTTTTTTTCTTTTTTTTTCACATTATTATTATTATTATTATTGTAGGTATGTACCTCTTCCGCACTTCCTCTCTCGATCACTCCCAGTCCGTTCTAGGACGGACGTAATAACGCAATTTATCTTTTTACAACCATACCACATACATGACATACGCCACCCTATACTATACGCAGACGGCCGCGAACCCGCGTCCCCGTGCCATCAGAGAATGATGAATGCGTCATCATGTTGGACAGTTATTGTGTCCCGCAAAAGCTGTATAGTACCACAATATGTAGGTAGGTATAGGGTATATATATACATATACATTGATACATTGATATATATATATATATATATATCTAACCAGTGCGATCTACAAAGCCACCCACGACCGGACTTTCTACCCTCATGAAAGAATAGACCTTATTACATAAATATTTCACACACACGATCAGCCGCGCACGAGAATTTTGCGCCTCCTTTTCCCCAGGGTTGAATAAAAAATAAAGAAATATAAAAAACAAAAAAAAAAAAAAAAAAAAAAAAAAAAAACGGATTTAGGATTATCCGCTTTTTTTGTAGTATATATAGTAGCTTATACGGGAGATCTGGCTCTTATTCGTCGTTCATTTTTATTGCGATTGTGAGAGATCTCGACCTACATAAATATGTCTACATCGTATATATATATAGTTAGATATTATATATATCAGTCGCGAGAAAATGGAATTTAGATTTTTTTTTTTTTTTTCAAAATTTAATACGATATTGGGGAAAAAATGGTATATAGATTCAAAAAACGAATTCGTCACGGTATTATATAGTTTATATATAATATAAATTTATAACTCAATCTTATAGAACGATATTCGATATCTCTTCGTATATCGGATCTTAGATACTATACAGTGGTATATAAAGTCATAGGCTACGTGACATTTACGGTATAACGTACTGAATGCAAGTATAAATCCTATGTATATACCTGAAGGAATCGCTTTTTCCTCGGTTATGAATTACCATAATCTATATATATATATATATATTAGACTGGTTCAAAAAAATCGACTATTCTTTTTCTTTCAATTTTCGCATTGAAATACTTTCAGGGGGCTGAAAAAAGATGCCTGTTAAAAGCGGAGCTCTTAATATTAAGATTTAGAGGTCGCTCATCGCGGATTTCTATTTTCCATTTGAATAGCATAGAAATTTTTTTTTTTTTTTTTTTATATAATTTTGTAGCTCACAAACCAATGAACAAATCCAAATGACTCAAACATATTTTCATAGGAAATTGAACACTCTACAAAAAGCTTCTCTTATCATTTTTTGATAAATTGACTCCTTCCAAAGTTATTTAAGCTCAAATTTCAATTTATAGTTGAGTAAACTATTTTTTTTTGTGATTTTTTTTTTCCACAATGATAGATACATTTTTTAGAGTGTTCAATCCCCTATCAAAATATGTAAGAGTCATTTGGATTTGTTCATTGGTTTGTGAGCTACAAAATTATAAAAAAAAAAAAAAAAATTTCCTATGCTATTCAAATGGAAAATAGAAATCCGCGATGAGCGACCTCTAAATCTTAATATTAAGAGCTCCGCTTTTAACGGGCATCTTTTTTCACCTCCCCGAAAGTATTTCAATGCGAAAATTGAAAAAAAAAAGAATAGTCGATTTTTTTGAACCGGTCTAATATATATATATATATATATATAAGAAACTAAATAAACTGTACAAACTCTGTGTGTGTACGTGTACCCTACATGTTACACTCAGAAAAAGGTCTTGCGTTGACACAACCAAAATTTGGGTTATTATATATGCACAATCATATTTCTTGTTCAGTCAACTAAAAATTTCGTTCGGATAACCAAAATTTTGTTGGAACAACCAAAATTTTGGCTATTACAACAAAATTTTTGGTTGACTGAACAAAAAATGTGATTGTGCATATATCAGGTTGATAATTTCGCTTTTACGTGATATTTCAACTTCTTAAAATAAGAAATTGATTTTCTTCAATTTGTCACTTAATAATGACAATTCTTCGGTGCGGTAATTAGGTGCCAGTTTTATATATTTAATATTTATATAACGAAATCTTCATGTACATTGATAAATGAAGGTATATGGTACATAGAGAGAGGGAGAGACTTGGAGTTTGTATACCTACAAGAACATGACGAGGGTAAGAAAATTTCTGAAAACCCCGCAATCAGAGATTATAATAATTCATTATCCTGGTCACTGCGTTCGTGCGGCGTGTTATATGGGGGGAGGGGGTGCAGTAGGGGTTTTTTGAGTTATAACGCAGAGCTGTGGGTGTCTTCGATGAAGAACTAAAGCCGATTTTAGGATAATCCGCACAAAACAGTTCTTAAACTTTGTAGATGAGAAGAAAAAGTTCCGAGGTCGTCTTAATAAATTACTTTCCTCGTCTTATGCGCGGCCCCCTTGGATATACTCTATCGACCCTATTCTACCACCCCCAAGCCTCTGCAAGGTAGGGGGATGGTAGGTATAGGTACGTATGTCCCGCTTAGAAATAATTCATCTTTCTCGCTTCGAACTCCGTCACGTCGATGTAGGAAAATAAACCGTGCTGTTTTGTGCTCATTGTTAGTCTCTACGTAAACGTATAGGTACTCGATATTCCATAAATAGTGTATAATATCTACTTTCGGTTCGATTGTCGAATATCATTTCTTCGATTTCGATTCTATACGTCAAATAGCAAGAACGCAAAAGGGCTGTAAGAAAAAAAAAAAAAAAAAAAAAAAAATTAAAAAAAAGAAAAAAAACCGACAATGTTCACTAGGGTGATTAAAAAAAGACCTAATTTCTCAGATGTTGCTGCTCATTCGTGAATATGTTGTTGGTGATTTTGAAAAATTATTCCATTCTTTTGAGCTCTATAGGACAATATTTACTACTGCCTCAGTGAAGTTTAAATTTCGAAATTTTGCCATTTTTGGCAATTTCAAAGTTCTCAGATCAAAGTCCTCATCTGGCTACCTCTAGGTTTTCATTCAATGAGGATGTTGGTTCAAGATGAGACTCGTACGATAATATTTAGTACTGCTTCAGAGACATTGAAGTTTTTTCACTATTTAGGGGTTTTCTTAGAGATTGGATCGCCAGGTGTTGCTCATGAGACAGTCTTTTCTTACCATTTTGAGGAAGAAGTACACGAAGTTTGCAGTCTGTGGGACCATTTTTACTACTGCCTCATGTTGCTAATTTTACTTGAAGGAAATTCGCCCTCAATGAGGCAGTATTAAAAATGGTCCCGCAGACTGCAAACTGCTTGGATTTCTTCCTTATATTGGTAAGATGAAACTGTCTCATGAGCATCACCTGGCGATCGAATCTCCGAAGAAACGCAAAATATTGAAAAAAACTCCAATGTCTCCGAGGCAGTACTAAATATTATCGTACGAGTCTCATTTTGAACCAACGTGCTAATTGAATGAGAATCTCGAGGTAGCCAGATGAGCGCTTTGATCTGAGAACTTTGAAATTACAAAAAATGGCTAAATTTCGAAATTTCAACTTCACTGAGGCAGTAGTAAATATTGTCCAATAGAGCTAAAAAAAATGGAATAATTTTTAAAAATCACAACCAAAATATTCACGGATCAGCAGCAACATCTGAAAAATTAGGTCTTTTTTGAACCACCCTAATGTTCACCCTGCATAATCGAAAAAAGTTTGGGAATTCGTATCCAAAAATTACTAAGTCAATTTGTTCTTCACCTCGTTTGTGTATAGATCAATATTCTAAAAGGTATGGATATGGATATGGATATGGATAATCCTCGCAAGTACTTCTAAACTCGTCTAGCTTAAGTTCAACGATTCCTTTATATGCCCTTGGTTGCTCGTGTTGCTCGTATAGTATATAGATACCCATACCGTACTACTAAAAATCGTCGCTGCACCGTCAAAACAGAACGATAAATCGGTATGGCTAGCAGCCGAAGAACAAAAAGTTTTTGGTAACAAACAAGCGATAATTCTATCAGCCGAGTAAACACGGAACACCGTTCTCGAGTACCTTATACCTAGCTAGGATGGGGGCGAAAAAAAACTGTGACAGTGAAGTCATCGAATTGAAAATGCTGCAAAAATGAAGTTGAAAAACAGGGTTTCGCGAAGCTTCAAGCTCTACCGAATCGGAAAAATAAAAACAAAAAACAAAGAAACTAAACTTCTTTTAAAACTTTGACAGACGAACCCTATGCGCATAGATTCGTCTGAACGAGGCAAAGAAAACTTATGGAACTTAGTCACTTTACCGATTATCTTCTTCTTTTTCTTTTTCTTCTTCTTCTTCTACTTTTTTTTTTATCTTTTTCTTCGGTTCACGTAACTCTGAATTCGAACCAAAACGATATAACAGGAGAGGAATTGATCATTGATTTAGGTTTGTATTAAGCAATACGTCTTAAATTATTCGTGAAATTGGGTTTAATTTTAAAGTAAAACATGGCAGTCGTCTATCCCGTGATTCTCGAGTATAAGGTTTGAGTATATGTTAAAGTTTGATGAACCGTCTCGAGACTTGAAGCGAGAAAAAAGAAAAAAGTATAAACCCTGCGATTTTATAGAGGCGATAAATTTCGTGGTACGGAAACGAGATTTTTTTTTCCTTCGTCTTTTTTTTTTTTTATTTTATTTTCTTAGTATACCAACGTAATATGTAAGAAGTAAAAATAAACTAACAACAAAAAAAAAAAAAAAGGATCGATTCGGTTAAAAAAAAAAAGAACAAAAAACTCTAGTGGCGTACAAACTTAACTGCAGCAATTTTCAAACCGTGCACCATAACCGAATGTACAGAACTTTGGTAAAACTTATTGCTAAACTTATTACAAGTTTAAATTTCGTCGCTTTCCTACTACTTATATCTGAAAAAAAAAAAAAAAAAAAAATGAAAAATTTCACCTATACGCCGGGAAGTTTAAAAAGGTAAAGCCTTATTGGTACTTTACGATAGTTTGAGAAAATTTCAACTCGTATACCAGAAATGAATGGTTTTCGATGAGTTCCTTCGCTATAGCTCCCTGTGCAGTTGCATTTATATTTTTTATTCCATGTATAGGACCTATATTAGATACACCTATTCATAATTGAACTATCGGTTAAAATTTCTTCATCAGCATATAAATAGAAAATAAAATTTCTAAAAACTTGAAATCACTCTGGCATGGATTGAAGCTATTTTTTTTTTTTTTTTTTTGTCCTCTTATGTACATCATGATAAGGACAAAACCGTCAGTCTTCATTCCCGGACGAAGACACAGCACGGTATTACATATAGACGCAATTGGAAGTAGGAGGCGAGTAGACGCGAGAGCCGAAGTACACTTACGATTAGTGCCCTGACGGTGCTTGAAAACCACTTGAATTGGGTTCGTAAGCTTGCAGCAGCAGAAGCACCAGAACCAGCATAGCATGGCATAGCATAGCATAGCATAGCAGCTAGCCACGCCTGGTACTCAATTATTATTGTCTGCCGCAAGTAGATGATACGTCACATCCGCCTTTGTCTCAATTATAAGTAGGCGTGTTATTACAGCGGTGGTACCGCCATTATCACCTTTACCAAAGTGCTGTTAAGGCTCGACTGCCAGCTTACCTCATAGGCTTGAAGAGTGCTTGGGTCTGGTCGGAGTACTCGATCACCAGTTTGAGCTGCGTGCCACCCTCTTTTTGAACTGCAATGAGAAAAATTTCAAACGACAATTATCACTCGACTTACTATTATATTTGATCGGGGTTATTCTTTCAGAAATGGGCATGAGTCCAAATTGTCCTTTAATCGAACAGTTTTATTGCAGTAATCATAAAATGAATCATAAATTTAAAATTAGGAACTCAGATTCAGATGCAGTCAAAGTAAAGCAAATTAATGCAAGGATTAAATTTCATTTTTCAATTTTTCTGCAAACCATCGGTTTATTCCAGTCCTTGCATTGAGTGTTTTTACCTGTAATAATTATACTCGAAAGGATGAGGGAACTTGAATGAAAAACTAATCTCGCTACTCTCTAGATTCGAATCAGTGGAAAGTCACTGATGGCAGTTATAAGTATACCAAAATTACTGACAATCAATGAAAATGTTACTGATTGTCAGTGATTTTGTTATACTTATCACTGCCATCAGTGACTTTCCACTGATTCGAATTTAGAGAGTACATGCTAATGCCTGTTTAAAAAAAAGTACCCCTATTTCATTGAAACTGAAATAAACGTAAAATAAGTAAATACAGAAATGTATTCTTGATACTTGCGCACATAAGGTATGAAGTAATATAAAGGATACTTCGTACGATTGGTTATAAATTGCTGATCAAATATTTGTTGCATCAGTATGGGCCGTATGCGGGTATGTAAGTTTATTTACAT
Source organism: Tenthredo mesomela (assembly GCA_943736025.1). NCBI lineage: Eukaryota > Metazoa > Arthropoda > Insecta > Hymenoptera > Tenthredinidae > Tenthredo > Tenthredo mesomela. Next base: position 10,490,438 of record OX031019.1, read on the forward strand.
AAAGTGCGGTGTACACTTTCGAAGAAATTGTATGAAAATTTATATATATATATATTAGGGTGGGCCAAAAAAAACTTTTAATTTTTTTTTCTTTAGTTACCATGAAAATATTGCTCAAGATGATGAAAAAAAAGTCCTCTGAAAATTTGAGCTCTTAATATCAATATTAAGAGGTGCCTAATCGCGATTTTTGATTTCCCATTTAAATAACACAGGAAATTTTTTTTTTTTTATTTGGAATTTTATTCCGTTCCAACGAATCATCGTGTTATAAAAATCAATACATATTCTTGTAGGAAATTAAACGATCTCCAAAAAAGGTCTGATGTGATTTTTCGCTAAGTCGAAAAAAAAGTCGTCATATACCGTTTGAGGTTGAACTTTAACCTTGAATAACTTTGAAACGAGTGAACTTAGCGAAAAATTACATCAGACCTTTTTTGGAGATCGTTTAATTTCCTACAAGAATATGTATTGATTTTTATAACACGATGATTCGTTGGAACGGAATAAAATTCCAAATAAAAAAAAAAAAATTTCCTGTGTTATTTAAATGGGAAATCAAAAATCGCGATTAGGCACCTCTTAATATTGATATTAAGAGCTCAAATTTTCAGAGGACTTTTTTTTCATCATCTTGAGCAATATTTTCATGGTAACTAAAGAAAAAAAAATTAAAAGTTTTTTTTGGCCCACCCTAATATATATATAAGAAGAAAATTGGAAAAACCTCGAACGTCGGAGTTATTCTGCACTCGGTGAATTTACCTATACGTATGTAGGTTACCTAAGAAGGTCTTGGGTCGCGGTATGTATACATGCATAGAAATATTATTCAATATGGTATGTGTATAAGAAGAATTGAGGCTAGACGAACGGTCATGTCCAATATGGATCAACGAGGTATGAATTTTGTTCAGGTACGTATACGTATGTATATCTATATCTATATATATATATGTATAATATCTACATACGTGGCAGGTTCCGATGTATCAACGGGGAGCTGCAGGGACAGGGAGGAAAGTCTGTTTGCTAGGTTTGGACAATATTGACAACATTACCTTCCTGCTATGTATAATATAAACCACAACATTGCCTGACGTGTATCGATTTAATATTAAACCGCGATTGATTGCACCGGAGCTATAGGCATCTATTGTACTCTGTAAATTAATTTCACCAACAACGGAAAGATCAACAATAATATATAACAACGCATCATCGACGATACGTTATCATCATCATCATCATCATCATCATCATCATTCTTCCGATATAATTTCACATCACTGACAATATTATCAATAATTTTTTTTTTTTCCTAGATTTTCTAATAAATTTATTCCAATTTTTATTCCTCATATTATTTTCAAATACATTAATATGAATTCGTCTTGTATGATAATCACGGAATTACGTAATTCAATGTTTCAATTTGGTTTCCTGATTCTTGTATACCTACTTTGCTGGACTAACCAGATAATTGAAATTGTTTTTCGAATCCCGGAATTTCGTGACTTTTTTTTTACTCACCAACGTGACGAACCGGTTGTGTTGCCATGTGATGAAGCAGTTGCTCTACCAAAACTGAGTTTTTAGGGTAAAGCTCAAGCCTAGATATTCCCAACTGGAACTTTTCGAGAACGGTGCTGTTCTTTCTGTAACAAAATAAAAAGCAACGATTCTATTATCTGCATCTTTGAGCCAATTGATTAACAGAAACAGATATCTTATCGATATACAGGGACAATTAAGTATCGCGAGCTTTTTGAATCGCTGATTCCAAATCTGAGCTCGGAAATTCCAAATTCAAAACATTCTGCAATTGCACTCAGAAAAAAGTCTTGTTGACACAACCAAAATTTGGGTTATTATATGCACAATCACATTTTTTGTTCAGTCAACCAAAAATTTTGTTGGAACAGCCAAAATTTTGTTGGAATAGCCAAAAGTTATCACAACGAAATTTTTGGTTGACTGAACAAAAAATTTGATTGACTGAACAAAAAATGTGATTGTGCATATAATAATCAAATTTTGGTTGTTATTTTTCTGAGTGTGCAGATTGCTTGAATATTTAAAAAAAATTTAGTCAATTTATATGAAAATTCAATTCAATTTATATAAAAAGTAACACGATGTAAGAATTTCTGTCTTATAATAAAGCGGAAAATGTTATCGTCGATCATTAATGGCAGTGCTTACCCTTTTGAAGGGTTTATCATTTGATATAATTATTTAGATATTTTCGAGGTCTGAGCTTGAAAAAGAAAAGAAAAAGAAAAGAATTTGTTTTGGCACGCTTTTGTCGAAATAAATTGAAGATGTTAAATCCTGACTTCTGGGACTCGAGCATCGTGACAGTGTAGCCGATTATTTTCCGCACTCGACCACCCTGTCGTAGTAGTACCTATATAGAATTTCGAGAGGGTGAAGCGGTCGTGAGTTGGTCGGCAGCAACGTGTCCCCAAGGGTTTTACCCAACGTTTGTTATTTCAATGCAGTGTCCCTTAGCATAATTTCTATGTTAGGGAGGAAGTGCTTTTTAAAATGCATAGCATAGGACCTAGAAGGAGGGGGGAATCAGGAGGAGGAAAAGGCGGCGAAGGGATTCAACGGGGTTGGTATATATAGAGAAGGGCGAAGAGTGGCAAGAGGGAAAGAGGAAAGGGAAGAGGAAAGAAAAGGAAAGGGAAAAGAGGAAAGAGGCCCATATATACCTTTGCACCTCCTCCTTCTACTATTCTTTGCGTTTTGAGTATAGCTAGGGGTTAAAGGGGCAGAAGATCGAGGATAGAAAGGTGGGGAGAGTTCCCAGGTGGGTATCCCCGGGTATCTACGTCATCTCCGGATGTCCTAGGGTTCGGTCTTCTCAGCCTGAGGAAAGATAGAGGCGGGTGATACTACGCTTGGAGATACCATATGGGCTGCATACTAACCACACCACGCGGTGACACTAAATCTTTGCGAATTATCCGATCTCTGGCAGCAGCCTTTCTTCTCCAACCTGAGCTCGAGTAGAGAATCTTCGGTCTTGGACGCCGTAACGTACCCTAACCTTCCCAACCATCCCCCCCCCCTCCCAACCATACCTTATACCCGCCCCATGTCGGGCCCTAATGAAATCATGGGGCCAAAGGTTACACCCAACAACGCGAGCGAGAAGATAATAAATTCTCAAACATTACTACGAGGAAAAAACTTGAACCTCGTAGATGATCAGCACCGAACCGCGCACACCAAAGGGTTTAGATCTTATGTACTTTAAAACCCAGACCCTGAAAGCTTTCCAGACAAATGGGGAAGAACTAAATTTATACAATGTCTTTTTAGCAACAGTTTACACGTTTGCTAAAAACACTCAGACATATTCGTATACCTATACCTAACTTCTTCACGTTATGTCTGTATGTGTAGAAGAAAAAAATCCAAACAAAATATGAGAAACGAAAAAAAAAAAAAAATACTTAGATAGAAATAATTTATGAAATCAAGTTTGTGCGCTGAAATTTCGAACTCGTTTTAACACGGTTCAGAATTTTCAGAAACGTTCAAGTTCAGAAGATTAAAATTCTGAAATTTCAGATACAAATTCCAAATACACAATAAGTCCATGTAAAAAAATATTTCGTAATTTTTTTTCTTCCAAATAATAATTTGAGGCCAGTTGAATTGAATTTAGCGGTTGTTACGTCTCGTTTATACAGTCGTTATTCTGTTTAGAGACTAGGTTGAGCATATATGTTATAGTATATATAGCGTAAGGCTCGCGGCTAGGCAAATACTCTGTAATGGACAGGATTGATGGATATGCGGTAGTTTTACAACGTAGAAACGAAACAGTATACTAGGTACGTACTACATATACCTATACTAGGTACCTATAGTTATATACTTGAGAAAAGCGGCTAGGGGGCGTATACGATCGTACGTTTTACGTTCTGACATGAATTATTTCTATATTACTTGGATCTTCAACGAAATCTCGTTTCGCTTATAAATTTAGTATGATATTAGCCAACCCTTGTCTATCTATCCTAGGCGTATATTATTATACGTATGTAGGTACCTATATATCTATAGACTTCAGTGTCAACGATATGCTCGCGAACTTCAACATACCTATATATAGTCAAGTTAATAAGGATTTGCATACAAGGTGGTTAATTCCAATCCCCTTTCAATACAGTCTTTACAAAAAAAAAAAAAAAAGCAGAAAATGGAACAAAAAGAAACCTTCAGGAACGAAATTTAACGATCGATCCCCCCCAATCGATCTAGAAATCAAAACCGATCTCTAAACCTCAGGGTTATTTTAAGCAGACCAGTACAGCGACTTTTCGAGAAATTATTATAGTCCGAAATCAATTTATTTTATAATCAAAGTTTATTTCACATCAAAATGTTTTTCTTTTTCAAAATCATGTGTCGTAAGGATTTTAGAGCACCGTTGGACCGATTCAGGTCATCTTGGATTCATTTTCTTCAGAAAACAAATCCTCATCATGTTAATGTAGGAATTTTGAAAATTTTTCGTTTTGGCCAAGTTATTTAAGAAATGAGTGATAATAATTTTTGTAAATTTGGTAAATTGATCATAACTTATGACATAATTTTTTATTTTAAAATTCCTGCATTCACATGATGAGGATTTGTTTTCTGAAGAAAATGAATCCAAGATGACCTGAATCGGTCAAACGGTGCTCTAAAATCCTTACGACACATGATTTTGAAAAAGAAAAATATTTTCATGTGAAATGAACTTTGGTTATGAAATAAATTGATTTCGGACTATGATAATTTCTTGAAAAGTCGCTGTACTGGTCAGTTTTATTGAAAATATTTTCACTCGTATATATGTTGGAGTGAATTCGACGATGGGACACCCTGTAAGCGCAAAGTATAGACCAGGTCACACAGTCTAGTCGCCTTATGCGCAATTTCGTCGCATATTAAGTAAGGGCTTATTTAACTACAACAACATATACTCATTGCCTTGGCAGAGCATTATGGTATGGTGTAGTATATACAATATACATATATACAGCGAGATTAAAAGCCGGTGATCTATATTCTATATATATGATGAAAAGTTTTGAAAATTATGAGAAAAAATTGTATAACAAAATATACTCAATGGGTTTTACGCGATGAATGGAAATATTGTCCATATAAAAGAATGGTATATAAGGATATAATATACATATATATATATATATTTTCGTCTAGAAAGACGCTCGTCAAAACTCGAGCTATAACTTTTAACAAATCTTGAAACTCTTATTCCGGCCCAATTTAAATCGTGATATAGAAGTCTTCCAACCGTCGTCGTGAGTGCATTCATTGTAGTTTTAATTCAGTATATAAGCGCAACCAAATAATGCAATATGTATTTTCAGTGACATGATGATCCTCATGTTACGTATAAAAAACTTCAGATGATCACTTCTGAGTGATTTACAAAAAATAATTGGATTTGAACCATACAGATATTCAACAGGAGAATAATTTTCGAACCTATATCGTATAAGAGAAGATCTATTGAGACAGACTTTCGTGTTTCGTACATATCAAGTCATATGAAAATTGAAATCCTGCGTGTTAAACCTCATCGTCGATCATGAAGCGCCACTTAGACTTTTGAGAAGTGATGCATGAAAAATTTTTGAGGTAAAAATTCAGAAAAAAAAATTCTACCAGTTTTGACACATCCCTAGTACGAATTGCATACTATATAGGTACCAAGAAATATGGTGAAGGTGTACCTATAGCTATATAATAATAATATATAAAATGTTAAAGAGAGGTGGGGGGAAAAGTGCGCGGCTGCACCAGGCGCTAATAATTTGCACAACTGTTTAGCAAATGCTGACGCCGTGCACAGCTGCATCCGTGGCATAATTTTCGGATTAGAATACCGGCTTATGAATTTAATCCGCAGTTGAATTCACAGCCTGCACTAACTACGCGTAGGTTTCCTCTCCTGTCTCTGCAGAACCTTGATATAATTCCTATATATACATGTTTTACGTTATAATGAACCAATTTATTTAACACATATATAAATCAAGAGTTACATACTAATTATTATAATTAGGTAAGCAACGTTGATTAAAAGTTAAGTAAAAGATTGACATCTAGAAATTTAATCACTGCTATAAGTATATATGTATAGCTGATCTCTATATAGGATCCTGAAAGAGGATTTTTGTCATTAGCTAGAGTGTCAATGATCTGTCTGTCTCTATACGAGGAAGAATTGAATCATATCTAATCAGAGCCTTCGTAGCTTATTCACATAACGAACACTATAATATTATCATCTCTTGATGCGCGCTGGAGAATATGAGACAAGAAAATAGTATGATGAAGAGAAGAACGAGGAGGAGAGTACGAAGGAAATGACGCTTCTCCGCGTAAGAGATAGCATAACATTTTACATTAGCAGAAAAGCAGCAGAGACCCCTGCTAGAATTTCTCGTTCCTTTTTTTTTTTTTTTTTTTCACTGGGACAATAAGTAGGCGGGTAGACCCTCCATCCTGGTTTACAAACCCCTGGCGATCTTATGGTCCTTTTTCTCTTCTTCTCCTTAAAAGAATAAAGAGAAAATCCTTTCTTCGAATTTATTTATTTTCCTTTTTCATTTTTTTTTTTTTTTTCTTTCTTTCTTCTTAGATTTTTCTCTTTTCTCATCCTTTCATCCCTACCTTTCTCTCTACATCTATCTATGCATCGTATTACGAGCTGACCCTTGCCATTCAGTCTATTTAAGATGAGGAGAAAATTTTCACCGATATTATGCATATTATGTAATACGTAAGACGAAAATTAATCTTCTTCTTCTTCTTCTTCGTGATTTTTTTTTCAAATTTTTCCGTGACGAAGATGCAAGGAGAATATAGTATATATAGTACACAGGTGAATGTATGCATTACGTATAAGACGTATCTATTCAACCAAGGGAGTTAGAGCAAACGAAGTTAGTCTGATTAGGGAATTGTCTGATTAGCCTAGGACCCCCACCCCCCGATCGTCATCTTCCTCATAGTCGTCGTCGGATGGCAAGACCCTGACGACTGTTCGCGACTTCCTCATCCCTAGGTTCAACTTCCGCATCCAGTTTCCACAAGCACGTTACGCAAACCAAATACTTACTTCATAGTAGATTTGGTTACGGAACATACGTGTGCAACTACAAGATTTAATTAGTTCGACGTCAATTTCGTCTAATATCTTTATAATATAATTATATAATTATACCTACATTATTTTTATTTTATGTATTTTCATTCTTCTCTTTAAATATATATATATAACAAACTCATAATCTGGCTTCTCTTTGCCTAATATACCTGCTATATCCAAACTACTTGATTAAAGATCTTATTTTTTGATACACCCCCATATCGACGACCACTTTATACAAAATTACCACTTTTTCGTAAGCTTGCTATTCGTGCTTAACTTATACACGACTCATCTATAAGCAGATATGTACGCATACATATCTTCTTCTCTCTTTTCCTTTTTTTTTTTTTTTTTTTTTTTTGCTTGTTTATTTTATCGTATTAAGAGCGAAGGGGTGAGAAAAAGGGGGATGTATAACTTCGAAAATAGGGACGAAAGTTCGATGAGGTATCCGCACGAGAATATGATCCGCCTATGAATAACAAATGAAGAGAAGAGACACAGTCGTCGGCCAAAGATGACGGTGACGACGACGACGACGCCTTATTCCACCAGCTACTCGATTTTTGTCACACCTTACGTTTACAAGCTAGTAGGTAGGTATATATAGACACGTATATGTATGCATGGTACGCGAGCGAGATGATGGTGGTTAAAAATTTACAATTTTGAGGTACCAAAAATTCATCTTGGTGTTTTTTTTTTTTTCTTTCTTTTCGTGTGAAATTTGCACGCGGTATTTCTAGCCTTCTTGTATTGTAGTATATATATGTAATGTATATGTATGTAGGTAGAGAAGTAACGATAACGAATATACCGCAACGGCAACGCAGTTCTCTTTGGGAAATGTTTGAATCTTATCTGTCGCCATTGTTGGTAGAGGCTGTGGGGGGTTGCAGGTTTCCACACCCTCCCTTATACTATTCCTGTTAAGAATGTCAGAAACTTTGCTGAAACTTTGAGAAACGCGGATCCTCGAGGAAGATAAGTCCTGCATAATTCTAAGGTATATACATAATTAGTGACAATACACACTTACACTTGAAGGATATGTCTAGGCGTTTGATAAAATACCATGCGAATCACTATTCTTAACTTGAAATCATCAAAGATTTAATTATTTTTCAAAATTTTCACCTGAAATACAAGAAAATAAAAAATTGGCATTAAAAATATTATATTTTACAGCACATGGATCTACATTAGGTTGTGCCAAAACGAATCGACAATTTTGTTCCAAGCTCTCACCTCAAGAATCTCTAGAATTACGTGAAATAATGAACCTCCCAAATAGGTAACGTTGTCATTAAAGTCCAAGTGGTGCCACAATCGACATTAAGATTAGAGTAAGAATAGAAGTAAATCCCACCCATTTTAAACCTTTGAAAAAACTCACCCTGTATAGTGGCATAAAGGTTTTGAATTTGAAATTTTTTGATCCCAGATAAGGGAAAGAGGTCGGAGGTGAAAGAAAGAAAAATGTTCTAATTAAGTCTTGCAAATTTAATTCTTATCGAATTTCAAGAACGTTCATACCACGTGTTCCACTTTCGTAGAAACCGTTAAAACCCTACCCGGGTAGTGTAGAGAGCCACCTATAATATGCCAGTCTTATAGCTGTTTGCGAGACATATACAAGCTGTCATGAGGTGAGCAGCTACCTAGGCAGAACAACAAACATGGTCGTTAGAGTATTGACCATCAAATTATCTAGTTGCCCCCCTTAAGTATACCCGCGATGGTTTATCTACTTATAAGTGTGCAGAAGATCGAATCGCGATACCCGATGGTAGTGTGCTGCAGGGATCAGTTAAAACAAACATAAAGTAATTCCTGAATGTTTTCCTGACCCAGTCTAGGAAAACATTTACAATTCCACTTCAGCATATTAGCTGATCCGTAGCAAAATTTCTTCGGCAAATGTCTTCAACTATCAAGTGTTATGATGTACCGGAGTAGATAATTTTTAGGGTTTGAGCAATCAGTTCGAATATTTAGGTATAGCATGAAATTGAATCGGAAGAATCTCATTATTTACCAATTCGTTCGTGTATCGATTTTATATTAGTAAGAAATTAGGTTTTTAACAACGACTATACAGGGTGAGTTTCCTCTGGTATCGCATGATGGAAGGGCAATCTTATCATCGCAAACGCTCCGCCCCTTTCTATTAATATTCGTTAAAATCATCAGTTTTTTTTTTTTTTTTTTTCTCGATACGACGAAAATAAGTATGAATAGAAATGGGGCGGTTAGTTTGCGATGATAAGCCCCACCCTAATGCGATAACAGAGAAAACTCACCCTGTATAGTCGCTATATTTATAGTATATGCAAATTATTTCGAGCTAATGATACGGAGGGTTTGTTGAATAACAAACTGTGTTTATTCACGTATCGAAGCACGTAATTGTTATTCATATATAGGGTGGAAGATACATATAGATATATTATAGTATGTAGAAGAAATTCAACCCTATCCTGAAAACGATTGTCTAACATAGCTATATGTAGGTGTTCGTGTATATGCGGAGCGACCTGATACGACCGAGTATTCACAATACGTTGTGGGTAAAATCTAATTAAGAAAGCTCTACCACTATAGTATATTGTTGGTTGATCGTCCATTGTCGAGCACCCACCATCTTGATTAACTCGAATAAAATAACAATCGCGTTCGTAAAGGTAGGCTAGCTGCAGGGGATGGTTTTAGGTGTTAAATGTGAAATGTGAAATGTGAAATGTGAAATGTGAAGTTGCGGTTTCGTGTGAGTTTAGTAAAGGGGGTTGTAAGTCAGTAGTAATTTCCTTCCCTAGATCCTGGTGAATCCAACCACCAATGCTTATTCCTCGACCTCGTAACAAAAGATTTGTAGAGCCCGTTTCTCTCGCTTTTCACAACTAGGTATACCTTTGTATGTGTTTATAATTTATATTATTTATGAAAATTACTTCGAAGGAACTGCGCAGGGAGAGTTTAACGTTCTTTTTCTTTTTTTCCTACGACCTTAGATCCAAACGATAATTAGATTCCAATTTATCGACGACAATAATTGCATTTCTGCATGCAGCATTTCTCAACGTTATATATATATTAAACCGGTTCAAAAAAATCGACTGTTCTTTTTTTTTCAATTTTCGCATTGAAATACTTTCGGGGGCGTGAAAAAAGATGCCTGTTAAAAGCGGAGCTCTTAATATTAAGATTTAGAGGTCACTCATCGCGGATTTCTATTTTCCATTTAAATTGCATAGGAATTTTTTTTTTTTTTTTTCTTCAGAATTTCGTAGCTCACAAACCAATGAACAAATCCAAATGACTCTTACATATTTTGATAGGGGATTGAACACTCCAAAAAATGTATCTATCATTGTGGAAAAAAAAATCACAAAAAAAAAAAAAAAATAGTTAACTCAACTATAAATTGAACTTTGAGCTTGAATAACTTTGGAAGGAGTCAATTTATCAAAAAATGATGAGAGAAGCTTTTTGTAGAGTGTTAAATTTCCTATGAAATTATGTATGAGTCATTTGGATTTGTTCATTGGTTTGTGAGCTACAAAATTATAAAAAAAAAAAAAAAAAAATTTCCTATGCTATTCAAATGGAAAATAGAAATCCGCGATGAGCGACCTCTAAATCTTAATATTAAGAGCTCCGCTTTTAACAGGCATCTTTTTGCAGCCCCCCGAAAGTATTTCAATGCGAAAATTGAAAAAAAAAAAAAGAATAGTCGAATTTTTTGAACCGGTCTAATATATATGTATGTGATAAGACCGAAGCTTTTTTTCTTCTATAAAATTAAAATTCAGAAACAATGTAATTAGTATATCTATCTTTTTATTCTCGCTTTGATCTCATTGCAATATATATCAAATTTCTGTAATACCTACGTATTACTACAACGACGTATTTCAAATATATATGGAATAGCAATATTGGTGTCATAGATAGATAGCCATTGGACTGTCACAGCTGTCACGTGGCGTTGTAGAGTTATAAAAAATAGATCGAGAGGATATCTAGGTAGTAGGTAGTATATAGTAGTAAAATGAAATATATATTTTCATTTTTTTCACAACCTGGAATTGACACGCGGGCAACGATTCTCTTGTTATCAAATAAAAGTATCGCTATATATATATATATGTATATATACGGTTTTAATCACTTCTGTACCTACCTACTGGTACACCGGTGCTTAAATAGCTTTTTTTTTTTAAATAGAGCTGGAGGAAAGTTGGTTGTATATAAATTTGATTCATATATGCGTTATTGAAGGCCGGGGATTGGGACAGGTAGAAAATTTTCCTACACACATATTCTGTGTAGCGCTACAGCGTATGAAATTAAATTCAGAATGTTACAATATATAGTTAGGTATTGGGTATACCTAGGTATGTATGTACAGCAGCTAGAAATTTGCCATTTCAGGATTTGTAGTAGTAACGACTCGAGTCGGTGCTTGACAAAGATTGTAGAAATTCAAGTACTTAACTAGGTAAATTATACTTAATGGGATGTAATTAAATTAATTAACCGTTGAGGTGGTATACAGAGTGTATACAACGGCTACCGTCACGCTACTAAATCTTCGACGCTCCCGCACCCCCTCAACATTTTACTCGGGACATCGCAGTTTTCTCAAGTTTAACAAGTTCTGAGATAAGGTACTTAGTTTTACACCCCCTCTCCCCCTTCACCGACAACCCCAGCCCCCAACCCCCCCATCTCCACTACCTCGGCAAGGGAGAACAGTTTCAACTTATAAATGAATTATTATTCATTTCGTTGACACCTGGAGATATTTGTAGCGGTAGATTCAACTCTTGAGTATAATGTGTGACCATAATATTAGGATGGTCCTTGATTTGATCATTTTCAAATTTCAATATTGCTCCAATGTGCCAGAAAGTCTCTAAATATATACAAAAAAAAAATGTAGCCAAGACCCCAGGTTCCTACCCCAATTCTAAGTACCGCCTGAATGACACTTGGAGATATTTGTAGCGGTAGATTCAACTCTTGAGTATAATGTGTGACCGCTTAATATTAGGATGGTCCTTGATTTGATCATTTTCAAATTTCAATATTGCTCCAAATGTGCCAGAAGGTCTCCAAATATATACAAAAAAATGTAGCCAAGACCCCAGGTTCCTATCCCAATTCTAATTGTAAGTACCGCCTGAATGACACCTGGAGATATTTGTAGCGGTAGATTAAACTCTCGAGCATAATGTGTGACCATAATATTAGGATGGTCCTTGATTTGATCATTTTCAAATTTCAATATTGCTCCAATGTGCCAGAAAGTCTCTAAATATATACAAAAAAAAAAAATGTAGCCAAGACCCCAGGTTCCTACCCCAATTCTAAGTACCGCCTGAATGACACTTGGAGATATTTGTAGCGGTAGATTCAACTCTTAAGTATAATGTGTGACCATAATATTAGGGTGGTCCTTGATTTGATCATTTTCAAATTTCAATATTGCTCCAAATGTGCCAGAAAGTCTCCAAATATATACAAAAAAATGTAGCCAAGACCCCAGGTTCCTATCCCAATTCTAAGTATCGCCTAAATAAAAGTCTTCGAATTTCCCTATTTGAATTAAAACACGATTTGTGATATTTCGCAGTTGATTTTATTTTCTTCCTGTTATACAGTATTGCTAAAAAAAAAAAAAAAAAATCTGAAACTTGGTACACTCTCCTTACCTGTAGTAGTTAAGTATTTCATGAAAATTCGACAGATTTTCAATGATATAATTGTCGAAGCTACAATGCATAAAAAAAAAAAAAATTCTTTTTTTTTTTTTATATCTCGAAATTGTGATGTAATAAACTGAAATAAAATTTTGTCGTTAAAAATCCTACTACTATATGTATGAGAAGCATTGAAATTCGAATATGACCGAATCAAGTACCACCCTAGCTAATTACCATAAATTATAATTGTTTTAGTCAAAAACGAAAAAATAAAATAGCATATATATGTATATTTTGGTTTTCTATTTTACTATTTTTTTTTTTTTTTTTTTCTTTTCTTTTCTTTTCTTTTCCTCTTGAAACCCAATAGCCTATATATACCTATATGTTTCTCGACTCTAAAAATTCCCTGTGTTATAAATAGAACCACAAGAAGTCACTGCGAAACTTATTTTATCTCGGAACCAAACTGAAACTTATAAAAACCTCTTGACGCATCTGCTATACGAATTGGCTAAATAAAATTTATAGATATATCTATATATATATATATATATATATATGAGAAGTACGCGAAAGATTATACTTTGATCGAGAACGGTATATGCATTATACATAGTATATGTATAAGAAATAAGAATAATTATTACCAGGGCCACGTGTTACGGACCTCGTCTTGCTGTGGTTAAGAAAATTCCCTGACATGAGATCATTATGTAGATATGTGGTTTTCGCCATTTTTTTTTTTTTTTTTTTTTTTTCATTTTCTTTTCGTTTTCATTGCCATTCCATTCGTATATATGACAGATGAACAGACAATGCATAATATGCAAGACTTTCGCTTCCCAAGTTGTATTACATGCAGATTGTCATTAACCGCTGGCCTAAAACGAATGAATCGTATATACCTATATTTGAAACTTAAATATCACCTCTATGACAGCTTCCATCACTTTTCTAGAAAAAGAAAAAAAAAAACAAAAAATCGTTACCTTCGCGTTGCTCAAATTCATTGAATTTCAAACCTCCGCCGTATAAGCTATCATATATCGTTTAAATTATTTATTTTCATATACCCTTATAAGCTTTCTGAAATATCGTCCTTTTTTTTTTTTTTTTTTTTCTTCGAATGGTGAACAAAAATGAAAGAAGAGAAGGAAAAAAAATAAATAAAAAATAAAAAAAACATTCACCCTTCAGAAAGAAAGAAAAAACTGTCAGACGTAAATCGTATAAAGTGACGCTGGACTCACGAAAGTCTGCGGAGAATATATCTTTCCGAACAAGGTAAAAGGATACGTTCATACAGAATTTTTCAACCCACCTATATATGAGGTATTCCACGCCGTTTCGAACGGTCAAAAAAATCACCGCTTCCGAAAAAATCGTAATTTGGTCCTCGAACACAACTATATCGAAAGAATTTTTGTGAATTTTTTCAGAATTTTCGGATTGCATTTGTGGATTTTTTCCAAATTCCAACTTTTTTTACAAACTTCCGTATCTCAAAAGTATAAGATCCTACAAGAAAATTTATGAGACACAAAAGTTGCAGTTTCGAATCAACTTTCTGAAAAATTTTTTTTGGGAATTTCTGGAATCCCAAAAATAGCAATTTTTATCAAAAATACACAAAAATCGATTTTTCAATCAATACGTCACCTTCGATTTGCCTCGATAAATCACAGAAAATACTCTCAAGTGTGGAGAACAACCCCGTATTTTTTTTGAGATGGGTGGCGCAATCGTTTGGAAGATATGCTTTATTAATTTTTTTCTCAGAAGAAAAAAAAAAAAATTTCAGAAAAAAAAAAAATTAATAAAGCATATCTTCCAAACGATTGCGCCACCCATCTCAAAAAAAATACGGGGTTGTTCTCCACACTTGAGAGTATTTTCTGTGATTTATCGAGGCAAATCGAAGGTGACGTATTGATTGAAAAATCGATTTTTGTGTATTTTTGATAAAAATTGCTATTTTTGGGATTCGAGAAATTCCCAAAAAAATTTTTTCAGAAAGTTGATTCGAAACTGCAACTTTTGTGTCTCATAAATTTTCTTGTAGGATCTTATACTTTTGAGATACGGAAGTTTGTAAAAAAAGTTGGAATTTGGAAAAAATCCACAAATGCAATCCGAAAATTCTGAAAAAATTCACAAAAATTCTTTCGATATAGTTGTGTTCGAGGACCAAATTACGATTTTTTCGGAAGCGGTGATTTTTTTGACCGTTCGAAACGGCGTGGAATACCTCATATATATTCACTGATATACAAATTTACGCACTTATTTTATTTATTCATTTATATAATTTTATTTAATTTTATTTTTATTTTATACTCATTTCGAAGCCAATTGAGTTGAGGCATACCGATATGGACGAACAATTTTGCGAAAGCCCAAACGGTCAGTAACCATATATATATATATAATATCTATAATTTGAATCCTAGCAAGCGAGGACTGATCCTTTCACGTTTTAGGTATACGTATACCATTTTTCCTATTCAGTGGACAGCGTTAACACGAAGGTAATTGGAGCGAGAAAACAACAAGCTGTTCAGAATGAGACGAAAAACCCGCGTTGACGTCAACGGTTAGATTAGTAAAACAAATTTTTTGGCAATTGGCAAGCGAGTAGGTACGTTAAAAAAATATAAAAAAAATAAAAAATAAGAAAAATAAAAGAAGAAGAAAAAAGAAAAAAACCGAAAAAAGTTTCCTGAGATCATTTTTTCCGTCTCATTCCGTACACGTATATAAAGTCGTAAAGTGCTCCCTTCTTATAGTTTTGCAGATAAAACGAAAGCAGCTGGCACGTTTATTTTTTATTTATATAAAACAAAAAAAGAAAAAAATAACAAGAATAAAAAAAATTAATCAAGCGAATCCAGAGAACCCAAAATAATACAAAAAAAAAAAAAAAAACTCAAGTAATGGTCTATAATATTGCAGACTCAAAATAACGCGAATACAAAAACAAAAAAAAAAAAAAAAAAAGAAAAAGAAATAAGAAGCATTTGCAGATTAGTGGAGACGACCGCACTTGAGTTACTGCAGCAGCTTAGTTTATTTTTTCAACTATTATATAAAACGGTGCCAAAAAAAATAAACTCCAACTATTCTATACATAGATATTCACGTATCTCACACGTCCGACTTAACTGCGGACAGTGAAAATTATTTTGCAATCGTTAATTGTCGAATTGGTATTTGAAGCTCAATATTGGAGTTAATTGCCGGATTTTCATCTACATATATATATGTACCCAGTATATGTAGCGAAATAAATATGTATACCTGTATTGCCTTTTCTCGTATCGTGATGGCTTAATACTGTGGAGCTTTTGATTAAATTTTTCAATAAAAAAAAAATGACACGGTTTGTGATAGGAACGAAATACCAATGGATAGAGTATAACTTCGACCATATGGAAAAAAGGTGTGATTAATTAATCTTATCCTGTATAGAGTCAAACTGCGAACTGGCAGGATATCAAATGTTTGAAAACTGCGAATAAGAACCGCGGATAGGACAATTAGCAGGATTTAGTTTCCAGAAATATTTAAAGATTTTTTTTTTTTTTATATAAGACTCAAGAGTTCAACGAACGTTTACTCTTTGACGTTTTGGTGTATAGAATGACGTCACTCGTTAACGGAACTTCTTTTTTATTTTTTTATTTAATTTTTTTTAATACAAAATTGGCACTGCACTGTGATCATCATTAATTTTCGGCATTTGATTTAGGCCTTGGATTAAATTCTGAGGCCAAGTTTTGACGAATGCTAAGAAATTACAGGATTTCGTTAGTTGGGTTGGAACCCTAAACCTAAGCGGTGAAAGACGTTTAATTGCGGAGGTTTTCTCTTCAGAAAGTTTTATGAATTGAATATATACCCGTGGGATTACTCGGCTTTATATCTTCAAGATGCAACGATGTTGGTTACCAATTAGTCGCTTCTTCTTCTTCTTCTTCGTCTTCTTCGGTCATATCTTCATATTTCTATATATATTTGTATTATCATATATAAAACCACTGCAGTTGAAAAAAATGCATAAATTGAGAAAACATATCTTTTCACTTCTGCAGTCTCGTCAGCCAAATACTTGGAAAAATATGTTTTTTAAGATTTGTATGCCTCGTATACCAATTTATTATAGTAATCTTCTTCCTTCTTAGAACCCTCATATTTTACAGTATGATTATGTTCGAGATGAAATATCTTTATGAGAATGTCGTTAATCTAATAAAAAACAAATTTTAGATTTATTCATTAACTGCGGTGGATATGACGTGGGTATGGATGATTTGCGTATACCACGCTTTTGAGCAGTGGGAATTAACCGGGATTTACAATTTTCCCGTTACGCATGAAATCGAGTCCGTAATGAATATGCCCGAAGGTAGAGTTATAGGTACATACCTATGTATAGCGTTTTGCGGTAATCATTTATTTTTCAATAAAAACCGATATGACGAGCGTATAAATCAGTCCGGACTTCCCGTTGTCACCCCAATAAATCGCACCCCGTTGGTACGTATAAAATGAAAGAGAAAGAAAGAAAGAAAGAAAGAAAGAAAAAAAAAAATTATAAAAATTTGAAAATAAAAAAGGAAGAGAAACATCAATTTTCAAAAATTTTACACGCCAATCGACTATAGGTGTATATATATACACCGCGCAGTTCCCCCGGCACTGTTTCGACCGGGATGAAAATCTGTTAAAATGACAACCACGAAAAATTTTTACCCCTCGTGGACGAAATGTAATTAACCAACATTAGGTGGGGGGCGAATACTCGCTTGTCAAAATATGATGTACGACCGATCCATATTCAACGTTATTCCTTACCGCATAGAAAAATTCCGAATTCTCACCTCTCGCGTTAAATCAGTGTCGATATCGACGATCGGTACGCTTGTACAGATATCTAAAAAAATCGTGTTTCTTGTACTCATATCATAATATCAGCGAAAAATTGTTTTTCAAATGAAGAGAAAAGAAATTTTGAAAAAGAAAAAAGAAACCATCGATCGCGGAATTACTCTTTTGTAGGTACCTTTATGGAAAACCATGGGTTTGAATATTCGTAGAAATTTTTAATTCGCAGGTCGATTATCTTCCATGCTCATCAGAACTGAAAGCGAATTACAATTTCGATCATTTCACCGCAAGAGTAATGTTGCTGATTGAATTCGCACTAATTAGATATTTGAGTAAACTAAATTTCTGCCCCTTCGTTTTTTGTTTTTTTTTTTGTTGAAGATATGCTTCATGGTTTTATGGATTAATTTTTGATTCCACATACGAAAACTTTGACTAAAACATACGGTGAACACGACTTAGTCGAATCACGTTTCATTTCATTCCTGGTTTATTTCAAGCCTGATACAAAAAGGTGAGATGTGCAAATTTACCTTGTATTATTCACGCGATATGCCTGTACTTACTTACACAGAATCACTCTTTCCTATTTTGTTATCTTCACTTCGATCTAAAAAAATCCTAAACCCTAAGCCAAATCTCTTGTCTGTTTTTCTTTTTGTCAGAAACGTCAGTGCTTCTTGTCTCATATATTTTAACGAAATAGAACTGGATTTCAGCTGGTTACTTCTTCTTCACGTTTACCTACTCGGTCTTACACCTGACACAACGATGTGGTTAATTCAAGGGCTGCAAGCTGTTTTCTTTTTCTTTTTTTTTCCCCTTCCGATTTCAGAGGTGTCAGAGGAATTTTCAAATTCACACTTTCACCCTTATTCGCTTGGCGCGTTTACACCGTGAAATACTTCAGGATTCGTCCCTCTATTCCCTCGGTATTCGCAACTTTGCCCTCACTTTGTTACACGGTGTGATTTTCTCACTGACATCTTTACCGATAGTCTTCCGATAGTTGCTGTCCAGGAAACAGACTATCAGCGTCAAGTAAAGGGGATGAGAATAATCGCTAAGCGAATAGCATGAAACAGGACGAAGTAAACACTGGGGCAAACCGCGATTGGATAAACAGCGCGTGTTCTGTTTCCAAAATTTTTATGTATTTGTAAGAAATATTCCATTTCCTGTATAAAGAGAGAGAGAGAGAGAGAGGGAGTCGAGGTTTTACCTCTGGGCATTGCCTCACGCATAACGCCATCAGCAAACATCCATCAGGAACAAAGTCCTTCCAATTAAATGGTAATTGATATTTTATTGTTTATTCCTCCCTGGGAGCGGAACCGAAACCATTTTTATCCGTCATTTCTGCTCGGTCGGATATTTGCGAGAAAAAGTCGAACCGAGGAGGCTGCATGAGGCGAGGGTGAGCTTCAGACACAAACACCCTTCTGATATTCGCAGGATATGATATGTATACACAAGAATTTATTAACGCTTTGACTGCAGCGGTTTCATGAAAACGAAATTATATGAAAATTTTTAAAAACGATAATAAAATCGAGATAAGGGAGAAAGATTTTAGCCGCAAATTTTATGCTCTTTGATTGCACAGGACCGGTAGAACCTAGGTGCAGGTCTCGAGCTATGGAACGAAACTGTAGGAGCTAAGGTTGGTGAATTTTAAAGATAGGCTATCTACGTCGAAAAGGTGGTCAGCCTTTGGTCAAATATTTGAGTGGCTTTTTGTCTTAATCGCAGGGGATGTTGACACGGCAAGATTCTAAGGTCCAAAGAGCTTTTCACGGGCTTAAGGCAACGACTTTGAACAATAGGAGTGAAAAAGGAGACAAAAAAATGAAATAAAAATTTCTGAAGCTGGGCGTCTACTACTTTCTTTGATTATCTTCATTAATACATACAGGTGAATCGATCGATGAATTATCTCTCTTATTTTTCCGGGTGTAAAGTATCCTCGAAAATTCAATAACGAACGAAATAAAATTGGAGCTGGAATGGGATATTTAGTTTTTTGACTTTGAAACATATTTTGTAACGCGTCGCTGATCATCACCCGGTGATAACTGATGGACGCTGCTGAATGCATAGAGAAACGTCTAGTGCATACATGTGGCTGTAGATAACGGATAACCAACAAGCCACAATCTGTCGACTATCCTGCGCAAGCTCCTGCTGCCACGATCCCTTGAGAGAGCGAGAGAGAGGGAGAGAAAGAGAGATTGTCTGGTTTTGACCAGAATGAGGCTAGTGAATGTGATATGAAATTAGAAGACGTGTATATGCTGAAGTTGTGACGAAAATAGGAAAACACAAAAATCCGCAACAATTTAAGAGTCGTGAGTCATCGAGTCTCAGAGTTAGATGTAAGCAAAGTAAAAAGGATCTGATGCGAGAACCTGGATCAACCATTGCTCCGAATTTAAGTATTTTGGTCTCTTTGACGGTTCAACTTGAAAAATCTATGACTCGAGTCACATTTAAAGTATCAGATAGTTGTCTGTTGATCATGTGCAGATGTTTGTTTTCTGAACAATTGGAGACTCAAATATCTAAAATCGAAGCATTGGTTGATCGAAATCCTTGCATTAAGTGATTTTACTTTGACTAAATTTAACTCTGAGACCCGATGACTAACAATTCTTTAATTTTACTTGATTATGGTTAAAAATATTGGTAATCTACTGTGATAAAACTAATTGGTGGAATAATAATTTAAGAGTCGTGAGTCATCGAGTCTCAAGAGTTAGACGTAAGCAAAGTAAAAAGGATCTGATGCGAGAACCTGGATCAACCACTGCTCCGAATTTAGGTATTTTGGTCTCTTTGACGGTTCAACTTTAAAAATCGATGACTCGAGTCACATTTACAGTATCAGATAGTTGTCTGTTGATCATGTGCAGATGTTTGTTTTCTGAACAATTGGAGACTCAAATATCTAAAATCGAAGCATTGGTTGATCGAAATCCTTGCATCAAGTGATTTTACTTTGACTAAATTTAACTCTGAGACCCGATGACTAACAATTCTTTAATTTTACTTAATTGTGGTTAAAAATATTGGTAATCTAGTGTGATAAAACTAATTGGTGGAATAACAATCTGGACACATCCCAGTCCTCAAAAAATCCCCTATTAACAAAACGGAATAAAAATTGGATGAAAATTTATCAAAAATTTTGTTCAAGTTTCTGTACATATAATATAGTTACGACGAACGTAGTATATCCTCAAAATATTCGTCGTGGTATCTATATCTATACGCTTTGTCAAATTGACGGGGGAGTTCAGGCCCGGGTATGACAACGTATTTCTGGAGTCTAGAATGCCATGGCGTCCGATGCACACGTTCTATATGGATGCATATACAATGTATGTGAACTGAATATGTATATGCATTAGGTACATACATGCATACCTAAGGACGTCTCCCACGTGCCGGACACACTTCTGTGTCCGATATTATTATTACCTATGTATATACCTCTCGTTGTATATAGAAGGTACAAAATTAGTTCGACGACATGTTGCGGACCGATGTGCAGCCAAATTGAAGATCTTTCATGATATTACGTTGGAGAGAGAAAATCACGGGGTATTTTATGCTTTTGAATAATTCAATTTTTGACGATGATTAAAAGAGAGAATTTAGAAAAATTAAACACATTGCGATATTGCAAAATTCTATCGCAATCCTGATCAAAGGATTTCAGATCCTTGAACTGCAGGGAATTACTGATCATGTAGATAAAATTTCTAGAATATTCGTATCATACGTTCTGATAAAGTGAAATCAGTAGGTATGTCGTCTTTAAGAAATTTCCGTTCTCGCTGTAATGAGCCGATGTGCCGTTCCTTTCCATAAACACGAAATGTTATTAAGATTTGGGGAAAAGCGTTGGTCCTGTTTATCGAAGTTTCTACGTTGTGCCTAATTTGACAAGTAAGAATTTTCGAATGCTTACTTGGCGGGAAATTATTCTATTTATTCTGAGTGGCTATAAAATATGGATATACATATTATAATGAACAAGAGGCGCGGTATAATAAAACCCGGAAAATAGTAATTCGATCAAAATGTGTTATTCCGATGATTTTTGAGTTCGCTGATTATACCCTAGTGTGAAAAAAATGTGCAGAAAATTCTCCGCACAAGCGTACAGAGTTTATTTCCAAGGTTATAGCAAAGGAGTGCGAAATTAGAGTCAAGAATTTAGAACGGACCCGCAGAAATTAAGACAGAGGCGCAAAATTCGGCCTCGAGAATTTGGCAACCCCTTAGGGAATGGCGAATTACTTTACTTAGGCGTTAACGAGGCGTTAAAACAATAGACAGCTCACTCGAAAATTTCATTCACCCTGTTTTTGTTTTTCACCCGGATAAAATGTATATCCTTCGGGCAAATTTTTGTCTTGCAATTTTCCTATTCATTCAGAAAATTTTCTTTTCTTTTTTGTTTTACGTAACGTGAATTCAAAAATTTCTGCACACCTCAATTCAGCTCGCACGTCTTAATGTTACAACTATACCATTCAGAGAAAATGACGAAATATATACCAAAGCCAGCACGTCGCGTCTCCAGTATACGAAAATGCTTTTCGCGCACATTTCCACGTCTATCATCGTGACCTACCTCAAGTTTAACAGATGCGAATGTACCGCATACATTTACATTTCCACATGCAATTTGCTACATTCCTCTCTTACACCGTGTGCACCTTGTGGCGCACAGTATAAACTCCATTAATACATAATGGTTGAGTCTGAATTTTCAGTTGTGAATAATTTTCCCGAAATTTTCCACATCGTTTAAGTATGTGTATTATTATTCGAAGAAGTGTACATGGGGTATTCCACGTGAACCGGGCCGGTTTTTGGCAAAAAAAAAAAGTAAAAAACGGGAGGCTGGAAATTTTGTCACTTCTTTGTGACACTTTAAAGTAATTTCGGTGAAAATTTCAAGGTAATCCGTGTGACCCTTCAAGTAGAAAAAAAAATAAAAACACATATTTTCCAAGTTTTACATGCTTCGCCGGTTTTTTGAAGAAAAAAAAAAAAAAAAAAAAGAAAAACGGGAGGCTGAAATTTTGATCACTTCTTAGTGCCACCTCGAAATAATTTCGGTGAAAATTTCAGGGCAATTGGTGTGACCCTTCAAGTAGAAGAACAAAGAAATCGCATATTTTCAAAGTTTTACATGTTCAAGAATTCCAAAAATAATTGAAGTGCTACATATTTCGAAGGAGCTCATTTATGCGCGTAGAATGCACTATGGGAAGTTATGATTTTGTTCATGCATGGCTGAGATAAGTGGAGTTGAAAATGTGGTAATTAAATTTTTGGCATAATTATGACAGTGATATAAATTGAACCAATTATTTTCAAGCTCTGTAACTGTTGGGGGCATCTCATGTGCTAACAAGGAATCTGAATCTGCATTGGCGTCAAATTCGATGACCTCAGGCCAAAAACTGGTCTGGTTCACGTGGAATACCACATATATCCCAAGACTGCAGGCAATATCAGAATAATAGCAAACTCTGATTGATTTCTTCACAATCAGTAAGATACGTGAAAACTGATCGTAAGCTATACTAGAAACCTGCAGCAACAGTGCGATCGGATCGGGACAAATGTTGATTTTTGCTACTCGTTAGCATATTCAATGGATATATTGCAACAATAAACTATACCACTGCAATATTTATACTATGACGGTTATTTTCATGGATAGTATACAACGACTTTAGCTTTGTTCAATTTTATATTGATTGCTTAGCCTTTCTTTATACATAAAGTAAAACTTTAAAATTTCAGTACAGTGCAGATACTATAAACAAATATAGGTATATATTTTCATCCACCAAGCAAATAATTGACCCATATATTTTATTATTATACGAAAGTTATATTATATTGTTCAGCAGATATATAATTATAGCAAACATATGCTATTATAATAAGGCTAAAGATTGCAACAGATTTTTTTTTTTTTATAGTCTAATTTTTCTATCGATTTCATAACACATATATATATATATTATATATTTATATACTTAAACTCACACGCAACTCTGTAATGTATTTAACTACGACCTTGACCATTTCCTGTCTTCAATTCATTATCTTCAACTACGAAGACCTCATTCGCACATATACCTACATATAGTATATATAAATATGTATGCATATACATATATATGAAGCAGTGAGAAATTACTAAACTGCGTGGAGAAAAATACATAAAAAAATTCACTTTGACTCTATAGCGACGCGTGCAATTATTTATATAATTATATATTATATGTCTGACCGAGTTAGAATTATAGTGTTGACCCGTGTTTGTTAATTTTTTTTTCTTCCGTATATCTGACGACTTATGCGCAAATCTAGATACAGGAATCAAACGTATCTTAGTCAATATAATTAAAATCGAATTTTACGAAAAAATCTTTAAGATTATCGTTTGTATATAATACGCCTAAGTACATAGTTACGCCAATGCAGAATGCACAGTGTAGTAACCTACTACGTACCTACTATTTCTACGATAGTATTATACAATATGGAGCCAACCTGCGGTTTACATATATATATATATATATATATATATATATATACATATGTCAATTAAGCAAAGGTATAGAGGAGGAAATCGCATATTGCGAATCTGATTTAGCTATGGGGATAGCCTGGAGCTATAGATATGTATTCTACTGTATAACAACTAGTTTCAGGATTTGCCTTTGAATTTCATGGATCATGGAGTAGAATGTATATCAACATTATTCACAGAATTCATTTTTTATTTATTTTTTTTGATTTTTTTGCCATAAACGACGAAAGTATAATCGAGTGTTTCATATATTCTTCATTATAATAAATATATACTTACCTATATATGAATTTATATTAATATACGAGATGCGTTTGAATGAAGAAATTTAATACCGTAGCAGGTGTGCAGCAGGCTATTCATATATAATTATATTATATACATATATGAAGTTTGAAATTATAGAAACTGCTTACTAAATACACCGCAACTGCAGCATTAGAAGCAGGTTAACACTCGGTATATAGGTATATTACAACACTAGATATGTAGTGTGAAAACTGATGTGAGAAGAAAAAAAAAATATAAAAACATAATTTTTTTTTTTTTTTTTTTTTTCTTTCTTTCATCTTGTATGCCAACCAGTTTTACCCATCGATGTGTAACCTATATCCAACTAAATCCCCACCTTCCCCATATATTTTTATTTATATGAATTATGTATAAACTGGTTTATCCGTAATTTCTGCGTTAGTTTAATTTAGTTTATAGAATAAACTATTTATCATACATATTACGCCGTTGCGTCTGCAGATCGGTGTATAGAATCGTACTGTATAATATTATCTACACGTGTGTATTATAGATCGAAGATTTCACTTTTCATCAATTTTTTTGTTTTTTCTTTCCGTTTCTTTTCTTATTTTCTTAATTTCTTATTTTTCGTTCTATAACTATCATGGTTGAGCGGTGGAATTTTACCATGTGGTCGAAAACCTGCGACCGATCTTTTACACCGCGTGTATAAACTCGCAAGAATTACCCGTGTATGTATATATATATTAATATATATATATTATAAGGAGAATGCGACAGGATTTACCGTTCCGTATAAAACAGGTGCGCAGATATGTTCTGCTCTGTAAAACAGAGATGCATTATTTCTCTCTAAAGAAAGTGTGTGTATGTGTGTGTGTGTGCCTGTGGTATGTCTGATATTATACAGTAGGTATATAGGTATATAATATATGTTAAACCGTTTAAAAAAAAAAAATCGATAAACTTTTTTTTCACTTTAAACAACTTAAAACTATACTTTGACATGAAAAAACAACCTGCGTAAAGAATTAGCACTGTCCTCAAAGATTTAGAAGTGCCACATCGGACTTTGGTCTTTCTGCTTTCATTAACATAAAATATTATCTTGTTTAAAATAATGGATGATACTCCAAAGTCATATATATACATGTGTGTTATATATTTTGGATTAAGGGGACCAGTACAGCGACTGTTCGAGAAATGATCATAGTCCGAAATCAATTTATTACACATCAAAACATTTTTCTTTTTCAAAATCATGTGTCGTAAGGATTTTAGAGCACCGTTGTACCGATTCAGGTCATCTTGGATTAATTTTCTTCAGAAAACAAATCCTCATCATGTGAATGTAGGAATTTTGAAAATTTTTCGTTTGGCCAAGTTATTTAAGAAATGAGTGATAATAATTTTTGCAAATTTGGTAAATTGATCATAACTTATGACATAATTTTTTATTTTTAAATTCCTACATTCACATGATGAGGATTTGGTTTCTGAAGAAAATGAATCCAAGATTACCTGAATCGGTCCAACGGTGCTCTAAAATCCTTACGACACATGATTTTGAAAAAGAAAAATATTTTCATGTGAAATAAACTTTGGTTATGAAATAAATTGATTTCGGACTATGATAATTTTTCGAAAAGTCGCTGTATACTGGTCCCCTTAAGATCCGTTATTTTAAACGAGAATATTCCATGTTAATGAAAATTTCGTACCCCTAAAATCACACTGTAACATCTCAAAGAAAATCTTCTTACTCTAAAATATTGCCGTGAAACTTCATGTAATAGAATTTACAATCATTTGAACACAAATTTCCTAAAAATAAATTTTTTTTTTTTGAGATGTTGAAGTGTACTATTGTTCTGCATGGGCATGCGATAATAATCTGCAGAAAGACAAAATTCCGTTGCGGCACCTCTAAATTTTTGAGGACAGGGCTCATTCTTATTCACGCAGGTTATTTTTTCATGTCAAAGTATAGTTTTAGATGGTTTAAAGCTGGAAAAGAAATTGTCGATTTTTAAATTTATAATCCCTAGTTTGTCAAATATTTTTTCATATATTTGTTTCTTTATTTTGTTCAATTTTATTTTACAAAGTTGAGAAAAAAAAAAAAAAAAAAAAACAGAAACTCTATGCTCGCAGTTGTAAAGTAGGTATATTATATACAGCAATATATCTATATATATTACGTTCTTCAAATCTATTTATACATAGACAGGTTTTTACCGCCATTATAATAATTCATCCTCGCTACACGGAGAGAAGAGAATAGTAATATTTACCATTCCAACATAGTAACCAGACTTATTTCTCATAAAATCGTAAATGATACTATGTCAAATAGGATTCATTACTATTTTTCTGGTAATATTTACTATGCTACATGGTAACTAAGCAAATGTAATGTTTGAAAATCTACGTTACCATGTAACATAGTAATGGTTACTATGTTACATTGTGAATATTACTATTCTTTTCTCTCCGTGTATATAAATGTAAAAATGTCGAAATTATAAGTCTTTTAACAAATTTTTAATATCGCGAAGGATTTTGCTGAATTATTTCACACACATTCGATCAATTAAATATCGATTCCAATCGCGTTGATATCAATCTTTCTCTCTCTCTTTTTTTTTTTTTTTTTTTTTATTTCTTTTTTAATGAATAAAATATGAAAATTAGGTAAGAGTGAAGGCCGCAGCGTACGGCGTTATATCTAATATATTCTTATATGTAACGATCGTAATTTCGAGGACAGAATCTCGCGCGCTTGATCCTGACAGAAGTGACACTGTGCAGGTAGGCATATATATATCCGTTCGTCATTTGATCAATTTTTAAAAACCTCTAAATCCCCGCAGGCCGTTTCATTTCAGAGACCATAATAGGAGTTATCTCCTATATATGTATTCATTGTCTATTGCGAATATGTGTGTATGTATATATGTATATATATATATATATATATATATATGCGCGTGTGCGTGCGCGTGTGTGCATATATGTCCATGCGACGATTGAGATAGACGACAATAACACCGCAATTTCTACACCGTTGGGGCCTATCCTGAATTATTTCCGAACAAATAGCTACTAGGTACCTAGCTGCTAGCTAGGTAGCCAGAAGTCGCGAGATATCCGCGTGCACTTCTCGCGTTACGGCACTGTGTATTGCGAACCTTGTCTGTAACACAATTCGCATATATATATATATATATATATATATACGTGAATATATATATATTGTATATATATAGCGTATGTGTGGTATCGTAGAATAGGATATTACTGCATTGTGCGAAGCTTGTGTATTCAGAAACAATAGTGTACTCCCCAGACGTACTTCCAGTGTATATATATACTACGTATTCATTGCAAAGCTGCTTAGTAGTACCAAATGTTCGGCTAAATCATTCGGTGAAGATTTATATTCTGTCGAAAAAAATTTCTCGATATAGGTATATAAGCACTAGGCCGGAGTGAAAAAGGTCGATTTTCGCGGATCGTATTCTAATAGTGCGGGAAAGTTATGTCTTGGCATCACTCAAAACTGTGCCAAAGGAAAAAATTTACAATAGATATCTTCTGTTCTGGCAAACGCCCCAAAGTTTTGAATTTTTTAACACGGGGTTTAAATGGAGAAACAAGGCAAAAAGACAAATTAGCACTGAAAAATTCATAAAAACTCACTGGGTCGGCCGATTTCAGTCTTCCTACGCTTATTCGAAGTGGAAAGGATATAGCTTTCGTTTGACGTTTTGAAATTCAGAATATCTTTCTTAGTTTCAAAGATACACGCGTTTGAAAATCGAGTTTTTCCCGAAAAAACGCTATTTTTCAATTTTGTATCTTCTAAAGTAAGTAAGATATTTCGAATTTCAACACGTCAAACGAAAGCTACATTTTTCCCGCCTCGAATAAGCGTAGGAAGACTGAAATCGGCCGACCCAGAGAGTTTTTACGAATTTTTCAGTGCCAATTTGTCTTTTTGCCTTTTTTCTCCATTTAAACCCCGTGTTAAAAAATTCAAAACTTTGGGGCGTTTGCCAGAACAGAAGATATCTATTGTAAATTTTTTCCTTTGGCACAGTTTTGAGTGATGCCAAGACATAACTTTCCCGCACTATTAGAATACGATCCGCGAAAATTGACCTTTTTCACTCCGGCCTAATAAGCACGTTTTAAATGTTTCGAGAGACAAAAAAAAAAAAATTCTTCATATTATTGCCTTGTATTTCACATTCATCTATATTTTCCATTTGAATAGCATAGGAATTTTTTTTTTTTAATAATTTTGTAGCTCACAAACAAATGAACAAATCTAAATGACTCATACATATTTTCATAGGAAATTGAACACTCTACAAAAAGCTTCTCTTATCATTTTTTGATAAATTGACTCCTTCCAAAGTTATTCAAGCTCAAAGTTCAATTTATAGTTGAGTCAACTATTTTTTTTTTTTTTTGTGATTTTTTTTCCACAATGATAGATACATTTTTTAGAGTGTTCAATCCCCTATCAAAATATGTAAGAGTCATTTGGATTTGTTCATTGGTTTGTGAGCTACGAAATTCTGAAGAAAAAAAAAAAAAAAAAAATTCCTATGCTATTTAAATGTAAAATATAAATCCGCGATGAGCGACCTCTAAATCTTAATATTAAGAGCTCCGCTTTTAACAGGCATCTTTTTTCACGCCCCCGAAAGTATTTCAATGCGAAAATTGAAAAAAAATAAAGAACAGTCGATTTTTTTGAACCGGTCTAATATATATATATATATATATATTAATGTTATGAATGACACGCGTGTAATTTCAACTTTTATTATCTATAAGTCGAATTTATATAATTAGAAGATATTATTGAAAAAGATATCTTATACTTAATTATTATACTGCAAAACCTTGAATAATTGCGTTTTAGTACGTGATTAAAAACTATAAACTTTAACGGTACATAAGCTATAAATTAATTCCTGCATTGCAACTTATTACATACGAATGTTCATGTACTACGTATGTATGTAGAATATACTACGTATATATGTACAAAGCTCAATCTATTATAGCAATTATTCTATGAATAGTGAATGAAATAGTATATACCCTAACTAAATACGTATACGTATACGCGATAGAGCATCAGAGGTTCGCTATTGAATTTTTGTACATACAGTTGAAGATATATATACGTTTTCGTGGTTCTCGTTAATGCGCTTTATTAATCAATCTTATGTCCATCAAGTTCAGAAGCACTTCAAGTGATAATATATAGTGATATAGTATAATATGTAGGGGAAAGTGGGGCAGAATGGCCGGATGGGGCTAAATGGCCGCCAAAAAAAAAATTGACTTACTAGCATTTTCGCATCAAGGAGGATCATATGAGACGCCATACAACGGGATTCCGCTGAAAGTACTCAAAAATTTTCAGGGTGGGGCTAAACGGCCACCCTAATAAAAGTAGCGAAATTGCATTTTCACGTCGAAGTGAGTGAAAATCGGTTAATTTCATATGATATTTAATCATACCAATTGAAATTTATTTGATCCGAATAAATATTTAATTGCGACTATTGAAAAAAATATTTCGTTAATTCAATTATATTTTTTATTATATTTTTTTCTCAGTGTAGGGTGAGCGACTTTGCCCCACCCTTTCAGTTTTGCATCGTTTTCAGTGGAACCACGCTGCATATAGTTTTATCTCACTCAGTTCGACGTGAAAATGCAATTTCGCTACTTTTATTAGGGTGGCCGTTTAGCCCCATCCTAAAATTTTTTGAGCACTTTCAGCGGAATCGCGTTGCAAGGCGTCTCATACGATCCCCCTTGGTGCGAAAATGCGAGTAAGTCAATTTTTTTTTCAGCGGCCATTTAGCCCCATCTGGCCATTCTGCCCCACTTTCCCCTACCTATATCAGGTGCGTAACAAGCTTGATTGATTTTTTTTTTTTTTTTTTAATAAAAAAAACGTGTCTGTTTTCGGAGTAGGTAGTACTAACGTATTCTTCCACAAAGGAACTTTTGATACAATATGTGCTATAATATGCATAAATGTAGAAGTGCAGTTCAATTGGCAATTGAAAATAATAGTATATTGTGTACCAAGGGCGTAAAGTGGGCTTATTTAGACCGAGTGTGGAGTTTGCAGTACTAGTCGGAGGCGAGGGAGCACGAGTCGAAGACGAGTGCATCCGCGAGCCGAAGACGAGTACTGCAACCACACGAGGTCAAAAAGCCCACTTAGCCCTTGGTACACACCATATTTTTTGTAACGCATGTATTGATTTCTGCGTTTTTTGTGCTTATAAGCGGCATATATATATAGGGGAAAGTGGGGCAGAATGGCCGGATGGGGCTAAATGGCCGCCAAAAAAAAAATTGACCCACTGGCATTTTCGCATCAAGGGGAATCATATGAGACGCCATGCAACGCGATTCCGCTGAAAGTGCTCAAAAATTTTCAGGGTGGGGCTAAACGGCCACCCTAATAAAAGTAGCGAAATTGTATTTTCCCGTCGAAGTGAGTGAAAATCGGTCAATTTCATATGATATTTAATCACACCAATTGGAATTTATTTGTTCCGAATAAATTTTTAATTGCGACTATTGAAAAAAATATTTCGTTAATTCAATTATATTTTTTTCTCAGTGTAGGGTGAGCGACTTTGCCCCACCCTTTCAGTTTTGCATCGTTTTCAGTGGAACCACGCTGCATATAGTTTTATCTCACTCACTTCGACGTGAAAATGCAATTTCGCTACTTTTATTAGGGTGGCCGTTCAGCCCCACCCTAAAATTTTTTGAGCACTTTTAGCGGAATCGTGTTGCAAGGGGTCTCATACGATCCCCCTTGATGCGAAAATGCGAGTAAGTCAATTTTTTTTTTTGGCGGCCATTTAGCCCCATCCGGCCATTCTGCCCCACCTTCCCCTATATATATATATATATATATATTACTGAAGAAGCGGGCAATAAAGAATTCTTTATTGCCCGCTTATTGAAGAAGCGGCAATAATGGATTCTTTATTGCCCGCTCTTTTCAAGTGGTCAATAAACGGCTACTTTAGGCCCTATTTTTAGGTCAAAAAAACGCAGAAATCATGCATGTGTTACAAAAAATAAATTATATACCTATATATGGGTGTTTCTTCAGAAATGATGATTTTTTCAGTCTTCCCGGTTTTTTCACTCCAAAATCGTCGGGACGTGGGCGAATAGGTGGGGAATTCCTAAGTCGTGGTAGTTCTCAGATGTTGGAAGAAAAAAATATGGAAAAAAATCACTCATTGGTTCGGAACAGTGAAAAATAGGTGCTCAATGTCAATACCGTGGCATGTCCTCAACCCGGAATTGAACTTTCGATTGGTTATTTCTACTCGAAGTGATAGGAGAAGAGTAATGATCAAAATTGAAATAAAAGAATATGATCTGAACATAACTTTTTCGCATATATTTGGTCACTCAATGATAATTCTAAGTGCATAAGCTGACTTAAAATGGTGTCCCCAGATTTTTCTTCTTTTCTATAAATTTTAATTAAACCGCTGGGGCGCTGCTAAGGGTGATACAATATGGTCTCAGTGGTTGTGTTTCGTCAGGGAGACATCTACTTGAACATTTATACTCGTGGCGGCCGGTCTCAGGGCGATTTGTTCATACGTAAGTACTCGAAAACAGGTTGAATACGTATGTCACGAAATTACATGTCAATACCGTGGTCACATTTCCTGGTCGTATTAGTAACGATTTCGGAGCAACTGTGGTCGGAAATTCTTCCTTTCACCAGGCCAAAATAACCTCCCTTTGCTAAATATTCAACTCGGAAACAAATCAGTGCCTCGTTGGTTTGAAGAGTAATTGTCAATACCGTGGCTGTCAATACCGTGGATATTATATTATAATATATTAAATTATATCATATCCGCTGTTTTTTCTTCCGGAATCGTCTGGGAGTTCACGGAAACACGTATTTCCATTGAAATTCCCAGCAAAAAAACAATTTTCTTGATTTTTTTTTTCTCTCCAATTGAAAAAAAAAAAAAAATCTCAAATTTCAGCGGATTTACGCGATATGACCTTTGTTATAGCTTACGTGATTTTTTCGTCAAACTAAAGTCAGAAGGTCGTATCCGCCGAAAATGGTTTTTTCGAGGAATCTCAATAGATCTACGTGCTTCCATCGATTTCGTGGCGAATCCGTGAGAAAAATAAAAAAGGGTAGATGCGACCTCCTGGCTTCAATTTTTCTGATTTTCCCATAAAATTAAAGCCACCAGGTCGTATGTACTCGCACGTACGACCTCTGCTTTCAATTTTCGATCATTCCAATGTCAATTGGTCTACACGTTATTGTTCATTCCAAAGCGAATCCAAAAAAAAAAAAAAAAAATTATACGACCTTCTGGCACTAAAATCGAATTTTTTGCCCTTACGTCCTCACGGTATTAGTAACACAATATTAGTGTTTTCTATGAGTATTTTCAACTTTCGTTTCTTTCTTCTTGTATCAGATGGCGAAAAATAAAAAAATAAAAAAATAAAAATAAAAATAAAAATAAAAATAAAAATAAATAAATAAATAAAAATACGGCCACTAGATAATTGAATGACGAAGAAAAAATCTCAGTAAAATTTTGCTCTTGGATGGATCGTTCCGGAGTTACGTAGTGCCAAAGGACTAATCGATGATAAATCGGGGTTTGCGTCGATCTTTGAAAAAAAAAAAAAAATACCGCCACTAGATAATTGAATGACGAAGAAAAAATCTCAGTAAAATTTTGCTCTCAGATGGATCGTTTTGAAGCTACAGCTCGCCAAAGTTCATTTTTGTAGATGCAGAAATCTTGAAGGTCATAAAGTTGTATAGTTCGTGATACTCTGAGTCTGTAGCGCAATTACTCCTTGAACACTTTTGGGTACCCAAAAGTACCCCAAAAACTTGTCCAAGTTGGTTCAGTGGGCAAATTTATATTGTGAGAATTCCCCGATCTCAAGAATCATCATTTCTGAAGAAATACCCATATACGGTATAATACGACAAAACTAGCTACTGCAGTATACTCTATTGTTACCTTTTTTTTTTTCCTTTTTTTATAATTTACGATTTTATTGAATCAATTTTATAATTGAGAACCGCGTGCGCGCGTGACTCTCATCGCGATTAATAACCAATTGGCAAGGCCTTCCGGTGTCGCGTACCCATATATATATATATATATATATATATATACACACAGTTTTGTACATACTATATATATATATATTATTTTTAACATAATATATACGTATCGGGATTGTATACGTGACTCTTAGAACCGTTCGGAAGTCTCGTTATGCTATATGTAATCTGCGATACTTAAAAATCGATCAACGCGATCTATGTAGGTAGTACGAAAGCTAATATGAAGAACAAGAAGCAAATCACCCGGTCAGACTGGATTAAGATCCTTGTCCTTTACGCCCTTGAGAAAATATCCTTGAATGGACAAAGAGCTCGGTTCATCAGCGAGATACGATTCATTAAAATACGTAAAACGCGAATCATATATGGAATAGGTATTTGTGAGAAAAAAAAAAACTGCGTATGGCTGATTATTATTATTCGAGAAAATAGTATATTGTGATACTAGTGCGGAAAGTTGGTGATTTCTATTATGCCTAAGTTGGAATCACCAACCCGAACTAGTTCAAATACCATTTTTTGTAACACTGTATGGAAATTCGCACTTTGTGTACACTCCGCATGGATAAATTGACAAAGTGTGCGGGAATCAACATTCCCGCACGGGTAAATCGTGCGGGAATATTGATTCCCGCACACTTTGAATGAATAAATGTCCGGGAATGTTGATTCCCGCACACTTTGAATGAATAAATGTCCGGGAATGTTAATTCCCGCACACCATGAATGGATGAATGTGCGGGAATGTTGATTCCTGCACACTTTAAACGGATAAATGTGCAGAAATGTTGATTCCCGCACACTTTGAATGGATAAATGTGCGGGACTGTTGATTCCCGCACACTTTGAATGGTTAAATGTGCGGGAATGTTGATTCCCGCACACTTTGAATGGATAAATGTGCGGGACTGTTGATTCCCGCACACTTTGAATGGATAAATGTGCGATAATGTTGATTCCCGCACACTTTGAATGGATAAATGTGCGGGACCATTGATTCCCGCACACTTTGCGAGATCACCAGGAATCCGCTATTTTACGTACAATTTTCGGTACACTGAAGTAAGAACTTTCCATACAGTGTTACAAAAAAAAATATTATATACTGCTGTGAGAGAAATGAATGGCGATTCGTTAAACCTCTGAAAAATTTTTATCTATGCGAAACTATTCGCGGTAAACTACGCGGGGTCAGCGGTTCTTCAATTGCATAATCGCACAGGCAATATATATATATAAATATATTAGCTTCGTGTTTCATACATCCGGAACGCGAAACACAGGGAAAAATATCTATACGTACATATACGTGTGTAAATATTCTATAGGTAGGTACCTACGTATATTCATGCGATATTATGCGGGTTTATACGGTACGCGTGGAAAATTTAGCGAAGGACGAGAACACACACATAATCATCGAAGCTTGTTTGGCTATATCAAAGAGGGGTTTTGTAGCTGCTATACATATACATAGCACACATATGTGTGCATATAAAGCGACCCTTCGCCGCAGTTCGTTACACATGCTATATACGGATTTGTTATTCTAATTACTGAAACGCGCGTTACGAAATCGACTGTCGATCTAAACTAATTAAGTAATTAATCACAGAGATTCGATACGAGTCTAAATCCTGATACAATCGACACTCGATTATACATAATTATTATAATTCTGCATAAAATTGACGAAATCATATAGCTTTTCGCTTCTCTTATTACCGAATTAATTGAAAGCAAGAAAAAGAGGGAGAGAAAATGAAATTTGTTGAATACTATAATAAAGTAGAACTGCAATTTATGTGTGTACTTTTATGAGACACCTCCCTTATCTCTTTCATCAGGTTATTCTCTACGATCCCGCAGAAATCTGTACTATATTACTGAACGATAAAAGCGGAGGTTGAAGTTTGGTTACACGTGGAGAAACTCCCGCGTCTCGTCTTCCCATGGGAGCATCTCCAAGCCCTGAATCCTCGCAGTCCCGAATCCAGAAGGTTTTCCCGGATATCTTAAAACGAGGGTTTAAAGTTATAACTTAGGATTAAATGGTCTCGGTGTCCCGCGTAACTCTCCCTCGTATCTCCTGGGCTCGAGGTCTTCTTCTCGCCTTACCTCCATATACCTCGAACCAAAACGCGCGCACGGTTTTACTCGAAAACCGTGACGGTGAATATATGCAAGTTACTTCAAGGTGTTTCAAAACATGTGCGATCACGTTTACCAAACCAATTCGATAAAATTCTAACGAATTTGCGCTTTTTCTAAAAATAATTCTTCACGCTATACAGGGTGTAGGTGCGGGTAGCTATTTCGCTTTGACACCTGATTTAGAAACGAACGTATCGAGTCACGTCGGAAATACAAACATAGGTCAATCGAATCGTCGCGATATACTAGGAGTCGATCTACTCGATTGCATTTGCAAGCTCAGCACAATATCGATGAGAAAACAAGATCCAGACAAATTCTTCAAACCCTTGAGGGACACGAACTTTCTACACCTACGTACACTCAGAAAAAAGTCTTGTTGACACAACCAAAATTTTGGTTATTATATGCACAATCACATTTTTTGTTCAGTCAACCAAAAATTTTGTTGGAATAGCAAAATTTTGGTTGTCCCAACGAAATTTTTGGTTGACTGAACAAAAAATGTGATTGTGCATATAATAACCAAATTTTGGATGTTATTTTTCTGAGTGTACCTATACCTACATATACATCTTGAAAATTTCTTCGCAACACACACATAGAAGCGCGGATAAAATTTGAGGAAAAAAAAATAAATGAGGAGGCAAAAAATTGGCTTACCTTATTTTCAAGTGATTCAATCCACCTATAGTTGGATTATCGTGGTAATCCTCTCCGCTGATTCTGACGACTCCATCATCGACGTTTACTCCGTCTCCGTTAAGTATAAAGTCTGTTAGATCTGCAAAGTCATCGTGAACTTCTGGCTTTTCTGTTTTACCAGATTTTAATGAATTTTCATCAGCCGTTTTATCCCCTTTTACAGATTGGGTACCACCACCAATATCAAAGCTCGATATTTCTCTGCTACCGTTTGGTCGCTGCAAAAATTTCCTACGGAAATTATTGTAGACTGTTTCGGCGTTTGGGTCATCCCCTATTCTGACTCTACCATGACTCGGAACAAGATGATGACCGCTGTATCCGAGGTCCATCTGGAGATCGACGACCAATAAGAGCGTGAACAAAATCGCAAACGCGCTTAATCCGAGGATCAACCTTTCCCGAAGGCGGATCATCCTGATGACCAGTTTCATCATTGATTCTTTGGAAGCCCTTGGCTTAGGAACTTTTAATCTATTATTAATAAGTGCTCTTTGAGCACTTTTGATTAATTTACTCTTTTTATTATTCTCGGAATTATGAATACCAGTAGATGACGACGACGACGACAACGAAGAAGAAGATGGTGAAAACGATCCCGGGACAGAGTTTATCAACCCTGTTGAAATATTTGTATCCGGCAACGGTTTTTCGGTGCCCACTAGTAACTTATCACTAAAATTAACATCAGCACTGAATTTATTATTGTCATTTACTTCACTCGTCGATTGTTCATGTTTTATTTCTGATGATTCTGGTATTATAGACACAACGGAATTTGAGCTGATCTCACTGTCTCGTGAACTATTCAGTGAAACTCTTCGAAAATGAATCCCCCGAGATTCATTAGTAGCGTGTAAATCCTCCCAGTCTATAGTGTCGTTTGATGCGGTTCTGTCGCGATAAATTTTTCGGTTGAAACTGACCTCGGAATCTAAATTATCCAAGTCCTCACTCGACGTGTCGAACTTTTTTCTATTATCGTAAAAATAATGTCCTAAATATTTATCCACGGTTATAGCCGATGAACCAACTTCTTCTTTCTCTTCTTTTTCTTCTTCTTCTTCTTCTTCTTTGGTAGGAAACGAAGAATCGTCTTCTTGTCGTTGCAGGGGATTTTTCTTGATCTCCAATCGATCGTGATCAAAAGGCGGCGAGCCCTCCCTGGCCAGAGTTTGTTCGTCGCTAGACGATTCGGTTGAAAGTAAAACTGGAAACTGATCCGTAATGTCCCCACCGCGTTCTTGAGTGCTTGTCAAATTTGCAACTCGGCATTTTATTAGCTGTACTAAGTCGTTTCCCGCTGCCGGACGACTGCGCGATGCAAGACTGTCTCGTGTTGACTGACCGTCGTTATCGAAGACCTCGTCGGGGTTATCGCGAATGAAAAGTAACCGCGACCTTTGAAGCGACGTGTCATCTGGTGGTGGCGAAAACTTCAACTTCAACTTCTCCGGGGTTCTGACATTTTTTGACAAATTTTCATCGCTAGATTTTGATCGTACTAATATTTGACCAGCTTCGGACTCTCTTCCGGCTTCTTGTTCGACGTTCCGTGAAACGCAGCTTGGCCCCTCTTCTTCTTCTTCGACCCCAACTTTATACGAATTTCCACAAAAACGTCTGTGCAGAGATCCTGTTGGACTTTCGACGGCGCGGTTGTTCCTGCGATTATCCGGTACTCGAAGAGTCAACTCCTGGCTATACAATCCAAACTGTTGGACAGACGATCTTCGAGTGTCAACTGCAGGAATACTGGACCTTATTTGATCGGATAATTTCGATCTAGTGGCGGCGTTGTATCGTTCTAATGTCTCTTCGCTTTTCGACCTGATCTCTTCGGTGGCTCGTATCGCAGCTTCAGTGAGAAGATTGGCTCTTCCAAATTTCTCCAATCTTCTACGAA
Source organism: Tenthredo mesomela (assembly GCA_943736025.1). Lineage (NCBI taxonomy): Eukaryota > Metazoa > Arthropoda > Insecta > Hymenoptera > Tenthredinidae > Tenthredo > Tenthredo mesomela. The sequence goes on from OX031019.1 coordinate 10,529,072, forward strand.
GCAAAGTTCGCTCTTCAAGGAGTCGAAAATTGTCTTCGGATCTAATTAAATCGTCTATGTCCTCGACTGATACACTTTGCGAACTAGTGTGACTTTCGTCTTCGAGTAATATCCTCCTGTTCGTATTTGGAGATATCCCACTCGATATTTCTACCTTAGGAATTAACGTGGAGTATTCTTCTCCGCAAATTTCTATCGGTGGTTTATTTACGTCGGTGGAATTATCGGCGGTAATTAAATCTTTGCTGGTGACACCTGCATCAGGGGACGAAGATCTTCTTATTTCTGGTTGATTTTCGTCCTGGTCGATATCTTCTTTGTTTACAAGGACGAATTCCTCGTTAAACGAATCGTGGAGTAAATAGTCCTCGCTAGTCTCCCGATTTGCCTTCTGCACCTTGAGCCAATTCGACCTCCTTAGCGAGTCCTTTGTCAATCCTTGGTCACCCAAGGGTCTTTTTCTTGACCGTTTACGTCTGAGCGGAGGCACCGGCCTTTCCTCACTCTGAACGCTACCCAAACTGTCAGAACTTTTGCTTGATAACTTTTTTCTCAGTAGTAGTGGACTCTTTTGGATATTTCTGACAAGCCGTTCGCAACCCTCGGCTATGTTTTCTCTTGAGGATTTGACGAGACGCTTCAGGAATGAATCGTTCCTTGACAACTTTGTCTTTTCACTTCCGGTCTGCACCTCAAGAGTCGCGCTTCCTTTCTTGGAGGCCTTTTCACTCCCTTGTGAAATACACTCCGTTTGAGATCTCTCGAGATGATCACCTTTCCCCGGCAATATTCTCTTCGACGGTTTTATCCTCTCGCTCAAGCTCAGCTTTAGCCTCGTCTTATTATTTGACTTTGTTTTCGAACCCTCATCTTTTAGGGAAAATACTATTTCAGAATTTGACCTTTCATCTAAACTTGAACTCACTGCAGATCTAGTCTCGCCGAGTTTTGGGTGTAATTTCGGCGATGATGGTAATCGGTTATCTCGGTATATCTGGTGGTCTGAATGTACTCTCTCGTCGTTTGAACCACTTTCGATACATTCTTTTTTATCCAGATTTTTCAACGGAGATTTTATAAAGTTTATAATAATTACAAGTTATCTCACAACTTATATATATCACAGTTTATACACAAACTTTTTTTTTTTTTTTATAAATTTTTATCAATCGTTGTAATAAAATCAATCAGTATTACTATTTTTTTATTTTTTATTTTTTATTTTTATATATATATATTAATTTTATTACTAATTTAATTTATATAGTATGTTATAGAATATATCTTTGGAATGCACGCAGAAATGCACTTGCGGTCAGCCTTTTCTTGTATCGTCTTAATATTTTGATAATTATCTTGATGCGTTAACGATCAATTTTTTTTTTTTTTTTTTTCTATTAATATACTTTTATCTCGTCTCAAAAAGCTCAGCTCGTTTCTACCATCGTGCAGCTTCTTGCCTGGAAAAATAAACAGAAGGAGGGTCGTTAGTCGAGCGATAAACTCTACTTGGTAGGTTTGTGCAGGATAGGTGTAGGTATAGGTATTCTTAGTAGGTAGGTAGGTAGGTAGGTACTATACTATACTGAATGGTAAGAAAAAGTTTTGCGAAAAATATTTGCGGCATCGTTAAACGAAAATAGTCAGAGATATCTTTCCACCACATAGTCATAATATAGCTCAGCTATCCGCATATAAATACTTTAGATAGCATAATATCACCTTTGAATGAAATACACAAATAGTTCTTTACGGCGGTCTGCACCGATCGCTATACCATGCATATATATATACCTATATACGACAACGTACAACATCGCTATATGGTTATCGCGAGAGTAGCCAGTTATCGTGAAAACATGCATAAAAAGTTGGGAAAGCCCATTACGGTGAAAAAAAGGAAGATAAAACCGCATATACTTTGATGCTTGATTCTTGCCTCGATATCGTATAGCAGATATTTATTTTATTAGGTAGGTATGTTTTATTTAGAGAAAATCGTCATTTGATTTCGAAGACGAATTTTCTTTTCGAAATCTATCCAGTCAATATCGACGCCCGATACGAATAACAGCACATTTCAAATTCCGGGTGAAAAAGAGCGCATTTCAGATTCCGGGTGGAAAAGAGCACATTTCAGATTGAGAATGAAAAATAGCACGTTTCAAATTCACTCGAAAACCAGCACAATTCAGGCGAAGCGAATATTACTCATTAGTAAGTGTCAGGTAGGTTCATTATGAAATTGGAAATGCACAATTATGCACAAAAACTCGATTCAATTTTATCATTGAATGATTAATTCAATCTTATAATAAACCTACCTGACACTTGCTAATAAGTAATATTCGGTTCAACCTGAATTCTGCTAGTTTTCGAGTGAATCTGAAACGTGCTATTTTTCATTCTCAATCTGAAACGTGTTCTTTTCCATCCGGAATCTGAAACATGCTCTTTTTCACTCGGAATCTGAAACGTGCTCTTTTCCACCCGGAATCTGAAACGTGCTCTTTTCCACCCGGAATTTGAAACGTGCTCTTTTTCACCCGGAATCTGAAATGTGCTGTTATTCGTATCGGGCGTCGATATCATAATATATATAGAAAATCGCGTAATAATGTATAGAAACGATATTAACGTACGTCTACCTAGTAGGTATAGACGTAACAGGTAACAAATTCTAAACGCCGAATCCCTGCACGAGGATCCGTGCGGATCCACGCTCCTCGGAGCGTAAAATTGGCTTCCTGTTCCGGACTCGAAATTCAAACTGGCGTTCGAATGAAGTGAAATTCTGCGCGCTAGTTTGATGATGACTTTTGAGGGTCACATGATACTTGCGGTAGTTAATTAGCCGTGACCGACTGTCGATCAATTCGAGATTTCAATTTGTATCCCCAAAAAAAAATGTACAGCTCTTGATCAATACATGCACATATGTAATCGCGTGTTATAAATGAATAACAAGTACCTATCGATTCAAAAACTTGATTAGCACATCGTAATTACTAATTACTAATTAAATTGTAAACATGCGTGAATCTATATTGCGATATCAAAGATCGAGAAATAAATTATACAATACCGATAATAATTGTTTCGATTGGAGATCTGCGAGAGACGGATTTCACTTTATTTCCTGCAAGCTCTTGACGATGAAATCTTATAATTGCAATTAAAAAACGGTACAACAAATGAAAAGGGGGAAAAAAATTTCAAAGGATGAATAACCGATTTCTGTGGTAAGAAATGACCTTTAATAAATATCGACTCTTACTTTTATTGGTGGGGTATGTAACGATTCATATATCGCTTTCCTAAAACCAAAAGGGCGTATCGTTTTTTTTTTTTTTCAACTTATTTTTTTTTTTTTTCATTCTTTCAATATATTTCCTTATTTCTAACATTTCTAGGTTGATTAGAGAATTTTTTTTTTTATAGCGATACGCCCTTTTGGTTTTAGGAACGCGATATATATCTATATATTCATTGAAAATTCAATCAATTGCGCAAATCCGCATGGAGACCCAAAGATCATGAGACTATTCCGACTAATAGAACATTCTAGATTGCTTTTTAAAGCTTAATTCATTTCCGCTAGCCATTATATCAGAAACGGCGGGTGTATACTATATTATTATGTGGGAAAAACGATTTTGCCCGAAACATTCGAAGAGAAGCTTGGGAAGTAATTTGAAAATTATTCCTTCTTGTGAAGCTACAAAAGCTACGACGAATTAAACAGCGTAGTAGGCATATACTTATATATATATATATATATATATATATACGGGAGGAGGGGGGAGGGGGGTAAATTTACTGGGGATATCATTAAGGATTGGCGAGGAGGGGCCATGGTCTCGGTGGTTTCCATTTCACGTTAGAATGGACGTCAACCCACCTACGCGGTCTGAGCAAGGGCCCGTTTCCTCGCGCAAATCTAATCAGTCCTTTACGAATAAACCGCCGCTATGCTCTGCGACAAATTTCAAATTAACTTTGAAATTCCGAGAAACAGAGAAATGTAGGGAAAGAGAGAGGGAGAGAGAGAGAAAGAAAAAGAGACACACACACACACACACACGTGCATACACACATCAGTTACTATAATAAAATCTGATGTACCTATGTATAGAATATAATTGCAAAATAAAAATTCAAAAGAAATATTGGTTCTTCTTTTGATGCAAAAAAAGAAATAAATAAAAATTTTCAGCGGTTTTAGAAATTTATATATACACAGAAAAAAAGGTTAACTTGATTCAAGACAATTTTGCGGTCCAAAAATGAAGACCGAAATTTTCTCGGATCAAATCAAAAATTTTTCTCGAACCAAGAAAATTGTCCCAATTTTCTTGGTTCGAGAAAATTTTTGATTTGATCCGAGAAAATTTCGGTCTTCATTTTTGGACCGCAAAATTGTCTTGAATCAAGTTAACATTTCTTTCTGTGTAGGTATGGAAGGAAATCGAGATTTGATAGACCTAATCGAAATAATAGTACCTATATAAAAATGTGAATGATCTTGTTTTTATTTTACTATAGCAGAACGATATAACTCTGCGTCTATATAGAACCACAATGCAAAGTGAATTGGTATAATAAAAATGGTGCGTGCGGTATATGTATATATAGTATTTTAATTTATAGAACAACTCGAACTGCTGCTACTGTTGCTGTACGGTTATATTATTTCTAAGATAAGGTATACCAAGGATGATAAAATTTAATGGCCATTTTCTCATCGAGATATTCTCTGTATAGCTTATTTCATATACCATAAAGTCAATTATACGATTATATTCGCGTATAGCTTGAGCTTGAATGAACGTAAGCAAAAAGACTTGAATCAACAAAATAACTTTGATTAAACGATACCTATATATATAACTGTAAAAATTGTGAAAAAATAAAATAAAATAAATAAATAAACGAATGAATAAAAAAAAAAAATTGGAATTAAATAAAACGGTTTTATCGTGAATTTTTGATACAAAAAATTATTCAGCTATGTAGGTATACCTACTCAATTAACAAGTGGGAATAATGGGTAACGATTTGTGTATAGAATAAAAAAAAAAAAAAAAAAAAAAAAAAAAAAAAGGGTAACAACACGTTTAATTAATTATCGTTTTGGCTGCATATTAATTCTAGAATAAATTTATATACCGATATAATAAACATTGGCTGTGTTTTTAAATCTCACGACTTTTTTCTTGTTAAATTGAAGTAGGTATGAATGTGGATATATTGAAATTCACATCGATTCGCGAGTTAAGCATAAAGAACGTATAAAATTGTTTTCCTTTCATCTGTTGGTATGAGAATTTCTCGTCAATCTTTCGACGTTGTAGCTTTAAAAGAAACAACAACAAAAAAAAAAAAAAGGTGAAATTGGTCATTTTTGTAGTCATTTTTTGAAAATAGATAAACGAAATTTAATCCATCGAACCCCATATCGACGCCCGATACGAATAACTGCATATTTCAAATTCCGGATTAAAAAGAGCACGTTTCAAATTCCGGGTGGAAAAGAGCACATTGCAGATTCCGGGTGGAAAAGAGCACGTTTCAGATTCCGAGTGAAAAAGAGCATGTTTCAGATTCCGGATGGAAAAGAACACGTTTCAGATTGAGAATGAAAAATAGCACGTTTCAGATTCACTCGAAAACCAGCACAATTCAGGCGAAGCGAATATTACTAATTAGTAAGTGTCAGGTAGGTTTATTATGAAATTGGAAATGCACAATTATGCACAAAAACTCGATTCAATTTTATCATTGAATGATTAATTCAATCTTATAATAAACCTACCTGACACTTGCTAAAAAGTAATATTCGGTTCAACCTGAATTCTGCTAGTTTTCGAGTGAATCTGAAACGTGCTCTTTTCCACCCGGAATCTGAAATGTACTCTTTTCCACCCGGAATTTGAAACGTGCTCTTATTCGTATCGGGCATCGATATCGTATAATATCCAACATATGTACGGTTTAAAATAAAACTAAATTGATATATACCTATATATACCTCAATTCACATCTATTTTCAGCTGTTGCAATTTATGACGTAGATAAACATATTTTGGCACGAATTAGTAAGATAGATCATACCTCAACTCTCCTATACATATATATCTGCAGTTACAAGAGCACTTGACCTCACTTCGGGCCAAGGAAAGGTTTAATAGCTAACTCGATCGGTGGTCTGCGTGTAATACTAATAATTGACTGGCAGGAGTTAGGATATTTCTCCAGGTACGTAGTACATGTACATACCGAAACTTATGTACTACCTGTTCTTCAAAATCTGTATTAGCGGATCTAACGACGTGGTGCAACTATAATCTAAGTCTAACTGGTATTTTTTGACTCGATTGTGGTAATTTGTGAAAGAGATTTTTGAAAATCATGTCTTCTTCTCAGCTTTTACAAAAATTCCATATCCCAAAGTTAACAGCTCCTGGTTATACGCTACTGTGCTGAACTTATGTATAACGTAGTCAGATTTTGATTCGATGAGACTATACTAATACATAGCGAGGCTATCCTAAACCTAAACCTAACTAGACCCTAACCTGAGACTAAGTTGAATTTATTCCAGGCTAATCTGACCTATCCTAAATCGTTGCCCCAAGGATCTGACCCACTCCATAGAACTTCGGAGTTATTAGCCTTCCGCCTAGTTTTGGGAAGTCTGCAGCTAAAGCTAGTTTCTAATATCTACTAAATTAAGCAAATGCGGATCATATATCTTAGTCTCGTCAATAGGATTATTCCGTTTTTTTTTTTGTTTTTTTTTCATCAACCGCAAAACGTATAAAGAATAAAAATAAAATTACTATATAATTGCCCCAGGTTACGTTATAGAGTATATAAGGTTGCGAAGCTAATTAGCCGCACATAGCCAATACTGTGTTCTCTGTAAGATCAATGAGACAGACATAATATTGCTTGAGGATAATTGTATCCACTGAAGATCGTGCTGTAGTACAGAATGCCTTGTTCAGGGTATTACAGAGGACCCTGAACATCATTAAGCATCTAATTGAAACCGTTGATGTTGATATAGAAAATTTATTGAGATAGTATCATAGAATATCAACATTCAACATGGTTTTCGGCGTCTTTAGACTAGAAAAACTAAATCGAATGCTGCAGGGAATTTTAATTCGTGGAATTCATTTAGTATACCTATATATTATGTCTAGTGTGAAATATAGAAATGTAGAAAACTAGACTCTGGTTTCGTTAGCTGATAGTATATTAGATTTTACCGCCCCGTTACGACCCTTGGACTGTATATTTATAGAGAGGACCAAATAAGAGTTCGACTATGCGGTTGAGGAGCTATTTCGTTACTTATACCGTGAGGTTCTGTGGACGTGAAACGCTAGGGATACCAACCCAAAAAGGGTGATGTTTCATTCGTAGTAAGCTGCAGCAGCAGTTTAGTAACTTATTAAATGTTTCTAGTGAAATCATTAGAAATCACTAGCAATCTAGTGATTATTTGTCACTAGATTTTTGGACTAGAAATCTAGTGACTATATTTCCACTGATTTCTAGTGATTTTACTAGAAACATCTTCTAGTAAGTTACTAAACTGTTGCTGCAGCTTATACTGCCCATGAAATAGCACCCTTTTTGGGTTGGTATCCCTGGCGTTCCGTGTCCATAGAACCTCACGGTATATGATTTTTCCATATATGTGTGTGTAGGCGCATACGTGTATTTTATGCGTGGATGAAGTCGCACGCACGAAGAACCTATTTAAAAACTAATAAAAATTTACGAGATAGAAAAATAATTAGTTTTATATTATATTTAGTGAGAAATCATATATTATACATATATGTTTTGTAATATTTTTATTCCATAGATTTGTTAACAACAATTATTATTATTATCAAGCCTATACTATATGCGTTGATACGAGTATAATGAGGGAAATAGGTACCTGTTGCATGAATATCCATCCTGTCTTTTACGTATTATATACGTTTCGTTAATAATAATTATTTTTTTTTTTTTTAATCATTTGTGGGAACATATAATGCAACCCTGATATAATTATTTGAGAAACTGAAATCCGGCGTTGGCTAAAATATAATAAAGATTTATATATGAGGTATTCCACGCCGTTTCGAACGGTCAAAAAAATCACCGCTTCCGAAAAAATCGTAATTTGGCCCTCGAACACAACTATATCGAAAGAATTTTTGTGAATTTTTTCAGAATTTTCGGATTGCATTTGTGGATTTTTTCCAAATTCCAACTTTTTTTACACACTTCCGTATCTCAAAAGTATAAGATCCTACAAGAAAATTTATGAGACACAAAAGTTGCAGTTTCGAATCAACTTTCTGAAAAAATTTTTTTGGGAATTTCTCGAATCCCAAAAATAGCAATTTTTATCAAAAATACACAAAAATCGATTTTTCAATCAATACGTCACCTTCGATTTGCCTCGATAAATCACAGAAAATACTCTCAAGTGTGGAGAACAATCCCGTATTTTTTTTGAGATGGGTGGCGCAATCGTTTGGAAGATATGCTTTATTAATTTATTTTTTTTTCTGAAATTTTTTTTTTTTTCTTCTGAGAAAAAAATTAATAAAGCATATCTTCCAAACGATTGCGCCACCCATCTCAAAAAAAATACGGGGTTGTTCTCCACACTTGAGAGTATTTTCTGTGATTTATCGAGGCAAATCGAAGGTGACGTATTGATTGAAAAATCGATTTTTGTGTATTTTTGATAAAAATTGCTATTTTTGGGATTCGAGAAATTCCCAAAAAAATTTTTTCAGAAAGTTGATTCGAAACTGCAACTTTTGTGTCTCACAAATTTTCTTGTAGGATCTTATGCTTTTGAGATACGGAAGTTTGTAGAAAAAGTTGGAGTTTGGAAAAAATCCACAAATGCAATCCGAAAATTCTGAAAAAATTCACAAAAATTCTTTCGATATAGTTGTGTTCGAGGACCAAATTACGATTTTTTCGGAAGCGGTGATTTTTTTGACCGTTCGAAACGGCGTGGAATACCTCATATATAATAGTCGAAGCAAGTGTGAGGTATTTATATAGAAAGCTCGCGTGTTCACAACGATTTTGATTCGTACATATATATATAGGTATTATAGCTGAAATAATTTTTTTTTTTTTTTTTTCACCAGCGAAAATATAGCGTGGGAGTAAACCGTGAAATCTGATGAAACAGAAAGAAAATAAAAATAAAAAGAGAAAAACATATGTAGTAGCTCGTTGTTCGCAACGTGAGACATGATTATGTAAACTGTTGACGATTATCAATGATGTGTTATGCGTTATACTATTATAGCTATATAAATATAATTTAAATATCATCGATATTAAATTTATATTGATTTATGTATGTATGTATGTATGTATGTTTACTAGTGAAACTTTCTCCGAAAAAATAAATAAATAAATAAATAAATAAATAAATAAATAAATAAGTGAATAAGTTTCGATGAAATTTAACCAAAATATTATGGAATGAAAATTAACAGAAAAGAATGATCTATTTATTTTTCTGACAATGATCGCAAGAGCAATTATTATTATCAAACATATATATATCGTATATATATGGTAATTGCAGGTGAAACACGTGTGAGCAAGAATTCGTGACGATTGAACGATTTGTGGGATTTTTTTTTTTTTTTTTTTTTTTTGTTTGACTAAAAATGAAACAAATGAAAAAAATTAAAAAAAAAAAAAAAAAAGTACGTCAATACGATTTTGTCAAAGTAATCTATGTGTGTATACAAATATTGAAATAGCCCATCAATACGATTAGCTGTTACATACGCATAAACGACAAGTGGATTTACGACCACTTGTTTTATTCCCTGCGCGAGAAGAATGGAGTAATTATACGTCGGATCACGTATTTTTAGTAACTCGGGGATCGGAGGGAATTATTATCGCTTGATTATGAAACAGCACGTTCTTAGACCCCGTACTACCATCGTCAACACAAGCCTGCAGTGAGAATATCATTTCGCCATATAATAATTCATAGGAAGATTTATTAAGGAATTAAACAAAAAAAAAAAACCGCTGGAATTATTATTATTATTATTATTATTATTATTTTAATCTTTTACCGATCTTCGCAGTTTTAATTTATAGAATAATATTTTCATCCGCAGATTTGATCTCTAATTTATGAGAATTAAAGAAATTTTCGCGATATAAAATTCGGTCTAGATATAAGAGTTTGACGATGTTTGATTATATTATGGAATCGATCGTTATCCTGCGAAACTTTCTGAAAAAAAAAAAAAAAAAAAAAAAAAAAAAAAAAAAAAAAAAAAAAAAACTTTTTATCTCGCTGGCTGGTGTAGTATTTTCACCCTTATAACGATTATCGAGAATAAATTTATGCAAATTAATTATAGAAAAAATTCTTCCTTCGATTTGTATAGTAGGTATAATATAATAAGGAAAAAAGGGAAAAAATTTCCTGCATGCAGATGATTTTTTTTTTTTTTTTCCTGATCAAACGATTCTAATCTAACAAAGAAATAAATGATGATATAATATTTCATCTCTGTGGTAAAACAGTAGTATGGCTAAATTATAATGACGATCTCTCGCTGCACAGGTTTTATCAGATAGAAACCTAGATAAGTTTTAGTATATTCCAACGGATAAAACCCGAGCATTATTTACAAAGTTAAAGGTATATATCAGCCGTCGATATCACTGATATCGGGCAATCAGCTAATATACATAAATCAAATATTTATACAAGTGAATCATATACCGAGCGAATTTTGTCACCGATAAAATATATTTATATATCTGCAGTATACGGTTCGTACAATTTATTGGAATTGCACCACTGATGGTGATATGCATATACGTATGAATTAGAAGAAGAAATAAAAAAGAACATACTAATAGGTATATATTAGGGCTAATCATTTTGGGGTGATATTTTTTGATTTCCCCTCGCACCCCTCAAAATGTGTGTGTATGAGGTCAGTAGTAGTACCTATCAATATGACCACGGTGCGATTTTTTTTGGCGTGGCCCATTGCAAAAGTATTTTTCCCATTCAAATAACACGGGAAATGTTTTTTTTTTTTTTTATTTGAAATTTTATTCTAATCTAACGAATCATCGCGTTGTAAAAATCAATACATATTCTTGTAGGAAATTAAACGATATCCAAAAAAGGTCTGATATGATTTTTCGCTAAGTCCACTCGTTTGAAAGTTATTGAAGGTTAAAGTTCGACCTCAAACGCTATTTGACGACTTTTTTTTCGACCTAACGAAAAATCGTATCAGACCTTTTTTGGAGATCGTTCAATTTCGTACAAGAATATGTATTGATTTTTACAACACGATGATTCGTTAGAACGAAATAAAATTCCAAATAAAAAAAAAAAAACATTTCCCGTGTTATTTAAATGGGAAAAATACTTTTGCAATGGGCCACGCCAAAAAAAATCGCACCGTGGTCATATTGATAGGTACTGATACTGACCTCATACACTCACATTTTGAGGGGTGCGAGGGCAAATCAAAAAATATGACCCCAAAATGATTAGCCCTAGTATATATACACATCGAGTCAATATACGTTCGTTACCTTGAAAAATCTTTTTTAAATCGCACAACGTGAAACCGCACACCGCAAACCGTATCACAATGCGATAAAATGTAAAGTAAACTGTTGCCTAACTTTATAATATGCCAGCAATTCTCAAGATTATAATAAATCTTTTAAGAATAGGAAAAAATAAATTATTCCACTCGCTTTTGCTCGTCAAGTATCAAAATTATTCTCGTTACTGATAATATTATATGAATCCGTGAGACACGTGAATATGTGTTTATGGAAAATTTGATGATCAATTTTACTAACTTATGAATATTAGGGTGTGCAAAAAAAAAAAATTCAAACGCACATCAACATTCCAGTAGAGCATCTCAAACAGAATATCTCAGCCAAATATGAGCTCTTAATATTGATATTTAGAACTGCCTAACTCAGTTTTCCCATTTTTGATTTGAATAGAACGTGAAAAAAAATTGAAAAATTTTCGAATTGTTTTTTCTCGTAACCGGCTTGATTTAGAAACTATCTGGATACAGATTCTTATAGGAAATTTCACGCTCTACAAAAAAGTACTGAGATAGAATTTTCCTAACTCTCACCGATTAAGAGATATTCGCCTATAAACATTGAGTCATAGCGTCATAGAGTCATACGACTCTGGGAAAAACAATTTATTTTTCAACCGCGCATCTAAATTTCGGTAGAGCATCTCAAATAAAACATCTCAGCCAAATATGAGCTCTTAATATTGATATTTAGAACTGCCTATTTTAGTAACTAAAATTAGTAACTAAAGTTAGTAACGAAATTAGGCAATTCTAAATATCAATATTAGGAGCTCATATTTGGCTGAGATATTCTATTTGAGATGCTCTACCGGAATGTTGATGTGCGTTTGAATTTTTTTTTTTTTTTTTTTTTGCACACCCTAATGAATATATATATTTAAAAAAATAAAATAAATCTTGAACCATTTTTAATCCATAAAAGATAAGAATCAAAAAAGATGAGTACTATCTACTCGAAAGAAGACACTTGACATTTATGCTAATGCATAAGAATATTGAAATTAGTATCCAGTACCTCGCTGGCACAGTTCAAGGGTTTGAACACAGTTTGATAAAGGGAACGACCCTGACAGTGAGGATCGAGGTAAAGGAAGCTTCGCGTTGTGTAGGTTCGAAGTAGGTAATCTAGGTCCAAATGACCCCCTATTATCTGTCTAAAGTCTGCAGGGAGTTATATCTCAAGAAGGTAAAGGACTGTGGCGCCGTAATGCCTCTACGGTTAACGGTGATCCGTCTAGACTTCTCTTTCCAGTAGCCAAAACTGATGTAACCCTTAAGAAGAAGAAGAAGAAGAAGAAGAAGAAGAACAAGAAGAAGAAGAAGCAGAAGGAGAAGAATACAAAAAAACGAATCTGAACCGAACTCAGTTTGTAACGGGTCCATTAAGTTCGTCTAAGGAACCAAAGTTCCTCCAAGTTAGCACCAAGTAGCTTGTAGTAGTTTCAAGTTCGACAAACATTATTCCAAAGACTAAGCTACACACTACAGAGTATTTTCAAAATAGGCATTCTTATTTTTATTATTTTTTTGTTCCCCGCTCCTGATTCCAAATTTTGATGTTGAGTATTCTCACCCAGAAGATTTCCATTCTCCATATACAATTACAACAGGAGAGTAAAACATTTTTACCAAAAGAAAAAATTAAGTGGACTTCAAGATGAAGCTTTACCAGTTACAGGATGGCCTAGAAAAAAAGGGAATGCATATAAGTATCTGAAGCCGAATTAGTATTTTTATTTTTAAACAAATACCTACTTCAATCCTTCATAGGATTTGAAAATGAGCCAAAAACGAACTTTGTGCCCCAATTTTTAATTATTTTTCGTATATTTGAAAACGGTTTTCTTTTTTCTCTCTCTCTCTCCTGTGTTAATTATATGGGAAATAGAAATCCCGTTTGACCGAGTAGGTACCTAAAATTAAGTTTCGGTCTTCTCCTCTCAGGAGAAGCTACTTTACATGAAAATCTATCATTTGGAGTGTCAGGAGGTGAAAAATAAAAAAAATAAAAAAATGTAAAAAAAATAAAACAAAAAAAAAAAAGTTTATTTTCGACACACCTTAGTATACATATACACAATACACATATATACAGGTATATATACCTACTATGTATATTTATACACACTTTGAATATATCTCAATGGAAAAGGGGGCATAGAAAAGGTGTATAGCGTAGAGACTCTTGGGGTAGATATTAAAATTTAACAGTATGTCCTCGTTTCCAAGATGCTTGGGGTCTTTGGGAATCTTGTAAGCTGGTGAACCGCACATGGACATGCGGGCAAACCTCGAGTATATCTTGGGTTCTTCGCTTGGTGACTCTTGCCACCAGGCTTGCTAGCTCGACGCAGCTCTTCTTGCCTGTTATTGCTAGTTGGCAGAATGCCCCGAGGAGTCTCAAAATAATTCGTTTACGAAACCGTTGAATAGTAAACAAAAAATTACTACACCTGCACATGGAGGTTGCGGGAATACCTAACCGCGTCATTTTATTTCTTATAGAATTACTCTCAGCGGTAAAATTTTCAAACTCTGAGATGACGATTAATTCTTTTCTCTTTTCCTTCTTCTGAAAAAAAAAAAAAAAAAAAAAAAAATAATAATAAAAAAAAAAGGACAAATACCTACACCAAAAATTATTGACTCTGACTAAAACACTTTGAATATAAAAGTTTCCTCGTTATACTTTCCAAAACCAGCTTTTTCCCCCATTCCTTTGACAGCTCTAAATCACCTCTTGGATTCTTACAATCCCTTACCAAAAAAAAAAGTACTGGATTTCAGTATATAGTACACAGGATCCGAGTACTTTGTACACAATTTGCAATACTAATAACACAGGACCTTAGTACTTTGTACACAATTTGCAATACTAAGAACATAGGATCCGAGTACTTTGTACACAATTAGCAATACTAAGAACACAGGATCCGAGTACTTTGTACACAATTTGCAATATTAAGAACACAGGATCCGAGTACTAATTAGTACACAATTTGCAATACTAAGAACACAGGATCCGAGTACTTTGTACACAATTAGCAATACTAAGAACACAGGATCCGAGTACTTTGTACACAATTTGCAATACTAAGAATACAGGATCCCAGTACTTTGTGCACAATTTGCAATACTAAGAATACAGGATCCGAGTACTTTGTACACAATTTGCAATACTAAGAACACAGGATCCGAGTACTTCGTACACAATTTGCAATACTAAGAACACAGGATCCGAGTACTTTGTACACAATTTGCAATATTAAGAACACAGGATCCGAGTACTTTGTACACAATCTGCAGTACTGCGTGAACTCAGTACTAGTACTGTGTGTACTTAGTGGTAGTACCGCGTGTACTCAGTACTCGTACCGCGTGTACTCAGTACTTACTAGTACTAGTAGTGATACTAAGTTCTACGAGAACTGCAAGTACTGTACCGTACTTACAGTACTGCCCTGTACTTACAATATTGCGCAATACTCACGAAATCAGTACAGCAGTACTTTTCAGTACTTTTTTCTTGGTGAGGGAAGCTTTAGGGGTGGCGATATGTCACCGATTCTATACCGAAGACCATAATATGTGATGGTACAGTACTTGTGCATTGATAACCTGACAAGTATCCGCGGTATTCGAACGTTCGTCTTATAGATTCTTTTTTGTGAAAAAAATTGTACCACGTATGGCAGACATGTAAATACGCTGTAGTTTCACCAAAGATTGGTATTATACACCTATAGTAGGTACAGAGTTTATAGAGCGCATAATAATATAAAAGAAGTTGAAAAATCTAGACATGTGTAGTACTGCGCGAGAGGGTTCAGTAAGGTTTCGTTTCCTCGGCGTTAACCCAGATGCAAAATTCTTCAGATGTTTTGCATCCGAATGCACCAGGTCCCGAGAGATTTTAAGGTGTTATACTTTCCTACTTCAACTGCGCGCAAAGTATAATAAAAACCTTATATGTACTATGTAAACGTAAAAAAATGACTTCGCAGAGTGAAAAGAATCTCATTTTATTCCAGTATATCTACTACTCATCCGCCGAATGCCTTTTAGACACTGAAAAACATCAACGATCGGTATATTTGATCATCTCTTGCGATATAATTTCGTCATTTTTTAACAAGATAATATAACGAAATGACTTCATTCGATGGATAGAAATTTGGAAACTCGGAATAACAGACCTTGGAATTTCACGGTTGTGTCTTCCTTCCAACTTTAGAAGCACGATGGTGTCAAACGTCATTCCCAAGCCCGGCAAAACGATCGAGGGGAAAGCTTGAGCAGGCATTATTTATTACCTACTGAAAGCGTTTCTACGTTTTCGAGGACATGGTTATGGTTATAATGGCTACCCGAACAGTTGGATATCGACATTTTACATCAGTCTATTACGCAGTCCGGCTAATTGCCATTCTCAAGTCTGTCTGTCCATCTTAGATAAGAAACTTTGAGACAACCATCATCATGTAGTAAGAACCACTTGCAAATTAGGATGCAGAACTAACTGTCTGCGCCAATGAACTTTCAGTACATCAATTCGCAATACCTAGCACACTAGCTTACTCAACAAGTAATGGATAATCATTGCACGCGGCATTATTCCATTCCTATACTATAAATCCTGAAGAGATGCTGCACTCCGAATTCTTGACTTTCGTGAAATGATTCAATACTCGAAACCAGAGTCTGTGCAGTTATCGATTTTTAACAATTATTAACATACAGAAGATGAGTCTTATGAAAAGTGAAAAGTGATGAAAATAAAAAGGCTTTTTTTTTAAACAAGATTGGAAAATGTTGACATAGCATCATGATGATATCCGCCCGTGTAGCAAAACTACTTTCTACCTTATCCCACTTGCTCGTATGATAGATATACTAAAGGAGGTAACAGCGCTAGCTAAATACTTCTGGGCTGGTTACTTGCATACCTGTTTTGTCAGACATGGTGTGACCCTATGCATGTATGTGTCTATCTTTGTGTCACCCAAGCACGTGTATATATATATATATTATATATATACACTTCCGTATAAATGGGTGGAAATGGAAATTATACCTTCGTATGCGAACGCACGTGCCTGTATAGGGATTATGTAACTCGTGCAACAGGACGGTGAAATGAAGCTTGAGGATTACTCTATCCGTGCTTCTGCAGAACACGATTAGAATTACTTAAAATGCGATATAGCCGTGTCTTGGAAAATTACACCTTCGTATATTATATACATAAATCGTGTTTCATAATTTGAAGCAAAACAGGACGGATTCATAGAATTTTTTTTTACTTCTTCTTCTTATACTTCTTCTTTTTCTTATCTACGGTGTCACTATCTACATTTATTTATATGTATGTATGTATGTATGTATGTATATCGCAGCAAGGAAACGTTTCCGGGGCTTTTAGTCACGTGACATTGTTGACTTAGATTGACATCCTGATATCCTTTCCATATATTAGGATATCCTATGCGTCGATACAAAAATATACCTATACCTGCACATATTCTCTAAGTTTGTATGTAGTACCCATATAATATACATCTATAGCGATCGATCCCACGTCAGGATTTGACGTTGGGAGTTGGATGTTAATTTTGACCACATTCTGATTCCCCACGGGGATTGGCTGTAATCATTTCCGTGCTTTTTTTTTTTTTTTTTCTTATACCATTTCACTTTTCTCTCCATACTTAATACACATGTAACATCATCATCCAACATTTGCAGTCACATTTATTTTTTTTTTTTTGTATTTTTTTAAAAACGCACGTGGGAGGCTGTGTAGGTAATATGAAGAGTTTGTAAAATAATCGGAGATCGTTAATTCCTATAAGAAGAAGGTTCCGGTCTCTGTCGATGTAACGCGCGTTGACCTGCACGCGTAAGATATACTTTCTATTAATTTTTAAGGTCACTTAAATATAAAACCGCGAAAAAATAACGAAAGTTAATTGACCGGGACGATCGGACTATATGGAATATGGAATATGGCAGATAATAAAAATACGGTAATCCGTGAATCGGGGATCATAAGAAGTCGAGTGTACAATATACGGATCGGTGTAAATGGGGCAGCCCGCATGTAGCAGAAGACCACAAGCCCACAGGCAGTAAATTTGAATGTATATACTGTAAACTGCAAGCTGCTGTCCTATGCACGACTATGGAACCAAGGGCTTGTAAATAACGGTTTCTATTTGCAGAGTCAATTAGCACACAGTAGTTCACTTTCCAATTTCACACGGCTTTGTTGCCATTATTCTGCTATTTGATTTTTTTTTTGATTTTTTTTTTTTTTTTTGTTTTATTTTTCATTTTCATTTTCTCTTTTTCTCTCTCAATTTTTTCAATTAGTTTTACACACTTGCAGCTAATTGTTTTGTGATTGCCAATTAAACGGTATCCTAGCCGTGTGTATATAGAGTATCAAACAAGATCGATATTATAAAACTAATTCGATCGCGCAGTGATCAACTTCCAGTTATTTTTTCTTTTTCTCTCTCTAATCCGTCACGCAGGTAATTGTCGAGTATTCGATTTATCATACCTTAGGGGGGTAGAAAAAAAAAAAAATAAATAAAATAAATAAATAAATAAAAACACGACTAATAATTGATCACTCTACCATTTCTAGAGGCAATAAAAACCGGAAATAATTTTATATATCCAATTGGAATGTGACTGTTGTCACATTATTCATGTGACTATATATGCATGAACTGGTATAGAAAAATGACTACCACTACATAATTGAGTTATTGATTTATTGATTTAAACGTAACAGCTGAAGCTGAGTGTGAGGAATAGTACTATATAAAATCATCGAGAACAGGTCGATATAGATCGCGGAAAAAAAAGAAGAAATTACGAAAAAAAAATTCGGAAAATCTTTTTTGGACATATTAAATTAATTTCGTTTACAATGAATTATTTTCATCTCGAATCTTCATTTAGGTATATTTTCCTTACCTCGCGAGGCTGAAGATGTGGCCTGCAGGTACCAGGTTCCTCCATTTTGGTACCGCTGATCTATTTACATCGTGGGTTAATTTATTATTTTCTGTTAATATAATAACGAATTTCACTCATTTGTTATTTATGCTGTTAATTCCGTAAACACACGTTCACTTCTACCATAGTATAGAAAATCTGCAACAAACAAATATAGAAAAAACGTTAGAACTATTATATTATTGAATCATAACGTTAACGCACATATTCAACGCCCGATACGAATAACAGCACATTTCAGATTCCGGGTGAAAAAGTGCACGTTTCAAATTGAGGGTGGAAAAGAGCACGTTTCAGATTCCGGATGGAAAAGAACACGTTTCAGATTGAGAATAAAAAATAGCACGTTTCAGATTCACTCGAAAACTAGCAGAATTCAGGTTGAACCGAATATTACTTATTAGCAAGTGTCAGGTAGGTTTATTATAAGATTGAATTAATCATTCAATGATAAAATTGAATCGAGTTTTTGTGCATAATTGTGCATTTCCAATTTCATAATAAACCTACCTGACACTTACTAATGAGTAATATTCGCTTCGCCTGAATTGTGCTGGTTTTCGAGTGAATCTGAAACGTGCTATTTTTCATTCTCAATCTGAAACGTGTTCTTTTCCATCCGGAATCTGAAACATGCTCTTTTTCACTCGGAATCTGAAACGTGCTCTTTTCCACCCGGAATCTGAAATGTGCGCTTTTCCACCCGGAATTTGAAGCGTGCTCTTTTTCACCCGGAATCTGAAATGTGCTGTTATTCGTATTGGGCATCGATATAACGTTACGTCGTTAATTCAACTAGTTTTATTTCTTCATTTTATCAAACTGACGTTCTAAACCCCGAAATATATTAATAACATAATAATATATTGAACGATAATATATATATTGACAAATACCTTTAATCTTAATTATTTAATTATATTCCATTTTCTATGCAGCGTATCATTCCTTTAGCAATTTAAAACGCTGTGAAGTGTTAGAGCATGCTTTGTCAGTGCGAAAAGCTGTTATCATCTATCAAAGTCTCAGTTAGCTATCAGTCGCTTATCGCATTAGCTAATTATAAAGCGATGATAGACAATAGCCAAAATGTAATAGAAGTATAATGTTCTTATAGTTTGAAGGGGTAGAATAAGTACTTGTTGTATAATAATTTTAACGAATATGAAATTGACTCGAATATTTTATTTTTTTCTAAATATTTTATATCTCAATTTTACTATTATTATACAATAATTAATATCCAATTTTAAAATTAATCTTAAATCGCATTATTAAAAAATTCTACATCCACGTTTATGACCATATACTGGTGGATTTCCGGTTTTAAACAAAATAAAATTAGGCAGGTATACTATATGAATTTGATAATAAAATCGATCAATATTGTATAAGTAAGATATTCAAGATCGCGTTTCTAAATTATAATCATAGACAATAAAACATAACAAGTATTTATTTATGTCTTTACAGATTAGACAAAGTTTATGCGCATAGCGTTGTTTTAGCCCATAATAAAACGTTATTTACATTTTTTATCCTTTCCTATTTTTTTTTTTTTTTTTTTTTTTTTTTTCATCTTCTTCTCAATTAATGCATAAACACTCGTAATAATTAAACGTCACGCTCTCTATCCTACTCATGTTTTTGATTTTCAGTTTATGTACACAGAACTCTGATAAGATATGATATGGAAATGTCAGAGAGTGTAACAACTTGAGATGCAAAACTCTAATATATAAAATAAGATGAAGAATAATAATTTTTGTATTAAAACGCGATTGTTATATTAGATTATGATATATCTTATGGTTCAAGTAACCGTTACGGTATTCTTATAATCAATACGATTATTGATTACAGAATTATTTTTAACTTGACGATAAGAAAAAAAAAAAAAAATTTTAAATTTAAAAAAACGGCTGAAATAATTTCGGAGGTAAAAATTAGCAAACACGCAAATTTGAAGAAAGAAAAAAATAAGTAAATTAAAATCGTATCAGATATGACGCATAGAAGACTGTCGTACGTCAATACTGTGCTCCGTATCTTATCGCGTAACGAAAGCGTAAAACTAATTGTAAGAATTTCCAGCCGCAACGTACTATATAAACTACTGTCGAAATGTCATGTCAGAACGTCTCAGTACCACGGAAATACGAAATTAATTACGTTAACGAGATAATAAAGGAAGCCTGCAGTCGTCTAACCATCGACACAAGAAAATTATTATTTATATATTTTTTTCGGCATAGACATTGAAAAGTCACTTTTTGACGCCTGTTTTCGATCCACAAAGTGTCACTTTATACGGTTGATTTCAGAACTGCCCTATAAAGTCTTTATACGGCAGTCTGGATGCGCAGTTCGAAGTGCGCATTCCAAAACTGCCGCATAAAGTCTTTATACGGCAGTTTCGATGCGCGGTACGAAGTGCGCGACAGATCGCACCATAACCTCACTCTTCGTCTAGTGAATCTCAACAGGCGTCAAAGTGACTTTTTATGCCTATTTCGAAAAAAAATACAGTATGGGGCGCACCCGTAAACCGTTTTTGACTCGAATAATGATTTCTGAACTCGCTTCCGGCTCGCCTTTGGCTCGTCCTGAAATCATTATTCTCGCCGAAAAACACTTGGTTTACGGGCATGCCACATAATATACTAAATTATATACAGATTCGTGACTTTTGGAAAAAAAAATTTTATCGCTTTTTATAATTACGTTTTAAGGCAATACCTCTATCTCTCTCTCTCTCTTTCTCTCTTTCGCAACCCAATCTGAAAAGTCCTTGATGTGATAAGGCTGAAGAGAAATATTCGCGAGAGCATAGTGCGCTAAAACGCCTTTTATAAGGTAGCTCATTGAATTATAAGTTTTCCCATTTAAATAACGTAGGAAAGACACGATGTTTTTTTTTTTTTTGTTTTTTTTTTTTCTAAATCGGTATTACTCGGGCGGATTTCTATGATGAGAAAATTTTTCCTTGATGCTGTTTTATGGAGGATTCAATTATTTCTAAAAAAAAAATAAAAAAAAAGTATCCCTAAACTGATTTTCATAAAGTGATATAGTTTAGCTGTGAAAAACGTTCAAAGATAACATACTACAACTCTTTCAACGCTTAATAATAATTTGCAAAAGGTTGAATCTACGAACTTATACTACTACTTGCGAGTTCTAAGGAAATTCGTTTCAAACAATTAGTACTACATCTTTTCTATTATATTATGCTATTCACAAATGAGAAAACTTATAATTCATTGATAATCCTTGTTAAATGCATTTCAACACGATATCCTTTCAAAGGGAATATATATATTTTTTTTTTTTTTTTTTTTTTTTTTTTTTGTTTCGGTTATAATTCCAAACGATTTTCAGATTGGGAAACGATAAAAACCAATTGCAATTATATTAACCGCACATATTATATGAATTAAAATCACGGGTTTGTAGGGAAAAAATAAAAATAAATAAAAAATTCTAGCGCCTTGCAGTTTCGTCGCATCACGCGTGATATAAGACTGAAACACAGTAGTGCACAGCACCGCACGGCGCGGTACCGCACCGAAAACAGTAGTGCATCGTCTTTTTTCTGTAGTTTCTTATTAAAAATGTGCATGATTTTCATTATAAAATACGATGCACCACTGTTTTCGGTGCGCGCGCCGTGCGGTGCTTTGCACTAGTGTGTTTCAGCCTATATCCTATCAAGATAATTTATACCGCATTGAAAATATTTTCAGCATCACCATTTGCCAATCGAAAACGTGAACTGATTATCAATCGTCTGATATGTTTGTAAACGTTTTAGTACCGTTTTCTCTTATATACATATACGTATACGTATATCGCTGGAAGTGTGCCATTTTTATTTTTTTATTTTTTTTATTTTCTTATATCATTTTTCATCCATATCAGCTACTATATGCTACCTGCTTCATGTATGTATTTATAGTATATTAAATACGTCTCGTTATTTTCCATATAAATTATTAAACTCAGATTAAAATTATTCACAAAAAAATAAAAAAAATAAAAATAAAATTCAAAAGTTGCTATTAGCTCATTTCTTTCATGCAATATAAATTATTATTCCATTTTCAAATAGATAACGTCACCAGCAGTTGGATGGATAAATTTCTTTTTTTTTTTTTTTGTTTTTTTTTTGTTTTAATTCCAAACTCGCGACGGTTATATTATCACGAATTGAAATATCGCTGAAAGAAATGTGTGTAAAAAAAAAAAAAAAAAAAAACACAGATAATTATGGAATTTGAACTGCCACGTGGAATAAAATTGTCAGTAAAATTCCTTCACGTATACTTATACGTATATATGTATACAGGATGTTTTATCTACGATCTAGATATATTCGTATAGTATATGAACTTTGACACGATTCATGAAAGTACCTGTGTCAGCAGATATAACGTAAGCCAGCTATACCACCCCACACGTTATTATATTCATATTTAAAACTGTTATTTTTTTCTCAACCTTTGACATATGTATTATATTGAAGAAAATCTGAGTTACCGAAGATAACAATAACGTTGAAGTCTGCATCGTTGGAACGCAACGGAATCCGTAAAAAAAAAAAAAAATAATAATTCAAATATCGCGTCACTAATGCCATAAGGTCGTAAGCGCCAAAAAATTATTTTTTTTTGCGGATATGCCCAAACGATGTTATATGGTATGAAAAAGATTTTGCCACAAAAAAAAAACGAATTTTTTTTTTTTTTGCGCTTACGACCTTATGCCATTAGTGACGCGATAAGCGTCAAAAAATTATTTTTTTTGCGGATATGCCCAAACGATGTTATATGATATGAAAAAGATTTTGCCACAAAAAAAAAACGAAAATTTTTTTTTGGCGCTTACGACCTTATGTCATTAGTGACGCGATATATTAATTCACCAAAAATGATCCTGCTATTTTTCAAAAGTGAAAATGACTAGAAATAACTTGAAAATATTAATAAACCTTACAGTAGGATCATTTTTATGCTATATGTATATTTTTTTTTTTTTGCAAATTTACGTTGAATTTCGTTGCGAATTCCAACGATGCAAACTTCAATGTCATAGATAACAGCGCACGTGTGTCTTAATCTATTCATTTAGACATTTTTATATAATATAGCTTTCAAACTGCCGTTTCAAGCATTTG
Organism: Tenthredo mesomela; assembly: GCA_943736025.1. Lineage (NCBI taxonomy): Eukaryota > Metazoa > Arthropoda > Insecta > Hymenoptera > Tenthredinidae > Tenthredo > Tenthredo mesomela. The sequence continues at coordinate 10,552,946 of OX031019.1, forward strand.
CGATTATCATTTCATAATATTCTCACACAGCAATACGTGGTATATGGAAAATTTTCTATTGCAATCGCGTGATTAATAAGCCTTGGGGTATAAGTTGTTTTTTTTTTTTTAATTTGTATTTTTATTTTGTTCATTTTTTTTTTTTTTTTTTTTTTTTGTTTCTTTGACTTTGCACTATACCTCAACGTTCACAAAAATTTCAACGAAATCGTCAAACTAGGATAAAAAAAAAATAATAATAAATAAAGATATGGTTTTTTAAAATAAACAAAAAAATTATTTAGTCCTGACTATCGATTTTGTGATCAAATTTCGCACTAATAGCGATTACCTATATATATATTCAATTGAAAGATTAAATTATTTATCGCACGTTGGCTTTAGAATATATTTATCTAACATTTTTTATGATCACGCTTATATCGATGCAGCCATTCATCGACTTTATATACTTTATACAATAAGATAAGAAAGATTGTTAATAATAAACGTTCTCATTTTCTCTCTCTACATAAATTTATCACCTCTTTTTTTTTTTTTTTTTTTTCTATACATACTATAAATCCTTTCAGTTTTTCTGGACCAATTATTATTTGACCCATGCGAGAGAAATGACTATCGCTACTATCTCGAACTATATACGAGTAATTCAAGCTTTACTCACGCGATATGATATAAAAAGGGGGACGACGACGAGACCCCTTCTTATTATTTTTTTATTTTTTATTTTTTTTTCATTTTTCATATAAAAATAATAATGTTTTGACTTTGTTATTTACTTTTAACGTAAGTATTTATTTTCATCGCTGTTATAACGATAATAATAATAATAATAATAAAACAGCAACATTTTTCTTATATTCTTAGTTTATTTTATTTTATTTTTACTATCATCAAAGTTTCGGTTTATTTTTTTCTTCTAATAGCAACAATTGATGAATGAAAAATATTATTGATAATCGCGTACAGTACTAAATGGTTTTATCTAAAAACCACAACATAAACTAACGTTGAAATAATTCGCGTTATTTGAAAAGAAGAAAACGAAAAACTAAAAAAAGTTGCAAAAAAAAAAAAAGATCGATATGTTTACTCAAAACGGGGTCGGTTTATTATTTGCCGCTCGTTGCGGTATAAATATGTTTTTTTTTTTTTTTTTTTTTTTTTTTTTTTTTTATATATAAATTTTAATAAACGGTAAAATTTAACATTTGTGCAAATACATGATCGCCAAGGTGATTGAGGATGAAATAACATCGATCATATATATATAGCGAGCATGCAGTTTGTCTCAGTCTATCTCTAAAAGAGAAATAAATTCTTATTTTATATTGTCTATATTATACGTATAAGACGCGTAGTATGTGTAATCAGCTGTCATCCGCAGTAGCAACAACCATAATAATAATATCTCTTTTCCTTTTCTTCAAATATTGAAATTTATCAATATACATAATCTATCGAATAATGACGATCGTGTATAATAATAATAATAATATGGGCATATTATTAGTATATTATACCTAGAATACGATATTATTGAAGGTGCGAGTTGTTAGAAACAGGTTTCGAAAGATGATTAATATATCGTTGAAAAATTTCAACATTTTTTATATCGCGTCACTATAATGTCATAAACGTCAAAAAATTATTTTTTTTGCGGATATGCCCTAACGATGTTATATTGCATGAAAAAGATTTTGCCACCAAAAGCACGAAATTTTTTTTTTTTTTTTTTTTTTCTACGCTTACGACCTTATGGTATTATTATTATTATTATTATTATTATTATTATTATTATTATAGTGAATTTCATATTTTACAACTCTCAAAGATTCGTGGTATTAGAATCTGTATTTATAATTAATTAATAGAAATACGCGTTTAGATTATCTCACGCGATATTCTAGGGTATAGTATACGCATCCAAATAAACAAGCAGATATTAATTAATCTCGTATTACCTATTCGTGTAGGATATATAATATACGAATGTTTTTTAATTTTGTATCTTATACAACGAGGAATATATGGCCACTGTGTCGTCACACATATATATATCGCGTCACTAATGCCATAAGGTCGTAAGTGCCAAAAAATTTTTTTTTTTTTTTTTTTTTTTTTTGCGGATATGCCCTAACGATGTTATATCGCATGAAAAAGATTTTGCCACCAAAAAGACAAAAAATTTTTTTTTTTTTTTTTTTTTTGCGGTTACGACCATATGGCATTAGTGACGTGCGATATGCGTATATATACTATAACGGCGGGCGTTAATGATTTTAGTGATTATACCGATTATCGTACATATAAACCTGTACAAGTCTCATATTATTATACTTATACCTAATATATGTGTGTATAATACTACGTATATATGAAATTTCAAGGACATTTATCCGCGTTGTTTATTTCACTCTAAAATTCTTCTTCGTTCGATATACGAGTCAGAAGAGTGTATTGAACCGTAGAATGGGCGTGAAGAAAAAGAAAAAAAAAAAAAAAAAAAAAAACCAAACGTACGATAAAGTAAACCTGAATTTATATTATTATTCTTCTTCTTCTTCTTCTTCTTCTTCTTCTTCTTCTTCTTCTTCTTCTTCTTCTTCTTCTTCTTCTATAATCCGATTTTTTACTTTTTGTTTAAATCTTAAACCTCTGCAGCACGCGCACGAAATTTAATTCAAACACGTGGGGGTTCGATATGCGCGCGCCGCGCGTTATAAAATAACCCGCGAAAAGTTAAGATTGTATATATAGAAACTGTATCTAGATAGATATATGCGATGCAGTCTTCGGTTATAATCTTTATACGATAAATCGTTGTAAATTTAATTATCAAGTTTCGTGCTTTTGTTTTTTTGTTTGTTTTTGCTTATTCTGATTCCTGCGCTTTTACATTTTACCTCTTTAATTTGCTGAACGAAATGATGCAGCACGTCTCTTCATATAGTATTATGGCTGCGCTCCCCTTCTCGGCCTCGACGGTTTCTGTCTTATATAAGACAGCGTTGACTGCGTCTCGAAATTAGAATTTAGCAACGACACTATTTTCGAACCTCTATTTCCAACCACCAGACTTTTATTTTATTTTATTTTATTTTATTTTATTTTACTTCGCTTTGATTTGATTTAGTTTTACTTTTTTCAGCTGACACTCTGCTATTATACTATAATATGCGCGCATATCTATAAGTTAAACGTTTACTTCAGCTCTTAGGCTATAGGTAGTACGTCTAGAGTCTAATTATTACACTAAGCGCCTAATTTAGTATTAATTCACGTTATTTTCAACCTCCGTTGTGCGATTATCTAAGAATAAAGAAAGAAAACATAATTAACTCATTACAATCACAAACCGAGTCGTTGAAACCAAGAAAAGGAAAAAAAAATAAAATAAAAAATAAGATTCGAAAAAACAAAAAAAAAAAAAAAAAAAAACTAGCTAAAAGAGAAGGAGTACACTTTTTTTTTTCAATTTCTCGTTTCCAATCGACTTCGTTCCGCACAATTTAGTCTGATATTTGAATCTTCGATATACATAATATTATTATGTACCTAACTTCTGTGGTATTTAAAAAAAAAGATTCTCACAAGCTGATCGTGGGTGTTAAGCTATAGGATGTGTATTTTTAACTAATAGTAAAGAATGACGCAGAAATTTGAATACCCATTTAATGAAAGCGGCAAACAAATTTCTATACTACTATAATTATACGATATAGGTATATACATATGAAAGGTTTAGATATATATATTCGAATCGCTATTATATATCAAAGCCAGAATTTCAAAAAAAAATACGAGATTTATTTCGATCGATATTACGATAGAAAAAAAAAAAAAAAAAAGAATGAGCTATCACAACTTCTTAATTTGCATCTCAATAGTATAGCTCGAACTTGAGCGAGAAATCGAAGGCTAATTTAAAACTGATGGAAATATATATAATAGTCCGCGTTTTGTTTGTCATTCGTTATTCTCTTTGAAAAAAAAAAAAAAAAAAAAAAAAAAAATCACGCAGACGTTAAAAAAAAAAAAAAGTTGAATAATAATTATACACGTATTTAAACGAAATAGTATATAATATATAATATATAAAACGTGATGCATGTGTTTAATTCCCACGTGTATATTACCTGGCTTTTAATAAATATATTATTATTATTATTATTATTATTATTATTATTCAAATTTCAATAAACGCAAGATAATTTATACACACTTAATAAAAACTTGTGGATAATATATATATATGTATATATATATATATAATCAAATAAAACCGATAAATATATCACGTGGACGCACGTGGTTTTGTAGTTTGTCTATAAAGGTGTCGCGACGTCGTGCGTCTTCGGCGAGAGCTGGATGCTCACTAACTTCGATGTGACCAAAGCCAACGTACGCCCCCACCCTTCTCGGTTTGACTCGCGGTCGTGGTACAGAGTTGTTATCGGCGTTGCGCTTGTCTCATTTTCGCCCCCGGGTCTTCACAATTCTTTAGCCTCAAACCGCGGTTGGTGTGGTTCCACTTACAAACTTCCGCGTCTTATATTTACGCCGCTGTCCACTATATCCTAGTCATCCGGAACGATTTGATGTATTATGCTGCACCTAGAGATCATGGGATTCGAAAATCGAAAAATTCTACGATCTATTTTAGACTGTGTCAAACAAAAAAAACGACATCTTCTTTTTGTTCGAGCCCTTTCGAAAATAGTTAGTGCTTAATATAAAGAAAATTGTCCCCAAAGCTCAGCTATGTAGCTTGAACACAGAATTAGCGCATTTGAAAATAAGATTTCCCATGTATATTTCAAATGGCAAAATTTGTTTATCTTAGTTTTATTTTTATAATTCTCTTTATTCAACTGATAAGAATAAAGTAAATATACGGTTTTGAAGGGAACAAAAATTTCTGAGAAAATGCATGAAAAAAAAATTTCAATTAATTTGTCGAAAAGTAAGTGGTAATCAAATATACATATGACTTTTAAACCACTGTAACTCGTTAACGGTTCAATCGAGCAACTTGGGCCAAAGGACTATTTTTGTAGATCATAAAATTCTCTACAAAATCGTATATCTACTTTATTCTTATCAGTTGAATAAAGAGAGTTATCAAAATAAAACTAAGATAAACAAATTTTGCCATTTGAAATACATGGGAAATCTTATTTTCAAATGTGCTAATTCTGTGTTCAAGCTACATAGTTGAGCTTTAGGGACAAATTTCTTTATATTAAGCACTAACTATTTTCGAAAGGGCCCGAACAAAAAGAAGATGTCGTTTTTTTTTTTTTACACAGTCTAATCTATATACGATATTGCGTTTGAATCATCGCTGCGATTACACCCAGCTTTGAAAAATTGATAAATTACAATTCGCAAGCCTATAGTATTTATAGATGCATGGAGAAATTATGTCATGATACTTTATCGCGTAACTTCTGTCAGCCGCGCTTATCTTCGGATCGAATTATATCGCGAATAATAACACCGCAACCGGTGGGTTTATAATTATGATTAAAAAAAAAAAAAAAAAAAGTCCCTTATCGTTATTTCGTTAAACCGCATCGCAGGTTTGATAATCCGTCGATTTAATGTTAAACTAAAATCGAAGTCATCGTTTCTTAAATTCTATTGCATAATGTAGAAAAAAAAAAAAAAAAAAAAACGTAATTATCTTATGGTAATCTTTTTATTTTTCTTTATGAATTTCTCAAATCAATGGGATCGACGCGCAGTGTTCTTACATAATTATCTCCAACAATAATTATTCTGCAGCGCTTCGCTCTGAAAACCATCATCGTGGATATTAAGAACCCTAGTAGAAATTTGATCGGGCTTTCCCTGTGCTGGGTCGGGGCCCGGCCGGGCTTAATCGTGGAAGACCTATTCTGGATTTTCTAGTCAGGCCCTTGTCGGGCGGAATCGTGGCCCGCCTGTTCTGATTCCGCGTAACAAGGGCCTGGCTAGAAAATCCAGAGTTGGTATTCCACGATTGAGCCCGGTCGGGCGCTGACTGACCCATTACGGGGAATGCCCGAGCATAACTACATTAACTACACTCAGAGAAAAAAACTATTTGAAATTATTTTCTAGTACCAATTATCATAGTACGCAAAACTATTTAGTAATTGCCAAAACTTAATCAAATTGATCAGTACAACAAAAACTTTTTAGTAATCTAAAATTGTTTTTGTAACTAAAGAAATTTAGTTGAGAGTAAGTAAGTTTCATCTATAACTACAACTTTTTGTTCTAGTATGTGTCAGCAAAAACTGTTGTTATCGTACCTAATGATTTAAAAAAAAAAAATTTTAATAATTTTATAAATTTATTTTATAATACTCAATTTGATGAAAAAAAAAAAAAATTGAATGAATAAATAATTTTTTTATATCAATAATGTCAACTTGCAAGGACTTCAATCTAGTTCTACAAATGCAAAATTTTGATGACATTGAATTATTTCGAGTAATAACTCGACACTATTTGATAGGGCCTTGAACAAGTAGGAGAGTATTGAGTCATATGCCATATGATAGTTTAGCGTAGTGGTTAGGGCGTGCGACTGGTAACTGAGCGGACGTGGGTTCAAGTCCCGGCGAGGACGAAAAATACGGCGGTTTTTTCAGTGGGTTTACACTTCAATTTCATCGATATGATGCGTAAGTAGGGTCAACTGACGATAAAAAATGTCAAATTCGTTTGTTTTTTTAATTTTCCACCATTATTACTTTTTAATTTCATGAAAATAAATCAGGGGCGCCGATATGAGGGCTAGCCCGATCATCGGAAAGAACTAGGGCTCCGTTAGGGAAAACTGCTAAGGACCTAGTTAGCTTCACTGACTAGGAACTGATCTGGAAAAGTGTGACCTCCCTGGCTAGGCGCTGGTTAGTTTGCCACGTTAGCGCCTACTTAGTCATGAGTTTAGCTAGCCTGGCGCTCGCTAGCGCCCGGTTGAAATTTCTACTAGGGAAAGACGCGCGCAAAGACTTCTCCCATTTATTTATTTTCTTCAATGAGTATAATTAAACGGGATTACAGAGTCGGAGTCAATGCGTATTTAGGTCCTGTGATGAAAACTGTATAATTTCTAGGTAGGTAGATACCTACCTACTACGTCCTCGCGAAACCGCATTACCAGACTATGTAATTGCATGCTTTGATGTTTGATCGAGCCGGAATCAGGGTCAGGGGACATTAAAATTCGATCTATATCTACCTAGACTTGACCTAAACGTATGTGTACGTACCTATATACTAGGTAGTATAGGTACGGTGTAGTAATATGATGTTTCCGCTTTACCAGAGTAAATTATACCTACTTAGATGTAAATAGAGGATTCTATACGCGTCCCTAAAGAGGTTTTCTAGCCGGGTTATACCGCGTCCGTTGGGAAAACCAGACGAAAACAATATACTATGATCATATATCGACGCCCGATACGAATAACAACACATTTCAGATTCCGGGGGAAAAAGAGCACGTTTCAAATTCCGGGTGGAAAAGAGCACATTTCAGATTCCCGGTGGAAAAGAGCACGTTTCAGATTCCGAGTGAAAAAGAGCATGTTTCAGATTCCGGATGGAAAAGAACACGTTTCAGATTGAGAATGAAAAATAGCACGTTTCAGATTCACTCGAAAACTAGCACAATTCAGGTTGAACCGAATATTACTTATTAGCAAGTGTCAGGTAGGTTTATTATAAGATTGAATTAATCATTCAATGATAAAATTGAATCGAGTTTTTGTGCATAATTGTGCATTTCCAATTTCATAATAAACCTACCTGATACTTACTAATGAGTAATATTCGCTTCGCCTGAATTGTGCTGGTTTTCGAGTGAATCTGAAACGTGCTATTTTTCATTCTCAATCTGAAACGTGTTCTTTTCCATCCGGAATCTGAAACATGCTCTTTTTCACTCGGAATCTGAAATGTGCTCTTTTTCACCCGAAATCTGAAATGTGCTGTTATTCCCATCGGGTGTCGATATACACTGGCTAGACGAGGAAAAATATTAAAAAATTTGTATTTCGTGTATATAAAGCGAGAAGGGAATTACATATTTCATTACGTACCTACTACTACTATATAGGTATATATCGCGTATTCGGCGCATGGGTGTGGTGTGGGCACATTTTACCGTCACCTTTAGGAAACACGTCCGAAAGAACAAATTTCTGTAAGTTTGTGAAAATTTTACTTGTTTGTACAAACCCGGTAGCATACCAAGCAGCCTCTTGGCGCGTTAAAGTCTATAAACTCTTAAACGTATTTTTCTTTCTCTCTTATTAATTCGGCGTGGTAACTATAATAATCTGATTCTTTTCTTTTTAATATCTGTTATATGTTTTAATAGATTCAAAAATTTCTATGCTGTATAACCGGAAGTTCAATATGTCCGTTGACCGCATAAGTAGTATAACGGCGGGAATCCTTCGCGCGGTCTTTGAGGGCTCGCGTATACGTATAAGTATAAGGAACAGTTTTTGCTGTTCCCTTCAAGTCGCTATCTTGGTAGAAAAATCGCTTTGAAACGCGCAGAAAGACGGTAGAGGGCATGCAGGGTATTAAATTGAAATTGCAGAGCTCCCATACTATAGAACGTAATGTCTTACAAACTCATATCAACGACAGCGACAGCGACAGCGCGCGATGCGAACCCTGGAGAGAACCTAGACTTTATACAGATGTGTCATCAAAAAAAGGAAAACGACGTTGCTACGTAGCTATAAAACTCCTAAGAAACTGCTGTTCTTTGTTTTCCAACTAAAGAAAGTATTTCGCTCTATAGTAATACCGCGATAACTTTTCGAAGAAAAGTTTCAATGTTGTGGTGCGTTGTGCTGTTCTATATATATACTATTATGGTGTTTGTCAAAATCTAGAAAGGATATCGTTTCCCCATAACTGCAGAATCGTATTTCTATTTCTTATTTATGTTTTGTTGAAAAAAAAAATAAAAAAAATTGGAAAATTTGGATTCAACTCGACGCAGGAAGTTCGATCCTTGCGTGTGGGGAGTTGTTCTTCGAACTTTGAATAATATGCAACGGTTTAAAAGATCACCTATAGGTATATCGACGCCCGATACGAATAACAGCACATTTCAGATTCCGGGTGAAAAAGAGCACGTTTCAAATTCCGGATGGAAAAGAACACGTTTCGGATTGAGAATGAAAAATAGCACGTTTCAGATTCACTCGAAAACTGGCACAATTCAGGCGAAGCGAATATTACTCATTAGTAAGTGTCAGATAGGTTTATTATGAAATTGGAAATGCACAATTATGCACAAAAACTGGATTCAATTTTATCATTGAATGATTAATTCAATCTTATAATAAACCTACCTGACACTTGCTAATAAGTAATATTCGGATAAACCTGAATTGTGCTAGTTTTCGAGTGAATCTGAAACGTGCTATTTTTCATTCTCAATCTGAAACGTGTTCTTTTCCATCCGGAATCTGAAACATGCTCTTTTCCACCCGGAATCTGAAATGTGCTCTTTTCCACCCGGAATCTGAAATGTGCTCTTTTCCACCCGGAATTTGAAACGTGCTCTTTTTCACCCGGAATCTGAAATGTGCTGTTATTCGTATCGGTCGTCGATATGAACTGTTATCTCATGTTGTCGATAATGGTATACTATACCTAATCAGTTATCTGTCTTTGCTGAGCACTTATACGTATCCCGTTTTTTTTTTTTTTATGATTACGAATCGTTTGTTGCGTCTACTGATATAAAATACTACGTTTATTATAATTATTTGAATTCTGCGACTTTCTGTATCTAGGTACGTAGGATAGAAAATGATATTCTTTGATGTCAACCAAGGCAACGCACAGTATACGTATAGTATAGGTCTAGGTATCTGTTTCGAATAAGAGTTTATTCGATATTAGGTATATTTTTTTATTTTTAAATTTTTTTTTCATTTCATTTCATATATACTACAATCCACACAGCAATAGGCGTTGATATTGAGAAACCGAGACTGTCGAATGATGATAATAATTATAATAGGAATGGTTACGACAGATGAAACCCGCTAAGCTGGGCGACGCGACGCTTGGCGAAACCCAGGAACTTCTATCATCTATGTACAAGTTACAAGCCCGTTATTATACAAGTTTTAAACAAATGTAGAAGATAGTCACTCTGCCCAACCCTGCCCTGCCATGCCAAGTAGTATCTTTTGTTTTCAAACCCGTTATACTTTATGCTTTTTGATTTAATGAATAAACTATGATCTGATTTAGAGTCCGAGGATCCATATATAATAGTATAAGATGCGGAGAAAGATTATAGTATAAACGGTGTAGTAGAATCAGATGCAAATGTTCGAAGATAGCATCGTGTAGCCACATATACGAAATGAACGCAGAAAAAACACCAACTTGTTGTGAAATACAGCGGTTAGTATACTAATGTTGGATATACATCTTATATACACTGTAAATGGCTACGTATTCTTACGAAATATATATAAGATATATTCAAATGCGGTATTCTATGGTTAAAAAAAAAATAAAAAAATAAAAAAATAAAAATAAAAGAAAATAGTCATCTATGCGCATCAGAATTCAGAATTACAATTTAAAGACAATTTATCTTTGTACCTACGTTTGCGAAACAAATGCGAAGTTACAATCTTATTTTAAAGAAACTACCGGCCAACGTATATATTCTTGACACCCATAAATATTTACCCTGTATATACCTGGCGGTTCGAATTCTTGCTGTATAGGTATACCAGCTATGTAAGTATTTTAGTACTCTGCATATCGGTTCGGTTATCTTAGAATACATTATTTTCGACGGCTTGTTGTTAGATCGTTTTCAAAGCACCAAGTAGTACCTATATGCGCGTTATACTCTGATATAATACTTTATACCATAAAATGCGATTTTCTTATTCATTGGCTTTTGCTTATATATAAGTATAACTATACTATACATGCCTATATATGCGTTAACTGGCCATTTGTCATTTCAAAAACCTGACAATATTCTTAAAACAAATTCAAATTCAAAAAAATAATAATAATAATAATAATAAAAGACATGAGGTAATAATAAATTAAATAATAACAACAGGATAGATATATGTACGATTTTTTATTAACATACTAGATAACAGAGAAATCATTCATACATATTTAATTTAATCAAATTTAGATTAATGTCAATTCAAATTTAGTTCAATAAATTCATCCAGATTTCCTACTTACCGACTGAACGGGTTTACAGCTTTCTCAACTAATCGCTAGATGGTAGTCAGAGCTTTAATTAATCATGACGTCATGTTAGGTCTGATACATTTCAGAACCATTCACTTGACAGTTGTGTGATGGTGTGCGACGTTAAATAAATAAGCGAAAATATGTTTCTGTAACTGATAGAAAGATATGATCATATAAAATTTGATAAAAATAAGAAAACTATGAATTAGTCCGAAATCATTAATTTTTATTTAATATAAAATTCAATAATCAGTGTAGAAGCATCCGACGAGTGTCATCTGACATCAAATACGCTAAACAAGTATTAAAATCTATATTATCAAATCTCTATAAAATTATATTGCGTATTTATTTAAAATTATTCTACAAAAATCTGGAATAGTCTTAAAATCGGAAATTCTGTTCACAGGATGATCTCATAAAAGAAAAAAAAAAAAAAAAAAAATTAAAATAATCATGGGATCTGAACAGAGTTCTCAAAGCACGGGTATACAAGGGTCTGACAATGATAGAACAAGAACTGTACAATTAAGACGTGGTAAAAGCGTTCCAAACCGAGACGGTTTACCCGATGATACTCCTCCAAGATGTACAAGTCCGGGACCAAGCATTTGCTCAGATTCAGATCTGCCTTACATATCTTATACGGTGAATCGACCAATTGGAGATTCTCCAAAGATGACAAATAAACAGACGCAATTGCAGAGAGGAAAGAGCCTTGGGACGCAAGAATTGACTAAGCGAAAATCAAGCCTCAGCGCTATAGGTCATAGAAAGACTTTGTCTGATAAAGCGCATAATATAGTTGTTGTAAAACCGGCAATATCAGAACCAACAGCAGATAAAGACTCTGACTTAGTCAAGCTGCAGAGTATACCTATGTTTTTGCCTATTATGAGAGGAACTTTAAATTTACCACCTGGAGTTAGGGATCCAGAAGTTTTAGAGAGACTTGATCCAATCGGTTTGTTCAATCTCTGCGCTAGGTATCAACACCATTTAAACACAAACGCACAAATGATATCTACGGAACAATCGACTTTGTGTAATAACGTGGATAACGAAGTTACCAGAATTTTAGCCATCGCTGTTGATAGGCAAAAGAGATTCTCTAAGTTTGCTGAACAGTTGAATAAGGTCAACGATCTTAGCAGACAACTTAACAAATGCCATATGCAGCTTAATCAAACTTTAGAGAGCTTAGAAACACTAAATAATTTATTACCTCTTGAAGAACGACTAGAACCATTCGTTTGGACGACTGGATAGACTATTCTTTACTATCTTTATTAATATACCCTTATTGCGCAATACCAATCCCAAAATGTTTAATAAAATCAATCTTTATATAGCAAGTATATTGATGTAATGCTATTATTTATCCAAAGTTTGGAGTTCCATTTAGTCGGAATTTCAAAATTCTGATATTATATTATGTATGTACAGTATCGAAAGTAACGAGGTATATATTCTAGGCATTGATGTATATTTTTATTTTTTTTTTCAAAATGTAAATGGAAATGAAAATATTGACGAACAAGAACGATATTGGGATGAATTTTTTTGCTCTGTATTATATATTTTAGTATAATTAAGGTATCATCTTAAATAAATAAATTCAATTCAATTCAATTCATGTGTGTATTTTGAAAAATTCATTTTATAAACCATGTCATGTGTTATATACAAGTATAGTAATATCTTCTCACTTCAACTATATTTTATTTATTCTCATGAATTCGAAATTTTCTGTGATTTCAACAACCTGTAAGCATCTATAGCCTCCTTTTGTCGTACCTCCAATTGTCTTCTCTCACCGATAGGCAGATCCTTGCGTTTTCCAGATAAATTAACAACATTATCAGTAGATTTAGTATCGCTCTTGAAGAGGGAATCTAGCAGAAGTGCTCTACGACCAGGCTGTGAATTTAAATGAAAAGAAATTGATTTTTTAATAGTATAACACATCGTGTATCTAATACCAAAAAAGGCATATGTTCTTGTTCACGTCTTTTTGGCTTTTAAGGTAGATCTATGCCTTTTTGGCATTAGAAACGCGACATAATACTGCAGTTATTGATCATTACCCTTTCGGTTGTAGAAGCATCAGCTTTCTTAGGTCTAGTTTTAAACTCAGGTGGAGCATGTGCAACGTCTCCGAAAGGTACAGTCTCTTTGAATACTTTGAATTCGTCTATATTGTCCTGTAATTTTTTTGCTTTTTTCATTTCTAATTTGTTTTTTCTTTTCTGAGCTTTGGTCAGTCTGATGGTAACGTATTCAGATTTTTTTTTCTTTTTCTTTGACGTATTTTTGTGCTTTAATTTAAGCCTCATAAGTTCGTCTATCTCGTCCTTGGACTTTTTAGACAAACCCTCGATATTTCCAGTCTCTGGATTTCGCCTAACCTCAACTCCGTATTTATTTTCAAATGTAGTTTCATTTATGAATGCTTGTGCCTCGGAGTTTACACGATTTACAAAAGCCGCGCCACTCTCATTCGGCTTTTGAGCAAATACTGGGACTACTTTATCAGGTCTTGCTTTTGGGTGACCAAGTTTTGGATTATTCGAACCCATAACAATTAATTGATTTTTTTTCTTTGTCTTTTTTGATTTTTTCATACCTATTTTACCATCCTTTACTTTCTGCTTGAGTCTAATAACATTCTCAAGACTTTTTGGTATAGCTTGATCGTCTTTGTTCAACGGTGGCGCGTTTATTTTCGTTGTTAACCTAGAAATTTCAACATATGCTGATCAACCCTAACCTAAAAAATTAACATTTATTTCTTTTTAATTATTATGATATTTACTCTGATAAACGCTTCGCCTGCTGTTTCAGAGGATCCTTAACTCCTCGATGTTTTTTTCCCGGTATTTTACGTCCCATTTTATATTGAAAAAACACTATTTATTGTATTTTATGTACATGCATACGCGATGATACATCGATGAGGAAGTAATCTGTTTAGATTTTCTCCAAGAATAACCTAACCTCAAATTTCACACCGGTAGGTTAAATAGCGGAATAGTTTAACACAAAATCATACGAGTATCATGAAATACGCTAAATTTGAATAAAACTTGTTATAGTGTTATGATATAGTAAAGTTATAGTGTGCAGTTTAAAAATAGAATATTTTTCGGAATATGATTATCTCCACAGTTTGGTAAACGCATATGCAACGCAAGATCGAGATGACTTCGATTGTAACAAAATCTTGTATGTTGCTCAGGGCATATCCAGGAATAAAGCAAAAACTTATATTGCATAACATAAAAAACGTACGGCCTGTTATTTCCCGTTTTATTTCACAAACGAATGTTAATTTATCGCGAGATAAACCTCAAGCCGAACCACAGACCAAAGCAGTTGATTTGTATGCATTTGCTAGAATGAAAACCAAAGAGAAAGAAACTTATTTAGAAGTACTGCGTATGTACAAAGACAGAGATGTCCATAGGAGAGGTCATGTTGAGTTTATATACGCTGCTATGAAACATATGCAAGAATTTGGGGTACACAAAGACTTAGAGGTGTACAAAAGCCTGCTGAATGTATTGCCAAAGGGTAAATTCATACCGACTAATCTGATACAAGCAGAATTTATGCACTATCCTAAACAACAGCAATGCGCTATTGATGTATTAGAACAAATGGAAGATAACTGGGTGGTTCCCGACTGGGAAACGGAAACAATACTCTTAAATATATTTGGAAAGACTGGATATCCGTTGAGAAAATTCTGGAGAATGATGTACTGGATGCCTAAGTTCAAGAATGCTAGTCCTTGGTGTTTGCCAGATATTCTGCCAGATGATTCACTAGAATTAGCCAAATTGGCAATACAAAGAATCACTAGCATCGATGTTAGAAGCAAATTAACAGTTTATCAATGCAAAGACCTAGAAGATTCTATAGATAAGACTTGGATTGTTTCTGGAATGAGTCCTGTTCAGCAGGAATTACTGGATAAACATCCTACCAAAGTCCCAATTTATGTTGAAGGACCATTCAGACTTTGGCTAAAGCATATTGCATTCAATTATTTCATTCTTAGAGGGGAACCGACCGAAAAACCCAAGACAGTACACGTGGATGTTGACGGTAATAAGAAACTGTAATTTTGATCTTCAATTCTGTTGATAAATATTGTAATTTATATTATTTCTTGTCTGTTTTTTACTTCATTACAGATGTTAGTGATATTAAATTGCCTTTTTGGAACGAAGAACAATCCAGTGCTGTTGCACTCGAGACAACTGTACATGAGCAAGAAGACGGCACGATTTTTGCCGTATGTGCAACAGGAAGTTCTAGTCGTGATTCTCTATTATCTTGGATCAGATTGTTAGAGAAAGATAACAATGCTTTGACTAATATCCCGGTATTATTCACACTCAAAAGTCCCTTAGGGGAGGTAGCCTTAGCTGAAGATAAATCTAATGGGTCTAAAAACCCAGAGGATGACAAAAAGATTGATAATAAATAGATCATTTTATGTTAATATGTAATCTTATGGATTATTTGTAAATAAACGTCGTTCGGCGATCCGTTTTAGATCATCTAGATATTTATAATATAAAACAAGATCGTGATGTTCGTTTAATTCTATTTTCCTACCCATATACATTATCTTATCTTATATAGTATCTAAAACGATCATAATATCACGTCGCTAATACCAAAAACGCAGAAAAATAAATAAATTAAAATTAGAGACGCGATTATACTATCATTTTTTTTTTTTTTTACGGGAATGGAAATGGTTTCATAATTTTGTGCGATCATTTCATTAAAAGATTTACGTAGGTATGTGTTCGGAATTGAAATAGAATTTGGGCTAAGTTGGCCTTTTTTGCGTTTTTGACGCCTGGACTCTGATAATAATCGAAATGTGACACATTTCGACCAAAAGCAGGTGAGCGACTAGGGATGGGCCTTAAGCGCATTTGAATGATTTTGGCGCGCGTTTGAATAGTCAATATATGTAGATGGTGAATGAATAAACCCTATCATTCATGCTTCGATAGATGAGAAGAAAATATACATTATGTATATTTAAAAGGCTTGATTGAATTCAAATACATAATAATTTTTAATCGGATATGATCAAAATTGTAGCGCTTATTTAAATAGGAAAATCAAATTTTCAAATGCTTCGAAATTGTATTCCATGAAACAATACAGTATAAAAATAATATAATAATATGACACGACTTTAATCTAAATATTCGATAAAGTTTGCATTAATTTTACGGCTCATCAATCAATTATAGTTACCGTGCCATTATATGTAGGTATACATACATGTACCTAAAAAAAAAAAAAAAAACAGGTAACAAATAATCCCAGCACCCTAGAGCAGCTGATGGGCCAAGATGGCGGTATATGATACAAACAAATGATGGCGATAGTTGGACCCTGTCCGCGGCAATAATGCAGTTAAATTGTAAGTAGAAAATGATTTGAATATGAAATAAAATTGTAATAAAAAAAAAAAGAAAAAAAAAAACCTCGCTTATTTATCTATTAAATATTAAACGCGCACGTGGTGTCATTTGTCATATGTCATCTTTTTTATTTTTTTTTTTATATTTAATTTAATTTAATTTTTTTTTTTTTTTTTTGTTCGCATACATAGTTCCTCGTATACGCGTATGTATACGTATACCATTATAATTCTTGACCTGCTCAATAAATTGTGATTCCAATTCAATCTGATCAAGAATTCCTAATAAGGAATACCGAGCTGTGTAGATAGTTTAGAAATACTTATTCGTTAATACTGATCACCAGCTGTTACGAATTACGGTCAATTTACAACCTATAATAAACGTGTTGTTTTGTCCTTGGTAGAGGAGCTTTGTTGTAGTACTAGTTATCTTTAATTATTAACTCTAGTTTAATTACGTTTCATTTCAGTTTTTAAGTATAATAGAATTACAAATAGAGTAGAACTAGAATTAAATATTCAGTAAAAAAAAAATGCATTCATTTATTTATTTTTTATTAGTTGTTATTTTATTAATAATAATAATATAAGCGGTGAATTTATTTATGTCCTTGCATGTATAATAAAAAAAACTAATCCAATAAAATAACAATGAAAATTCCATCACCCTGCCTAAAAAAAATCGAAAAGCTGATATTATATTGTTAAAAAAAAAAAAAAAAAAAAAAAAAACCTTAATGCAAAGTTTGTGTTTATTATTTAGATTGCAGATTTTTGCTGCTGGGGGTATATAAATGCATATGAAAATGGCCTATGTTCCAAGGAACGTTAAATATCTGTCTAATGTACAGTCGCAACAACATTCTAACATGACTGGTTACACTGGTTATACTGGTGGTAATAATCAACCGGGAGGTGGTCATAGTCAAGAAACTGATGAAAATCGAAACGATAATAATTGTGGAAATAAGGAAATTCTGTGCCAGCAGAATAGCCAAAATAATAATCAACAATCATCAGGGACTCAAACTATACAGAAAGTTGATGCTGCAACTATGACTGATCCATTGCAGATCGACTTTAGACTTACATCAGAGTACTTGGCTCGATGTTCAAGCACTTTAGGTTTGCCTTATGTATTCAAGTACGAAGATAACAGTAACAACTCTTCCCATAACTTTCAAGACCTTCGGCCAAAACTTGAATTTGAAGTAGAGCCACAACATGTTAATGGTAAATTTTGGATTACATAGATTCACAGATAATAGATTCTGAGACTATGAAATTTTCAGATAAAATCCAAATTTTTTTCCAAGCCTTTTGAAAACAAAAACGGATTTGTTAATTTAAAAAAAAATTATCAAGCTTTATTTTTAAGGGGAAATGAAAGATGGGTTATACACCTCGAATTTTTGGCATCCCGTTTCTCAGCTAAAACACATCCGATCGATGTGAAATTGATAACAGTGACACAGAAAAAGTGAACGGAGGGCATGATGCTCTTGGATTTCCAAAAAGCGAAAATGTTTCAGGTGTTTTCATAGTTATCAAGTACAATGTGCAGCAACAACGATTATTCGTTACAGAGAGCACTCTTGATATAAAACTGTACATTTTATTTTCGCTTTTTTGAAATCCAAGAGCATCATGCCCTCCGTGCACTTTTTCTACGTCACCGATATCAATTTCACATCGATCTGATGTGTTTTAGCTGGGAAATGGGCTGCCAAAAATTCGAGGTGTATAATTCACCTTTCATATCCCCTTAAGAATTCTCCAAACATTTTTGAACTTCAAAATCTTGCCTCTTAATTTAATCATCTGTATTTGAATTTTTTTAGCAATTCTTTCACATTCTCAAAACCATTTCTAATACTGATTCTAGATCATGTACAAAAAGCCGAATTTTAAGCATTGGAAGACGTAGTTTGTAACAAAAATAGACTAGAATCCATTTCAAATCACCTAATGACTTGAAGAAGTTGAATTATTGAATTATATTGAAAATCAATGATATTTATGATTATTTACAGGTATGCTTGTCTACCATTGTCCAGAGTGTGCTTATCGTTTTGAAAATCGAGAAGCCCTTCACGAACATCTTGAAGATCACAGACAACGGCCACATATCTGTGATATTTGTGGGGCTAGTTTAAAGCGTAAAGAACATTTAGATCGACACAAACAAGGTCACAATAAAGACAGACCTTACCAGTGTTCTATGTGCTGTAAAGCTTTTAAAAGAAACGAACACCTAGCTCGGCATATGATCATTCATTCGGGTAGTAAAAATCAAATTTGTACAGAATGTGGTAAAGCGTTTTACAGAAAAGACCATTTGAAAAAACATTTGCAAAGTCACAGTGGTAGTAGGAATAAAAGCAGTTCAAGTAACTCGCAGAATAATCAAAATGCACAGAACTCAAACGAAGAAGGACTTAGCAATTTTGCAATGATGATGAGGCAGGCTGGACCACCACCGTTTTCTATTTTACGCACTTAGCTGCAATTAAATTGTTTTCGTTTATCCGTGATATAGTATATGGGGAATTAGGATTAAAACATGACGTTTAAAAAATTGGTATATTGTGGGGAGTTCTACTTTTCTTTTTTTTTTTTTCAATTTCTTTTGTCATTTTTAATACTTTTTTTTTTTCAATTAAGGCTGAGTAATCTAAAGGTAGCAAATATTGTTCAAAACATTTAACATCTTCCTATAGTATTCTCTTAATTTAAAAACTGCTAAATTTATAAATTATTATCAATTGTATTATTATTGTCAAAGTGAACACGATAAAGTTAGGAAGAAAAATAATGATAGTAAATTATTTTTTATCAAATTAAAGTGTAGTTATAATCAGTTTTTCTTTTTCTTTACTATAATATACATAAATAGTTATTCATTTTTTTTTTTTGTTGATTGTTAAATTTATGTAGTTTTAATTTTTTTCTTGTTTGATTCTTTTTTTTTTTGTTTTTTTACTTTACTCGGCAATTTACTATGATGTGTTTTATCATTGTAAAATAATATAAACTATATAAGATTCTTCGCCGTAAAAAAAAAAAAAACTTTCGCTGACTTAGATCGTGTGGTTATTATTTGACTTTAGTTTAATAATTCAAAATGTTATCTAGCTTGCTTTGCATTTTTATATGCACAACTTTTTTTATCACACAGCACGACTATATTAAATAGTGTAGTAGCCACTAATCCAAGTATACACACATACGCAATAGTCAGATTTTATTTTTATTCAATTCAATTCAATTCAATTTATTATTTTGTTGAATTTATAAAAAAAATTTCTTCACGAGTAATGTACCTGTTGAGATAAATTGACTGGAATTTTTCAACGCGTGTAATAAATAATAATTGTAAAATATAATAATATGACGTAGGTGTAAAATAAGATCCGAAGAGTAATTTATTTGCTGGATAAACTTTTTATTTTATTTATCAGATAAAATTAGGACCTATTATTTACCTATACGTGTTTAATTATACAGCTTTTTAGAAAAATTTTACACAATATTAGTTATTACAAAGTTTATAAAATTCCAGACTCACTCAATATTTGTTATGTAAATTTTTTGGGCAGTGCTACTTATATTGAATAACATTACTGTTATAAACAGAAGTACCATAATAGTTCACCAGTTTAATAATGGTTGACTAATAATAATTAAATTGTAAATCAATCTGGCTCGATAAATCTGATGCTGCAGAGTTAGAGTAGTAGTACAATATAGAGCCCTCGATAAACTAATAAATCAACAACTTATAGAACAGTTAGCAAGTCAGCAATGCTTATTTATGATACTCGCATGTGATTGATACAAAATCAAATTATGTACGCATCTTAATTATTAACATTTAGCATGTATGTAATATTTACATCCTTTATCATTATTATTATTATCATTATTATTATTATTATTATTATTATTATGTATACGTATGGGGTTTCCACTTGTCCTTTTTTTTGGAAGGGGTGTCTTATTGCATCTAGGTATTCGTTTTTTTTTTTTTATACACCGATTAATTCTTTCATTATGATATTGGAAAAGTGTTTGAAAAAGTTTTGTATATCTGTCTTCCCAATAATATTATTTATACTATTCAGAATGTGAAAAATGTTATTCACCTGGCAATAACGACATTTCCTTCTTTGAGAGAATAAAAAAGTGGCAACTCCATATCTGTCCTAACTCTTTCACACTCTCTCTCTCTCTCTCTCTTTCTCTCTCTTTCTCTCTCTCTTTAGAGTATGTATATCATGCATAAAGACATATACAAATTGTTGTAGATTTAAAAAGCTGTATATTATATTTATTATCAAAGTTAAACGATTCTATTATAGTATTTGTTTAACTGCATAATAGTTTTTAGAACAAAAAAAAAAAAAAAAAATACATACACTAAAATTTGTTATCGACTGTAGTGATCATAATTATTAAATGAATAAATCATTATTATATACAATTATACATAAAGTGTATATATTCATTATATACTATTATTTTATGCTTAGATCAATTTCAGAATAATTACTCGTCAACGTGTGACGAGAACAACAACAATTTCTGATTCTCATTTCACCGATGATTTATTTATTATAAGAGAATATAGATACAGTATAAAATAAAACATAATCATATTATAATTAAGGCTAACGCTGAATTGAGTATAGCATCAGAAATAATTTTAGTGTATCATTTTATCCCTTGAATCCATCTTTCTCTTTACGAATAGCTGCCATCGTTGATATAGCATCAGTTTGTTCCGCATGTTCCATCACCGAACGTTCATTAACTCTCATAAACGGATTCGTAGCTTTTTCGTCAGATATAGTCGTCGGAACTGTGGGCAATTTCTTCTCTCTTTGATCCCTAGCCCATGATATTTTCTGCTTAATTAATTCATTGTTCGGCTCGACGTGATGTCCAAACTTTAGATTACTCTCCGTATACTCATGACCGCAATAGACCTTCTGCAATTATTAAAAAAATTTTAAATCAATTTTTTTTTGGTATACAAATTCATGATCTATAGCTATTTATATAATGATATGTGATTATATTCATATTCATATTCATCTCACTGTATCATCAGGCAGTATTCCCAACACGTTAATAAGAGCGTTGTACATCTGATCTGCAGTGCCTTCAAAAAATCTTCCGCAACCACCAGCAAATAGCGTATCACCTAATCAAAAAACAAATAATTATGTATTATTACAAAACCGTTTGATTAAAAAGCAATTTCAGTCCCTTAAAAATCCTCCTGGATGAATAATGACCTGTAAATACAGCAGGAGTATCCTGATCGCTGGTAACGTAATAACAAATGTGTCCAGTAGTATGGCAAGGAGTTTCCAGACATTTGATATCGAGATTTCCAATTTTGAACGTATCCCCGTGTTTAACTCTCCTGTTCAAAGCTCCGATTCTTTCGTCGCCGCCATAAACTTCCAAGTGATTAAATTTCTTGACTAAATTTTCGTTGCCACCGGCGTGGTCCCAGTGATGATGCGTCGTTAATACTTTACGCAAATTCACATGGTTTTCATGAACCGCTTTATAAACAGCTTCGGGATCCACGGGGTCAACTATCGCAGCGTCTTTAGTCTCTTCATCTATAATCTAAAAATATGATATGAAACAACGATTCTTTATAATTATTGTCTAGTTTTTTGAACCGGAACCAAGCCGGCTTATTACCAAATACATGTAGTTGTCCTGCAGAGCCGGTAGTATCTGGACCTTCATATTTGGCTGATCAATTGTCACAGACTCGCTATGTGTTCCAGAAATTCCGTTTGCACTAAAGCTTTTGGCTGAAAATAAGTGAATTAATTAAATATATATAAATAATACGAGTTTTGTTGTAAACGGAGTTCGAGATATCTAGTTGCGTGTTTTTTTTTTATTTATTTATACGAAGATGAATAAATTGAGGAATGTTGTTTTCGTAAATGCGCAATTGCGACGTAAATAAATAAATAAATAAATAAATAAATAAATGCGTAGTGGATAAAAAAAATATGATAATAAAATGTCGAATCATCGATTCTCTAAATTTGACAAAATATATAATTTAAAATAATATTACGATTAATGTGTGGATATAATTATTATATACGAATATTATATATATATGATATGTATGTATGTTCTTGTCTTTTATATAAGTACCCTTGAAATATGCTGATACAAGTCTATTTTCTAGCCAGGATGGACAGGAGCGTAATACCGCGGGTAACATATTATTATGTACTTCGAGCGTAATTAGAAGAATAAAAAAAAAAAAAAACGTACCACTTGTTATAGGTTGTTAAAACTAATCATTTATATTAAGCGTATGTATGAATAAAAAAAAAACGATATTTTCAATAAATAATATGTACTTGTCTCTCGACGCGCAGTGGCACCCTTTATAATTATGGAGTAGTTAGAATGAGTTGGAAAATTGGTAAACACAGCTGATATACTCTGATTCTGGACTATACGATACAGCAGCCGACACACACACACACACACTGAAAGTTATTCGCGCGTATGGTTTGAGGTTATGTCATTACTTAGAATACGAATTATGTTAAGTTATAGTAAAAAATTGTCCCTTATATTGTCATAGTGTGAATAAAATAGCTCACTATATTCATTTTCTGTAGTTAATTTAATCAAATATTTAAATCGCGATACTAAGTAGTTATATTTATATTCGAAAACTAAGATGTCAGTTGATCAGCCGGTTGTTATTGACGCCGACGAATATGAAGGTAAACAACGTTAAAAAAAAAAAAAAAAAATTGTTGAACAATCTTACATTCTCTATAAATTATAACGTATGAATACTAAATTTTTATTTCATTTATTTGAATAAAATTGCTAAAAAGGTTTATTTAATTTTAACCTATAAAAAAACCATAATATTATATAGTTACAGAGGATGACGAGATAGCAGCAATAGATTACGAGATACGTCAGATAGACATAGAATTATCGAGTCTTAACGACAGGCGAAAGATATTGTCTAAACGTAAAGAAAAATTGCGCGACAATGCGTTGCTTAAAAAGAGTATAACGTTATCGAACAAGAATTGGTCTAGAAAAGATTTTCCATGGTATAAAAAGCTCGTCGACAAACTAGTCGATGTATTTAAAATAAACGATTTCAGAGATCTACAATTACCGACAATAAACGCTATCATGTCTAAACAAGACGTTTTACTCGTTATGCCAACAGGCGGTGGTAAAAGCTTATGCTATCAATTACCAGCCGTGATATCGGACGGCTTAACAATAGTAGTATCCCCTCTTGTTTCACTTATGGAAGATCAGCTACATGGATTAAGAAAAATAAACGTCAAAGCTATGATGCTGAGTTCTAACGTCAGCAAGGATGACGTTAAAGAGATAATGAACTCTATGACTGATCCGAAATCTGCGCTACGTCTGATATACGTAACGCCAGAGTACATGGCAAAGTCAAAAAGGTTTATGGCTAAATTGCAAAAGGCATATACGATGAAACGTTTCGATAGAATAGCCATAGACGAAGTACATTGCTGTAGTCAATGGGGTCACGATTTTAGACCTGATTATAAATTTCTTGGAGTTTTAAAATCCATGTTTCCCGATGTTCCGATATTGGGATTGACCGCCACAGCTCCGGCCAAGATTATCATAGATGTACAGAAGATGTTGGATATAGAAGGCTGTCTTATTCTCAGGGCTTCTTTCAACAGACCAAATCTCTACTACGAAGTAAGATGCAAGCCTGCTGTAAAGGAGGAATGCGTTACGATGCTCGAAGATTTACTGAAAACTAGATTCCTCAATAAAACTGGAATCATTTATACAACTACTATAAAAGACTCGGAGGAATTGACCACCGACCTAAGATCTCGAGGTTTAAGAGTGTGCTGTTATCACGCCATGCTCGAACCTGCCTACAGAACAAAAGTACACGCCAAATGGCTGTCCGGTGAATACCAGGCGGTGATAGCGACGATTGCTTTTGGTCTTGGCATCGATAAGCCGGATGTAAGATTCGTGATACATCATTGTATCTCGAAATCGATGGAGAATTTTTATCAGGAAAGTGGGCGGGCCGGTAGAGATGGTCAAAAGGCTGAATGCATTGTTCTCTACAGATTAGCTGACGTTTTTAAACTTAGCGGAATGGTATTCAAAGACAGAGTAGGGCTGGAGAATTTATACAGAGTCATAGCTTTTTGTCTGGATTTGAATACTTGTCGTAGAAGTCTGATAGCGACACATTTTGAAGAAGTTTGGACGGCTAATGACTGCGCTAAGATGTGCGATAACTGCCGTCAACCCAGGGAGAAGAAAGAAATTGATATCGGTCATTGCTGTAGGGATTTGTATGAGATTATGACTAAAGCTGTACAAAGCGACACTAGATTGACCGCGATTAAACTGATTGATTCATGGTTTGGTAAAGGCGCTGTTAGCTTGAGAGTCACGTCAATATCTGCTCCTAAATATTCTAGGGAAATGGCTGAGAATATTGTAGCACATTTAATTATCGGAGGATATTTACAAGAAGATTTTCACTTCACAGCTTACTCTACGATATCTTATTTGAAAAGAGGGCCCAAGTCAGCTATCGCGTTGAATAAAAATCACCAAATTATGTTCAGAGTTAAGGGAAACCTGATTAAACCTAGTAGCGTTATTGAAGAATCGAAGAAAGAAATTTTAACTGATTCTTCTTTGAGACTAGAAAGTAAATCGGGAATAAAATCTGATGAGGATGATAGGGAATCCTCCAAATCTCTTTCTTCAAAATCAGCTGGGAATAATATCGCGAAAGATAAGAGCAGATCGTACAAAAATGAGAAAAAAACTACGGACAAAAAATCTTCAGGGTCTGATAAAAAGCCTAATTCTGATGGTAAAAACAGTAGAAAGAATTCCAAGCAGAGTAAAGAACGGGTTGAACGTAGGAGTAGTGATAAGGCGCAGAAAAGTAGGCCAGATAAAATACAGGATGTAAGAATAACTGGATCACAAACTAGCGATAAAAGAAAGGCTTACGTTATTGAGTCAAGCGACGAGGAAGATGTGAATAAAATACAAAAAATTGGCTGAATTTAAACGTGAAACAGTAATAATTGAATATTATGATGAGATTAATAATTCAGGGATTATAATGAAAGGACAATAACATTTACAGATCAAAGTTGTCGGTTTTATTGCACAATTGTTGGTCAAAGCGATATACCAAAACTCTTACTCTATGCAGTTCGGACTTCATAATCACTGGATTTACCTCAAACAAGACATTATCCTTATTTTCATAACATTCATAATTTATAATTTGATGATTACGCGATTGAAAATACTACCTATTACTCAAATATCGATGAAAAATGAAGCGCTTTAATGCATGTATTATTTCTGAGCACATTTTTCTCTCATAAGACAGAAAAATCAATAAAACACAACTCCACTTAAAAGCAGATGTTAGTGACCTGAGTAGTACGGTAGTAGCTAGGTCTTAGGAATCAGATGGGGTACATAGGTATATTGATCTGAAATATTGGACATCTGTGTTGTTTAATCACGTTTTCTGACTCAACTATAAAGTTAATTAAATATCAATTGACTCAATAGCGCATTTACAGTTTTCTAGCATTAAGTAGTTTTTAATAACTTATCGTTTCAATGACTGTGTGTTTATGTATTATTAAATATCCAAGAGATTTCAATCTCTGAATATCCAACGAGTTTTAAACATGTTTTAAACTGTTCTTATATAAATAAAAAAAAAAATAAATAAATAACTATTCGCAATTCAATTCAAATAACTATATTTATTTTACTCGTGAATCGAACATAATCTTTACCGTATAACATACCATCTGTAATTTTCTAAATCAAGAAAAATTGTTTTACTTCATTTTACAATTAGCAATAGATCAAGTTCACAAATTTCAAATTAAAGCATGGAATATTATACTTTTGTAAACAACGTTCCTCTACGCATAACAACACCGCATCCCTTCGCTCTCTATCTAACTAACATTCACCGCAGTAATCCGCCGCTAATCAAAGATTAGCTTTCAGCCTTAATAATCTTATTCACTTAATATAGTGATTTTATTCAAGTTAAATAATGAGTATAAATAGTTGAGAAGTGATATAATACTAAAGGCGCTTTTAAATAATGATACGTAAAAATGGAGATATAAAATTACTTTGTTAATATTGAGAATCTTTATTGGTAATCGTTGGTTTTTTTCTTTTTTTTTTTGGCAAATGATTTAAATCAGTTATAACAACGTTACTAAGACGATAACTTTAGAGAAATTTACGCATATATTAGGTATTGGATAAGCCTTGCATGCTGTATACTGTTCTACTAAGATATCAGAGCTCACTATACTTGATAACACATTTGCATAGTAATGACTTTGCAGCTTTGATAGTAAAAGCAACGAATCTGAAGGCAATATTATACGATGCGTTACAATTGGTTGCTTCGTAACGGTCTAAACCGGCGCCTACTTTCATAGTCTTTAAACATATTCAAACAGATTATACACAATTGTCGTCATTCGTTCTGAAAACATTCTAATCATGTATAACTTAGTGTAAATAAAGAACTGTGCAAAGTTCAGTCAGCTGTGATAGAGTAGTCATTTTTTCGAGAGAAGGATACGCGCTCGATTAGCTTTGCTGTGTTTTGGTTTTGGGGGCTGAATAAAAAACAGAAAATCTCGGTTTTACATAGTTTAGGATTCTAAATACGTTATTGAATGTAATATCCAGAGATTTAATGCCAAAAATGCCATTACCAAATATACTGAAAAAGGCAAGTAGCTACATCTTGGGTGACGGAGGTCATGATTCACGTCCAACTTTGTACCAGGACGGTGAAGTTTTATTTTGCAAAAACAATGTATGCGTTCATCCGCCGACGATGATGAGGCAACATTGCGACGTCGTGCATCACCCTGGTTACCTAACAGTGACTTGTAGATTTCTTAAAAACGCTACAGTACCTACGTTGCATTTAAGTTGGATACCGAACAGCACGTTAAGAAAGCATCCTACAACTTTGGAGAATAATTTATCAAAGAAACTGGATGGGACTCTTAAAGAACTGGATCTTGAATACCAAAGACAAATATCTGAAGAAAGCTGCGACTCAAGACTAGACTATGATTCTGGTCAAGGCAACATTGACGTCTGCCTTGAAGTTAAGGAACCGGTAAACTGCGGTGACTGCGAACGTATTTGTTCCGGCGGATATTCTAGGCCTGAGACTAGACCCACCAAAACTACATTCAGCTCTAATAGTTTTCGACCAAATCCGGAGTACAGTGGGAACTCTAAATTAAATCTAGACATTGATGCCGATCGAGGAATGGAAAATGGCGGAGATCAGAATGAAGGATGTACAGCAAATTTAGACGTTGGAAATAGCAATAAGAGTCCATCAGATACGGACGACACGAACGATACTAGTTCTATGAAATCTATAACTCAAAATCCTGTTAGCTTAAATATCCTAGATGCTGAATCCGAAAGCAAGAGGCCTGTAATAACTGCTGATAATCCAAGAGCAGTAAATCCTAGTACCAATCTTCGTTTAGAAAGCGATTTCACCACCTCTGAAGAAGGAAAGTCTGAAGAAAATGAGGGTTTGAGATCCTCAGAAGAAGACGTAATCTCTAAAGAACCAAAGGGTATTCAGTCCACAGCAAAGAGCATAGACGTGACCAACACTACTATCTCTAAAAATGAATCCGACAAAAGACTTTCTGACTTCAAACTGGCCACCAATAATGAGATTAGAATCTGGAGCTGCGACGACGATAGCGTCAAGAGTCGCAGTATGTCTTTAACGTCAACTTGCAGCTTGAGCATGATGGCTGCAACCGATGGCACGTATATTCACAAGTTATCATTCATAAATAAATATATGATGCAAAATGCCCTTAAATAAAATAAAACAAAATAAAATAAAACGCTAATTGATCTCCTCATCTTTTGTGAATAGTCGATGAATTTCCTACATGGATGAGATCTCCAGAGCTTTTGGCACTACAGCACAACTTGATGTTTCCCGAAAGTGCGACCGCATCTCCTATCACATTACGAAGAGCTCATCGGTGTAGAAGATTCTCAGCAGACCTCAGCCAAATGAGATCTTTAAGACTATTTTTTGCCGATCCAGGATGCACCTGCGGACAGCTAGTCGTTGCCAGTAGAGAAAGTCAGTATAAAATTCTCCATTTTCATCACGGAGGATTGGATCGACTCGCTAGAACGTTGTACCAATGGCATCAGCTCCTCTATCCAAGACTGGGCACCGATACGGAAGAGGCTTTGCCATACAGGTATAGAGGTCGAACAGAAACGTGTGAATACATCGCTAATGGCAATGATTTCCATAAGCGTTCAATTATTCCAATAAATTTTAATGACTGACTTGTATTTTTCAGACAGTTTATGGTCTGCCGCCCTGAAGTAACTCAGGACGAGTTACACCCAGAGGAAGGTCAAGTTGCAATGATAACTTCGTTGGCTTGGAAGGACTTGTTGAATGAACGAGGTCAAGTTGAGGATGATTTGGCGTTGCGAAAGGGAATATTTTTTGGAGGTCTAGAACCTGCTTTGAGAAAAATAGTATGGCCATTTCTTCTGCATTGTTATTCATATCAAAGTACTTATGACGAACGTGAACAAGTCAATTTAATAAGAAATGAAGAATACGAAGAGATAAAAAGAAGGAGAGACAACATGAGTCCGGAACAGGCTGAAATATTTTGGCGAAATGTTGTTTGCATCGTTGAAAAAGATGTCGTTAGAACGGACAGAGCTAATCCCTATTACGCGGGGGAAGACAACCCGAATATCGAAATTATGAAGTAAGCTCAACTCTTTTGGGTGAATTAAAAATAATACTTTTTTATCAATACTTCTGGATTAGATTCGACTATATATCTGAAATAAATTCAATTCATCATTCTAGAAACATTTTACTAAACTATGCAGTCTACAATTCTCAACTTGGCTACACACAAGGGATGTCAGATCTCCTCGCACCACTACTAGCTGAATTAAATTCAGAAGCTGATGCGTTCTGGTGTTTTGCTGGTCTAATGCAAAGATCAGTAGCTGTATGCACACCAACTGATACAGACATGGATAGAAACTTGTGTTACCTTAGAGAATTGATCAGAATTATGGTACCTGACTTTTACGCTCATCTAGAAAAGCACACGGACGCTTTAGAGCTGCTTTTTTGCCATCGTTGGATTCTACTGTAAGTTTATTTCCTCTTTCTCATTAGTATCTAATATCCAATTCGCAATTGATCGTTAATTACCAAATAGCTAAACAGCATTTCTACATTTTTCCGCTAAACTTCTGATTACAGATGCCTGAAGAGAGAATTTCCTACAGAAATAGCGCTTGTGATGTGGGAAGCTTGTTGGGTGAACTACTTGACGGATCATTTCCATCTATTTTTATGTCTAGCAATAATGTGCGTATACGCTGAGGATGTGATAGCGCAGGATTTGAAAACCGATGAAATGTTGTTGCATTTTAGTTCATTAGCAATGTACATGGATGGACATGTTATAATAAGAAAAGCTAGAGGTCTATTGCATCATTTTCGCCAATTAGTTAGACTGCCATGTGCATTGGCAGGACTTTGCCGACAGTGTGGTCCAGGCATGTGGGACAGTAGTCATAATCCTGTTATAGAATGCGTCGGGCATGGAACTACCTCGTGTCCATATAGTGAAAATTATTGATCAACGCGGAGAAAGAGGGGAGATCCTTTTATGAGGCTTGAATATTACATAGTTAACTGCCAACAATAAACTACTACATATTATTACCAGAGGGCAATATAAATAAATAAGAACAGTTAATATGCTCCCTGGGGGCCTATTCAGTAACTTTTCGTTAACGAAACGATCGGTTCAACTTCTTTTGTCTTGTTTTCTATTGGTTAGATTTGTCTTTCTTGAAACCCTATTGGTCGCTGACGTCACACTCGATCGTAAACTCATCGATACGATCGTAATCGGAGTTAGTGAATAGGGGCCCTGGACTTGGGAATAACACCTACATGATACATATCTTTATATTATAAATATATATATACATAGTAATATGTGTAATATTTAACAGATTATTCAAAAGAACAGCCAATAAAATATGTTTAAAACTTATAAAAAACCACATGTTGTCTTTTTTTATTTTTTTATTTTCTTTTTTAATCTAATGTGATAAGAATTCCTTCTTTATGTTGTTTCCTTTGCAATACATTATGATCTCGTATTGTGTTTTTTTCCACATTTATCTTCTATTTCATTATTGTATAGGTATAAGCAAGCAATGATATACTGTTTCAGAATATGTGAAGTTTTTTTTTTTTTTTTTTATATATATATAATTTTGAATATTATTTCTGTACAATTAGAGATACATACATTTCATTTTAGTAAACATACATAGGTATAATATTCAGTTACACAATTTTACTATGAGTAAGAAATTAAGAATCATATACACCCAGTAATAAATTATAGCTATATGTATGTATAAAAAAAAAAAAATTTAATAATTTCCTGCTGTTTACAATTTTACAAATTTCTTAG
Source organism: Tenthredo mesomela (assembly GCA_943736025.1). NCBI lineage: Eukaryota > Metazoa > Arthropoda > Insecta > Hymenoptera > Tenthredinidae > Tenthredo > Tenthredo mesomela. The sequence goes on from OX031019.1 coordinate 10,584,329, forward strand.
ATGAAAATACTATCAAAAAATCACTTTGGTAGCCACCGGTGAATTACGCTAAATAAAAATTCATGTGCGTTCGGAGGATAGGTCGACGAAAGACACTTGTAAGAAGCATTATTTATGTCGATTTTTAATTAAGGCCCATCCTTAGTCGCCCACCTCCTTTTGGTAAACAAAAAGACACATTCAGATTATTATCTGAACCCAGACGTTGAAAACGTAAAAGCCAAAATGCAGAGCGCCAATTCAAATTCAATTACGAGCACATACGTCCAAAAACATGTTCGCTTCGTGTGCAAATAGAGTCTGAAAATGGTTTTTACATTATTTGAATGTTGGTTTCCTCGGTGGCGATGATTCTAATTACGTAAAAACCATTTTTAGACTCTATTTTCGCACGAAACGAACACTATTTTGGACGTATATGTTCGCAATTGAATTTGAATTGGCGCTGTGCATTTGGTTTTTGTGTTTTTGACACCTGGACTTTGATAATAATCGAAATATGTTCTTCTTCGAACAAAGAGAGGTGGGCGACTAGGGAAGGGCCTTAATGCTCGACTTTTATGATCAAGGAAGTCTCTAGATTAGGTATCTCTAAAATACCATCCTGCATACTTAGCATTCTGGAACTATTCATTTCATTCAATTATAAATCAATTCAAATATTACAAATTAAACTTAAGGAAAGTTTTTCTACTCGTTTCTCTGTATACATATTAAATCCTGATATGCTATTTCAAACATAATATTAAATCGGTCTGAATAATCTTATCATTCAAGATATACATGATACTGTATAACGCTATAATTAAAAAAGATTATCTATTTAAATACGCTCAGAAGTATAATAAAAATATTAGCTAAATTCTCTTAGAATAAGGCTTTGGCTAGTATATATTTATATTTATATTTATATTTATATTTATATTTATATTTATGTTCATGTTTATATTTATATTTATATTTAAAAATATTTTATTGCCATCAAATTACATGTACGCTATTGTCTGACACTCGTTCACTATTGTCTTGTGAACATGTTGATTTTTATGCACAATAATATCGTTAATAATGCAATAGTAAATTAATGTAAATAACTACTTTGTAATTAACTATTCATTGGGATGAGTTTAATTTAATCTCCGTAATAAAAATCAAAATCAAATATGACAAAGAAAATAATAATTTTATACTACCTAAGGGAAGATCGAAATCACAAAAAATTTAGACACATGAATAACTCGGAAATATTTCAGAGAGAATTTTACAATCATTATACGAAGAGCAGTGTTTGTTTTTTTTTTTTTTTTTCTTCTCTTTTTAATTTTTGGTTCAAATTAAATGAACAAAAATTCAGTCTAGAAATATATATTTAATTTAAAATTGATCTGTTAGTAGTATCAATTTTTCAGTACTGTTCAATTTTCAGACATTATCATCGAATTTGAAAATTTTACTTATATTTATTTTGCATATTATGATATGCAAACCCCCCCTATAAAAAATTTGGTACTTTATTAAGAATCTTTATGAGATTCAGACATTATTCGATATCCTGCGGTAAAAGAAATTTTATCTGTATATATATATATTATATACAAATACAATATTAATTACTAGAGAAAAAAAAAGTAATACTAGAACATCGTTATAATTAATAAATCACAAAAATGTATTACCCATAAAATTGTAAGTGATCTGGGTATCGTTTATTGTACATGAGTAAAAAAAAAAAAAAGAAAAAAAAAAAAAAAAAAGATATATCAAGAGTAATATTTTGATTATCTAACACCGGATCTATATAGTACATAGAAAAATTCAAACAGAATAAAAACTAGTGAATACGTTAAAAAAAAAATAAAAATTTCTCTATAATGGTATAATCGTAGATTTGAGAAAATGTTTTTCAATTAAATTAACCGATACGAAAACCATACATGTAATTGACCAAATGACTACAAATATTAGCCAATAGGTAGTCCTGAATGGACTAGAGAAGTTATTTACTACGCCAGAACCAATAGTTCTGCTAGTATTTTGCCTCGCTGAATAAACTAGGAAAGTTGGAATGAGATACTGGATTCCAGCACCGGCAAATGAACCTGTAATACCAACCAATACCGTAAGATCCTTGGTTGCTAAAGCTATTAAAAACGGTGGTAGCACAGCCAGAACAGGGAACATCAACTTGCGAATACAGAAGTTATAACTGTCTATGGATATGCTTGTATCGTTAAAGAATAATGACTGTAGATTATTTCTCAGAGTTATAGCTATTATCGGAAAACTTGTACTGAGAGTAAAGACCGGAAATAAGGCAAGGAAGTATTCAAGCGTTAACATGAATACGTTATCGCTTTTAGAACAGTCGCCAGATCCCCTAGGCCCAAAATCTAACGTATATAAATCGTCCAAATGTTTGAAAGCAAAGGCGCCAGTTAAAGCTAAGAGCAGATAAAATACTGCTATCAAAATATAATCCAGGGATAACGAGCGGTTCAATTTCGACTTATTTGCTATAGGAGCTACCAGTCCTGGTAACGAATGATGGCACATGAAGGAGTAGACACAAGCGCCGAACAGACCCGGTACTCCTAGAATTCAACAACAAAGATTAATACCAATGAAAATTTCATTCAACACACGTCTATGAACAACGTTTCGGCTTCTTACCGGAAATATTAGCCGCTGGAGTATCGCCCTGCGGTCCATCAGCCACAAGTTTTCTCGCAGCATAAACAATCATGATGGTAAATGCGAGCCAGCGCATTACAGACGTTAGAAGTTGAAGGTACTTTGTCTTCTGAACGTTGAAGAATACGAATGGACCGAGTACGACGACAAATATTGTCTGGAAATTGAATGATAGTTAAGATATGCGAGCTTGACAAATGTACTTCAGAGTCATTTTAAATACTGAGAATATATCCCATGCCTTTTTTTCTTCAATAATTATTATCTGTTCAAACTTGAATGAGAAGAAAAATTTACCAAAAATATTCTGTATGCTTGAAGCCTGTTAGTTTCTGAGCCTTCCCAGCAAGCTTCTGTATCTGGTATTGTATCATTACAAGTTAAATTAGCTGGCTGATAAGTGCAGGCAACATCAGCAAGCGATTTAGCTACAGCTGCTCCATATATGCTAAGATCGCCGTACAAATATATCGCAAAACATAAATAAAACAGCGTCAGTCCAGTTTTGTTGAAAAATATAGATGCCATTTCTCCCATTTCTATCTTATCCTTTATATCGTAGTAACGGTAGCTCGTATTCTGTCGCTCCGGACTACCAGCCGATGTTGGAACCAACGGCGTATCTTCAGAATCAGAATTCGACGGAGCTGAATCTCTCTCGCTCAATTTCGGCGACTGTAATCATAAAAAAAAAATAAAAAAATTATCATAAATCTGAAGCCAAGGGAAAGTTTCATCTTCTCGCATTATCTTCTCTTAGTAGCTGAGCTATTATCAGTCTGACATCAAATGATTATTGTATACCCACACGTTTGCGTTGCTGAGTTCTTCTCCAAGTCAAAACTGCATTAGCCGATGCCATGGCCTCGATCACAAAAGTAACGGTGATAAAACTGTGAAATAAAAAAAATGATAATGATGTAATAATAACGCTTTCTAATTGTATGAAAATAAAGATTTATCAAAACTGAATTTGAATAGGCAGATAATTTAACATCTAATAAGGCTTTAATCCATCTCGTTATTCGCAATGACCATTCGCATTTATTGAAAAAATAGAACAGACTGAGGTATGAATAGAATATATCCTGAGTATCTTTAATATCCACCTTATAAAAGCCAATACTAATATCAACGTCAGACCCAGCGCCCATCCTGCTCGACTGAATACTGCAGGTAAGGTCAACGCTCCAGTGCCAACGATGAGATTGAATATATATATGAGACCGACCTGAAAGTGAAGACAAGGTGAAGTTTATTTTGAAAAAATTTTTGATTTTTTTTTTTTTCAAGAGGTTAGGAAAATTTGAAAACAACCGATAAACATTATAGTATAATATATCGCCTCACTAATGCCATAAGGTCGTAAGTGCCAAAAAAAAAAAAAAATTCCGTGTTTTTGGTGGCAAAATCTTTTTCGTGCCATATAACATCGTTTGGGCATATCCGCAAAAAAAAAAAAAAAATAAAAAATAATTTTTTTGGCGCTTACGACCTTATGGCATTAGTGACGCGATATGTAGATGTATGTGTGTATGTATAAGATTGTTATACGTTTTAGATAATAAGTATTAGAGCTGTTTATTTCGAAACACATTAATGAAAACAAACGTTTATAGAGTTTTGAGGTTATGACAATATTAAACTACTATAATGGTCATTATGTATGGGGGTTGAGTAAAATGTAAACATTAGACGTTGGTGAGTTGTCATGTACTTACCCATGTTGAATATTGGTCGGGAGAATTTACTTCGGGCATATTATTTTTTATATATAGGTATATAATATTATCACTATTATCGCAGTTTTAACATATAATTATTATTGAATAATTATTAGAACATTTAAGTAGCGTGAAGTTCTTCGTGGTACATGTCAATGAACTGCGTCATCGGACTTGACGTTTACACTTCTCTTCTCTATAGACACAACGAAAAAAAAAAAAAATATGTATTCTTGTTTGCTCATCTGACAGCACAGCTGTCAGTGATCAACTGGTCTGACCTTTGGCAAATATCGGAGATATTTATCGACTTCAGGAAATCTCATACCAACTTAAAAGATCAGTGGTTCAATCCCTGTAATGTTGGCAGTATATACAAGCTAACAGAATCGCTTCGAATTTTACCGCGAAATTTGAATTACAGAATGTTGGTGAAATTTTATAGCTTTTACAAAACCTATTGATACGATACACGCATCGTTATATCGAGAGTTCTTTTAATATTGTAATTCTTCACAGAATATGATAAAATAAATATTATAAAAAAAAAAAAATTGATTATAGCTCATTAATTTATTTTAAATAAAAGAAAAAAAAAAAAAAAAACCATAAAATATTATTTTAACTTATTTATTTTATTTACTAATAAGATGTATTAGTATGTATGCAAATGGTTTAATTAAAGGACTGTATATTATAATAAGTCGAGATTATATTATTATGATTCATTGGAAAATAACTTTATTGGACTGAAAATGTAATATGCCTAATACTTAAAAAGTAATAGTTGTGTAGTTTACCGTAATTAATATGATAGAAAAATTATTCTAACGGTATTACAAAGTTAAGCTACAGGATGGATATTAGATTATTATTGTATATAATATAGTATAGATGGATGAGTTGAAAATATGAAGTGTGAATTCAACAACTCGTAAGACAGACTTACATTAGAATGAATGAAATACTAATTAAAATTAATTTTCATTAATAACTAATGAGAGAGAGAGGATAAGATAGGAGAGGTTTGTAAGAGTTTGAATAAAGACAATAAAGGTATATGTATTTTTTTTTTTTTTTTTTTAATGTTTTTAAGATTTTTATTTTATAATCCCATAAGTCTAAAGTAGTCTTCTTAAGTTTGTGTACGTGAGTGGTCTTGCACAATATAATGGGAATAAATTATAATACTTTGGCTAGTGTTTAATAATCACTTTGGCAGGATCCCGCCCACTGAGGCAAGAAACCGTCTTTAAGTTTTCATTTTTTTTTTTTTTTTTTTTTTTTTTTTTTTTTGTTTGTTTTGTAAGAAAGAACATTAAAATGATGTTCGTACAATGATGGAAAATGTTGTTTTTTTTTTCTTTTCTTTTTTTTTTTTTTTTTTTTCTCTGAAAAAAGTTTTTGCGTACTACAGTATTACAAAATTGTTACACGCCTTTCATTCGTTTCTATTCCTCCTTTTTTTTTTTTTTTTTTTATTATAATATTAAATATTACGAAAAGTATTTTTGCATTTTTTTTTTTTTTTTTTTTTTTTTTTTTTTCCCTTTTTTCTTTTTATATCAATATCTTACAAATTGTCAAATCAACACAATGTATCAAGCTTGCAGGTTTAATGTTTTGAGCGAGCGTTTGGGATATTGTTTTTAATTATTATAATTATTATTATTATTTTTACTTTATTTATTTTTTTTTTTGTGTTGGGCTGGCGGTCTCTCCCTTACAAGAGTCTTTTCTTTCTTTTTTCATTTTCATTCTTTCTTTAATTAATTAATAATTAATAACAGTTATAATTAAAAAAATAAGATAGAGGCTCGCCCGCCCGGAATGATGCGCCTCCTCCAAGTCAGACAAATATCATTAAATACAAGAGCAGAGTAATTAATAATAATAATGCGGTATATATTACTCGTTACCCATTATGTTTGTAGACTACGATGCAAATTTTTCCAATGACTTTGTTTTTTTTTTTTTTTTTTTTTTTCTCAATCCCATTAGAAAACTCGTCCACGTTTTCAATAAACTACAAATATTCATACAGTATTCTTAATATGATACTCTTACTCATTGTGTTCTTATGTGTATGTCGTGTTTTTTGTTGTTGTTGTTGTTGTTGTTGTTGTTGTTGAAGAGAAATGCAAATAGAGAAATGCGAATAAGGAATGATTAAATTTATCACGAACAAAATAACATGATCGCAATGAGAAAAAAAAAATTAAAAAAAAGAAAAAGAAAAAAAAGAAAAAAAAAAAAAAAAGAAGAGAATATATAATATGCAGTGAATATGTTAGGTACACACTACCGTAGGCTGGTATGTTATTTTCGATATATAATACAACTGGGAATAGGGATGGGGTAAGGGGGGGGGGGGGAGGGGCTAAGGGGTTCACTTTTTAAGATATAATGGTGTCTAGTTAAATGATGAAAAATGAGTAGAGCAAGAATCTTTAGGAGCCTCCATGACGTCTTAATACCATCATCGTTATAAACACTTAATCCAATGCAAAGAAACACCCTTTTATCAGATTAAACGTAATTTTCGTAAATCCAGGCTGTTATCAATCGCGTGTAGTAGTAAAGAGACTCTATGGAAGGTGTTTTATTTAGTGTGGTGATAGCGAAGATGTGGGTAAATGACTATCAAATAGTGCGCTTAGAAGCACTTCCTGTGAACAATTGATGGGCCAGACTCATCATACTCCTGTTTAGAGATCCACATCTGTTGGAAGGTGGAAAGAGATGCCAGAATGGAACCTCCGATCCAAACTGAGTATTTCCTTTCTGGTGGTGCGATGATCTTGATCTTCATGGTCGACGGTGCAAGAGCGGTAATCTCCTTCTGCATTCTGTCGGCGATACCAGGGTACATGGTAGTACCTCCGGAAAGTACGGTATTGGCGTACAGATCCTTACGGATATCGACGTCGCACTTCATGATGGAGTTGTAAGTTGTCTCATGAATACCGGACGCTTCCATACCGAGGAATGAAGGCTGGAAGAGAGCCTCTGGGCAACGGAATCTCTCGTTACCAATGGTGATCACTTGACCGTCGGGAAGTTCGTAGCTCTTTTCCAAAGAAGAAGACGAAGCAGCGGTGGCCATCTCTTGTTCAAAGTCCAGAGCGACGTAGCAGAGCTTCTCCTTGATGTCACGTACAATTTCACGCTCAGCGGTGGTGGTGAACGAGTATCCTCTCTCGGTAAGGATCTTCATCAAGTAATCGGTCAGATCACGTCCAGCCAAATCCAGACGAAGGATGGCATGGGGAAGCGCATATCCTTCGTAGATCGGAACGGTGTGAGAAACACCGTCTCCTGAGTCAAGTACGATACCGGTGGTACGACCAGATGCGTACAGAGAAAGGACAGCCTGGATTGCGACGTACATAGCAGGAGTGTTGAAAGTCTCAAACATGATCTGGGTCATCTTTTCCCTGTTTGCTTTAGGGTTCAATGGAGCCTCGGTCAAAAGTACTGGGTGCTCCTCAGGGGCAACACGGAGTTCATTGTAGAAGGTGTGATGCCAGATCTTCTCCATATCATCCCAGTTCGTTACAATACCGTGCTCAATCGGGTATTTCAGAGTCAGGATTCCTCTCTTTGACTGAGCCTCGTCACCGACGTAGCTGTCCTTCTGACCCATTCCTACCATAACTCCTTGATGACGCGGGCGGCCCACGATCGATGGGAACACAGCACGAGGTGCGTCATCTCCTGCGAAACCGGCCTTGCACATACCGGATCCATTGTCTACTACGAGTGCAGCAACTTCCTCGTCACACATTTTTAGTCTGTTGTGGGGTTAGCTGGAAAAAACAAAAAATACCAAAATTCAAAATATGACATGCTTCTCGGATGCGATGACTAAAAAAATTTATCAAATATTTCAATGGATAGTTTAATCGCTAATTATAAAAAAAAAAAAAAAAAAAAAAAAAAATCAAAATCTATATAGATATAAAATAATTGATCTTATTCTAAGAATTAATCTATTGGAATTATTCTGCGAATAACAATTCGAAATGTTCTTTATTCAATGTGAAATTCAAATCGAGAATCGTGGTGGGGGTCACGTGATTTAAGGATTTACAAAATGGCCGCCAATTCGAATGACGATGATCTGCAGCTATTGTTTAAAAGTGATAAAATTCTGTATTTATAATACCGAATGGTATAATAAAAACCGGAAATATAAATAATTGGATTAAAGGTTGATGTATAAAGTCGAAGGGAAGCTTAAGGCTCTGTATGAACATCGCGGAAGCTCCAAAGCTGCAAACGCCATAACGGCATCCTGCCCCGCCCTAGCCGGGTAAGTAACCCGGCGAATTCGATCGATAGAAGGGAAAAACCGTTACTACTTTTTTTTTTTTTTTTTTTTAACGAAATATTTTAGAAACTGTATGTAGAAATACGGATTAACGGATGGAGATTAATTTAGTTGAATATAGAAAGATATTTTCAACGCGTATAACAGAACTTTACACGAATACAGTCACTAATTTTCGGTGAGAGAGTCATAACCGACCATTAATTAATTAATTATTATAGAGTTTAAATTTGGAGAATTGGAATTTAATGAGAAACCGGTACGATTTTTAAATAAACTAGGAAGGAAATCGACGAGATTTTTATATTTTTCAACCGATAATGAAGAAAAAGTCAAAACGCCGGCTTAAACAAACCGGCGAAATTATTAAAAGTGAAATTCGACACAATGAAACAAATTCGCGAATATAGAATTGTACATATTTTGTAATACGTGGGACGCGAAGTCTGTCACAGAACACACCAAATATGGCCACGTCTCTTCGGAACACACCCACTTCGAAATCGCAGGTAGTAGATAAATGAAAGTATTTTATTATAAATTTTTCGAACAAAACTGTTCCACACACTGTTCCTATAGATATAACCTGCGTACGTTTCAATGATATACGGATACTAAATATAAATGGTTTCGTAGGTGGATTCGCACTAGTTTATCGATTTCTTTTTTTTTTTTTTTTTTTTTTCTTGTTTAGTTTTGAATTTTTCAATTATAATATATCAAATTTTCAAACTTCTAACAAAACTATGAGGAAAAATGTAAAAAAAAAAAAAAAAAAAAAAAAAAAAAAAATGACTTATGAAGTATAAAATTCGTATATTATCACTTCTCATTTAGAAACTTACGCTTTCGTGTAAAAAAATATGTACAAGTTAGAGGGTGTCGGCTCACTACAGACTCCCGCACTGTTGACCAATCTAGCACCAAACACAGAATGTAGCCGGTAGGCGAAACGCAGTGTAATATATGAACAAGACCGTAGATAGAGGACCCCCACCAAACTCTACCCCGCCAATAAGGACATGGCACCCTCGTCCAATCCCGGCTTTCTTTACCATATATGGTAGTACTCTGTCACGGAGGGGTTACCCCGCTCAACCGCGCATACCCCCCCGTCGACAAGTAGCTCACAGGCGCATCTTCCGAATCATGAACATTCCGCTTACCGAAATCAACCCCCCCTCCCCCGCCTTTTGCGTTTTCCGCGTACTCAATGTCAATGAATTTTTCTTTTTTTTTTTTAATTTCTTTTCAATCATTTCGTATTATTCATGCTATACATATACTTTCTGCTTATAGATATAGGAGGAGCAATTAATTCCAGTAATAAATACATACCGAATTTGTTTTAATATTTTCAACTAATAAGGTTGGTAGCTCGGAGTAGGTGTAAGTAGACGTCTGTACCTGTCAAACTAACGTAACCGCTGTCAGAGTACGGCGACACGTGTGCGGGGAATACTGTATCATTATCACGTGGAAAAAAAAAAAAAAAAAAGAACAGGGATCTAAGATTTTTGAACGCAAATTAAACTACCTAGTTATTAAATACTCGGCTTTCGGCTATGAGGTTAACTGTTTTTATAACCTAAAATAAAGTTTTCGATTAGTTTTCTAACGACCATTTGTACGAAATTTTCTATTTATGCATAAATAATTATTTAAATACTGATAAACCCAGCGTCTGTAAGTTTATATTATTTTTTTTTCTTTTTCAACATTCGTGAGAATTTTAGTAAAAAATAATTAATGCGATTTTTTATCGCGACTTTCGGCATGGAATTAACGAGTACGAGGGGAACATAATCTTATAATTTTTATATCGAATTACATAAATTAGGGACTGTTGAAAGTTCTAAATCGCCGTGACGAGATATTTGGTATACTTATCATCGCGTATAGTTAGATTATACTCTAATTAATACTAGCATAGCGCGTAAAATGATAATCTGTAATATATTTCTATAGTAGTAAATCTTAAAATAAACTATCTCGCAAGTAGGTAGGTAGTTAGCTGGCGGTAGGTTAGTGCTTTTTACGTCACCGGCCACGCTACGCGTTTGTTAGAGTTTAAAAATAGAGACTATGTTAAAACTCGTACCACCTGTACGTCTGAGAAACCACCGAGCGTTTTGGCAACCTGTTAGATTAATCTGAATCGATATTCTTGTTTTAATAACTATGAAACTTTAATAGATATAGAGAAAAATAAAAAACTATAAAAAAAATGTTAGGTTCAGGGAGCAACGCCCTGCCAAGATGGCGGCTAAAAAGCCGGCGTTTTCTTACACAGTTTTATTATTTAGTTTATAATACTGACAGTTCGCTGCCAAATACGCCGGTCTCAGCGAAAACTATCAGTTTATTGATAGTTTCAATGAATTAATCGGTTTAACGAGTATTTTACAAATAAATAATAAACTCACCTTGAAGACAGAGAAACGTCACACGTGCGATCAACACTAGAAATATGCCGCGAGTGAGGGACGCCGACCACTGGGGAAAATCGTGCCTCGATAAAGTAGACTCGTCCAAAGGTGTGGCCGCTGTCACTGTCCGATATTAGTTCTAGTATATTTCTCTATTTAGAGCTGAAAATTCTGTGTCAAACGATTCATAGGGCTTTTATTTAGAGGAAATAATTCCTTCGTTTGTCATTTGTTCGTAAACAAAGACAACATTCGCATGTTTTAGACTTTCACAGTCTTCCTGCCTACCCTCGCCTTGATAGAATGAACTCAACCGAGTTCCCCCACCACCTTGATCAACAGCTCTTGCCATATATGGGCATAAAACGAATAGAGCCTTCCGATTGGTCGGCTCACCGACTGACGGCTAGGTTCTCCAAATGTCGGTTTAAAGTGTACGATACTCGAACCATAGACTAGCATATAGCATACACTGGTACACAGTATAGCGGCCTGCGGCTTGACTAACGGTTGACGAAATTTTATTTGAGCATGTGTTAGTTACATGCTCTTAACACGTATCACACGATTGGTACGACCTTGTAACCTGGGCCTATGACGTAACGTGCCCGATATTCGGTCCTACTTTTGTTGAAAATTATTTTCAGAAATCAATTTATTACCGAAACGATTCGAAATGAATCACACCTCAATTATATGCCCCTCAATTTTTTCATTCCATTTCAATCTGCCTGCATAAGGATTTAAATGACAAAATAATAATATGTCGACGACGTGCAGTTGATTGTAAACTAAATTTCAGTAGTACTTTATAAGTTCCCAGAATGCACCTATACCTCTATTGTTGAGAGGTTTCTTTGTCGTCGAATGAGACTTGTGTCGACACAAGAATTCGAAAACATAGTGAATAAAAATAAAATATTGGTATAATGGATATATACGAGAGATTAATAAATTTTTATTAAAATTATAAAAAAAAAATCAGTCAGACAGATGATTGCGATAAGATGAATGTTGAGACACACGAAGGTTACTAAAAGGGCGGTTTATATACAAACCGGATAAAGCGGTTAACGTGCGGCATCGCTACGTTATCTTTTCTCACTCATGTTTTCTGCGCTTATAATATACGCTGCAAAGTTATTTTAATATGCGATCGTTGAATAAATTATTTTCACTGATGGTGTGTTGTCTGCCTCATTGTATCTATCCCCCGCAGTATTTACCTACATGGAGAAGATCTATTCATTTTTTTTTTTTTTTTTTTTTTTTTTTTTTTAATTTATATCGAACATAATATTGTTTCTATTCTATTCTATAATTTCAATATTTGTTGCATTATTATCATACTTGTAAGATAATTTAAAGATAATTTTGGGGTCCAAAAATAAAGACCGAAATTTTTTCGGATCAAATCAAAAATTTTCTCGAACCAAGAAAGAAGAACCAAGGTCTTCATTTTTGGATCGAAAAATTGTCTTGAATCAAGTTAACCTTTCTTTCTGTATATAAAATAATAAATTCTCTATTCATTTCTCGAAAGTTTTAGGTCTAAGATTTTTCACCCAGTTAATTACGTAGTCGCTACATACCTACCTACTCTTCTCTCATTCGACGTTGCAAGTCTAAAAATAGATTCAAGGGCGCGACGAGCCACGGCCATAGGGCATTGCAGTAGGATACTACGACGTCACGTCTCGTAGGGTCGGCGATAGTCGGCCCTTGCAGTCACACGCGCGTCCTGTCTGCCTCCCTGTCGCGTATTAATCCATGAATGTGTGTGTGTGTACGCTGTTACATACTTGTACCTATACAGTTTGTCAGTGTGAATGCGAATGCAGCCTCCCCGTATTTCTAAATCGATACGCATGCGGTACGGTGCGTATAGTGGCAGACGACCGGCGGCCACGTGGCGAGTAAACGTCAGACGTTGCCCAATCGACAATGAGAGTCTGGTTACTCTATAGTAATGATTGAATTTATATCCGTTTGTTTCGATGCCAAATTTTCGATATTGGCACACAAGAAGGTACCTGGACGGTAAAAATAGAAGTCCTTTCACAGCGTTTTCACACCGATCAATTCTCAAAGGTCACGTTCAACCGAGTTCTAGGATACAGTATACATATAACTATAGTATATATATGGATATAGTATTAGATCCTAGAGAAATGTGCGAATAAATTCGTTGGAAAAAAAAAAAAAAACAATCCTTAAATATTGCTAATTTTCATATAAATGGGAAATAGTATTATATGTTTAAATATTATATACACAGAAAGAAAGGGTAACTTGATTCAAGACAATTTTGCGGTCCAAAAATGAAGACCGAAATTTTCTCGGATCAAATCAAAAATTTTTCTCGAACCAAGAAAATTGGGACAATTTTCTTGGTTCGAGAAAAATTTTTGATTTGATCCGAGAAAATTTCGGTCTTCATTTTTGGACCGCAAAATTGTCTTGAATCAAGTTAACCTTTCTTTCTGTGTAGTTATGTATTTCCCGACTCCGTATAGTAGGTATATATGAAGCGTGTTCGTTGAACTTACAACAACCAGTGAATCTGTACCCACTAAGTATTGATTTCAACGAAGCCCGCGACACGACAGCTATACTACCACCGTATAGATACCTACGCCCTGTTGAGTAATGGTCCAAAGACACTCATCGAAAGATAGACGAACTGATACGAGGTATTACTATACTATAGAATGAAAACCCGAATCACGTAACGCGTCATTGTTCCGAAAACTACGAAGTCCGCACGAGAAGGAGAGAAATAAAAAAATAAAAAAGAGAGAAAAAAAAAAAAAAAAAAAGAAAATTAAAACCGTATGTATATGCGTTCGAGTCATATATGGCATTCTTGTTGATTACACCAGAACGGATATACTGGTATATCGCTCACACACACTATACCTATATATATATGCATGTTTTGTTCAAACTTATCAGTATACTGCAGCAATAATAATTTCTGGTATGAGCACAATCATCAGTACAGTGGTTGTTCGGCAAACTCGTATGACTTTCGCCAATATCGCATTGACTGCATACTTTATATATACTTATATATATATATATATATATATATTATAATATACGTAATATACAATCGATGACTAATATAATTTTCATATCGAGTTACATATATACGATTTCATCAATTATAAATTATAATCGAATAGAAATTATAATTCCGTTGCATATGAAGATTGGCGCACGTCGATGGTATTAGCCTTACACAAGTTAACTCCACGTCGGGGGCCTTGACAGGGCCCCTTATTTGGTAGGCAAGGTTGAGGAGCTGTGCAGGCCAATGGGTTTTTAGGACAGTTATATGTTATATCATAGACCATATTTGGAGCGGTTTTATTAGTTATGCTACTATTTAAATGGCCTGGATTAAACTTATACCTATGGTTATAAGATTTTTTGATAAGCGGATAAAGGATTACTTAATATATTAACTCGCGTTGGACTCGGGGCCCGCGCTTGTCTTTAATATAACGCGTTAATTTCTTTCAGGCGATATTATAGAGCGAGTGGCCATTGACTCCGACCGGTTAGTTGAATCATCATTTTTCAATCGCGTTGTCGTCACGCCCTACTATCCGAATGATCACCATTACGGATAAATATTCAACCACAAAATAGGCGAAAAAAATTAAAAACTATGAAAAAAAGAAAAGAAATGAAAGAAAGAAAAAAAAACAGAAAAGAGAAATTTTTTCATCGGACTGCAGAAATTATTTTTTGTAACACATGCATGATTTCTGCGTTTTTTTTTTTTACTTAAAAATAGGGCCAAAAGTAGCCGTTTATTGACCGCTTAAAAAGAGCGGGCAATAATGGATTCATTATTGCCCGCTTCTTCAATAAGCAGGCAATAATGGATTCTTTATTGCCCGCTTCTTCAATAAGCGGGCAATAAAGAACTCGTCTTCGACTCGTGCTCCCTCGCCTCCGACTAGTACTGCAAACTCCACACTCGGTCTAAAAAAGCTCACTTTACGCCCTTGCTACACAATATACTATTAACACATCTTACAATTATTTTCTCGTTTAATTTCCATCTAACATAAACTCGTCTCTCTGAGTATTATTAACGATCACAGTTTAGGGAAAATAAAATTCATACATAGCAGTGATAATATCTACGAGTATAATCGCTATATTTAGGAGCTTATAAACTTGTGACGTCATCAGATGTGATCGTAATGTTCCCAGTAAGAAATCATCGATGATTCAAGACAGCGTCTTGAGTCTCGCGTTCGTATACCTATACTTATCGTAAAGGTACCTACTACTAGTTGTAACTGGAATTCTTGAACATTTAACTGTAGGAACTGGAATGCTGCCGTCACTGAGTGAGGTCACAGCTGGTTCTTAGACGAGCTATAATTCCGTACTATTAGTATAGATTTTAAACTGAAATTTTGTATAATCCAAAGTAAACAAGTGAGAGAGGAGAGAGAGAGAGAGAATGCAGAAGAAACAAGAAACATATACATATAGAGGTATAATATGTGTAGCACTTGGTAGATCAATAAGATTTGATAAACATTCCGAGAATTCTGAAGAAATCTTTAGCTTACGCCGCACGTAAAGCTGGTGGATACTGCGGTGTAATCGGCTGCGGGAAAAACTGGCTTGGTCTGACATGAGCCGGAAGTGGCGAGCGAAAAGACTTGAAGGAAATGTACCTATCACATACATTATTTAGTCATTCTTGTTCAGAAATACAGATATCACTATATGGATCTGTTTTAGCCTAGAGCGATTAGAACACTAATCGGTTATCTGATACCAGCTGGATTTAAGCCGGAAAGTGATACGAATATGTATCCGCAAAGTTTTGCTTTTTCCTTATAATCGGTATGACACCGAGTTGACGCAACTTTTCAAAAACCACTACTGCAAGACTTGAACCGATCGCATATTTTTAACTATAGATATATATATAACAGAAATTAGAACTCTGTTACTGTAAAGCACACACGACATTGACTAGGCTGATTATGAGTAATGTATACCGAGTTCTTCAGGGCTAACCTTGCACATACAGCTGACCCAGAACAGGTATCCAGCCGGTAAGATATAAACGTTACCATGCCAGTGTATGTCAAGGAATCAGGACATGGTCAGCAGTGGCTCTTATGGATTATCCTAAATAGTAGCCTCCTTGTGGTCATTTTAGGCACAGGAAATGTACTTGAGATCGGTATCGTTGTTTCCCAAATTTCTTGCTCGGGATCAAATAGCGTTTCTTGATCATTTGAAAATGGAAATCAGTGAAGAAAGGCGGAAGAATATTATACTATATGATGGTGATTTATCGATGTTTGACCGCAGGTTTGAAGAGTGGTTGAAAAATGAGACGGAGACTGCAGACCTGGAGATTCGGCAAGCATTAAGTTGTGGTAGGCGACTGTGGAATGGACCTTTCACAATAAACATTTAGGTATAAGGTATAACGGAGGCGGAGGACTTGTAATCATCGGAAAGTCTGAGCCAGGCGCAGAGCTAGTGCAGGGTAAAAAGAAATTCTTTATAAATATAGTATTCGTGTGCACTCAGAAAAAGGTCTTGTTGACACAACCAAAATTTGGTTATTATATGGACAATCACATTTTTTTGTTCAGTCAATTAAATTTTGTGTTCAGTCAACCAAAAATTTCGTTGGGATAACCAAAATTTTGTTGGGAAAACCAAAATTTTGGCTATTCCAACCAAAATTTTTGGTTGACTGAACAAAAATTGTGATTGTCCATATAATAATCCAAATTTTGGTTGTGGCAACAAGACCTTTTTCTGAGTGTGACTGAATAGACGCCGGTATATTCTCGGTATATTCTAAGCTTTTTGCCCCGAGTCCTGGTCAAACCGAACCTCCACCCTCGAACTTGATGAATTTTAAGAATTGTTGAATAAATTTGAACAAAAATTGAAACGAATCTGCTAAAGACGAAGTTTGAAAAAAAGGTTACGAAATTTCATTCCGTTTTCGTATCTTATACCATAATCTCGAAACTCTGAATCGGAATCGGATAAATCGATGGGTAAATCTTTGTTGAATGAACATATCCCGGGTTAAAAAAGCTCTATGAATGAAGCCGGGGAAGTTCGAGGCACGCTCAATAAATTGACAGACAAAAAGCAAAGGTTGAATGAAAGAGACGAGAGAGAAAAAGAGAGAGAGAGAGAGAGAGAGAGCGAGAGAGGGGGGCAGCGGGACTGCAGCACGATGTGAAATACATGCCTTGGTGCAGACTGCAGGCTGCAGGCTGGGCTACACGAGTACCCAGCCGGATAGGCTGGAGGTGGCCTGGTGCAAAAGGAAACGAAGAAGTTGAGAGACCCGTGCGTCGTGACGCCAAGAGTCGCGGGAGGAGTAACGAAGGGTGTGGTGGCAACGACGCCGAGAGAATTGACAATCGGAACTTCGGGTATATGTATATATACAAGAATGTATACATGAATGCATTTAGTGTCTACATAAGAAAGTCAAAAAAGCATCCCGCGTTATTCTTCTGTTTCTCGTATTCGCATCCCGTGCGTCACGGCGCCTCGATGCTCTCCCACTTGAATATTGTATGTATTCAATTGTTTTGTTTGTTTCATATATCAAACGATCATAATTTTGCGCCTATTTTCATTACAACAATCCCTATCATGCAAGAGTGCGAGAGCTGTTGTACAGATATACCTATATATATCGACGCCCGATACGAATAACAGCACATTTCAGATTCCGGGTGGAAAAGAGCACGTTTCAGATTCCGGGTGGAAAAGAGCATGTTTCAGATTCCGGATGGAAAAGAACACGTTTCAGATTGAGAATGAAAAATAGCACGTTTCAGATTCACTCGAAAACCAGCACAATTCAGGCGAAGCGAATATTACTCATTAGTAAGTGTCAGGTAGGTTCATTATGAAATTGGAAATGCACAATTATGCACAAAAACTCGATTCAATTTTATCATTGAATGATTAATTCAATCTTATAATAAACCTACCTGACACTTGCTAATAAGTAATATTCGGTTCAACCTGAATTGTGCTAGTTTTCGAGTGAATCTGAAACGTGCTATTTTTCATTCTCAATCTGAAACGTGTTCTTTTCCATCCGGAATCTGAAACATGCTCTTTTTCATTCGGAATCTGAAACGTGCTCTTTTCCACCCGGAATTTGAAACGTGCTCTTTTTCACCAGGAATCTGAAATGTGCTGTTATTCGTATCGGGCGTCGATATATACATTATAGATATATAGCATTTATAGCCATGTACACCACATGCACAGAAAGTAAATATTTTTTTACAATGAGAGGGAGGCACAGCTGCAAATATAGATTAAGTATACTTTATGAGAAAACAAACGATGTTTATATGTACACATTGTTGTTTGTAATTGATCCGTGAGAACTGATTTCCGAACTATTGAACTATAACTGGTATAAGATATCGACTAGTATGTGAACTCAAAGTATATATACGAAAGAGCGAAGTAAATACTTCATTTACTAATAATGCAAGATATGTGCGGTAAAAAAAAAAAAAATTTATTTTCTATAGATCAGAGAACGGAGTGGCTGCAGTAATATCTAAAGGTTAGACGTTGATATATAACGTAGATTACAGAACCATTGAAATAATTATATTGCATATAGAAATTCCGTGAAACAATATATATTTTAATTATATATATATAATATTGTTTCGTTCATTTATTTTTCAAAATTATTTTTGGATAAGCTTAGAATCGTGGAGGAATGACCTTGCGCGAGGCGTAAGATGAGTAGGTATACTTTTTAGTATCCTGTATCTGCGCCTACTGCGATGGCTATAATTATAAGTGTAAAATTAAACACGTGAATCTGATTATCACCTTTTAATTTTGCGGAGGTAGTGGATCTCCGGATATTTACCCGTGAAAGTATACGGAATTTAGTATGTTCCGCAGGTTCCTTATGTGGCACAGCCACCAACCAAACGACCTTCGGGACTTTAATTGTCTTGAGACGAAAATAGTTTTCCTAATTTGTAAAATTTGATACTTGTATGAAATAAAATTATAAACCCAAGAGATTAGATATATACTTCTCAGACGAAAAACGTTGTCGTAGTGGTGAAAGGTGGTTTGTAAAATAGGTTGAAAAAAAAAAAATATATATATATATATATATATATATATATAATCGTGAGTAAAAAATCCGTGACGATATATAATATAACATAAGGTACTCAAGCAGACAATCGTGGCATTTAATTCCTGGAAGCTAATGACCCCTAATTAGGTTTCTAAAAAGCGGCCCACGCGAGGATATACCTAAATCGAGTCGAAAAATCAACTAAAACTCATATTATATCTGAATAATAATTACCGTTAACCTACTGCTGCGTGTTTACCTACAAACTTTTGACGCAGACATTGACCCAGAAATTTGTTATTCCTTACATTCTCTGGAGTCGCAATGGTAAAGTACATATAGGTACATACATACGTATGTGTGTTACATACGCATTATGTATATATGTAGTTAATGAGTATATATACACACCATCCAGGAAGAGGATAATCTGATGAAAATAAAAAAAAATAAATAAATAAAAAAAGGATAAGAAAACGACAAACTTTCATGCAGGAAAGAAATCTAACTCCCATCTCCATATTATATTAGTCTTTGTTTCATTTTACTATAATAATCTAGTATATAACGTGTGTCTCACCTACTGTCCTCAATACCAATAGAGAAAATATAGCAATCTAATTACTATTTACTCGACTTTTATATATATATATATATATATATATATATATATATAATCCGTTATATACTATATAGTCGAATATAATCGTTTGAAAATAAATTGGCGATTAATCCAACGTGTATAATCAGAGATTATAAACTATCCTGCACACTTAGTGCATATTTCTATATACTAAAGAAGACCTCGCCAAGATGGGCATTGATCTCTGTAGTAATAAGCTTAGCGTGATGGTATTCAAGGCAAAAACTTTGTCGCGGAAGATAAGTAGGTATATCTATATATATGATGCAGGTAAACCGTGCGTATAATTGGCAACTATATGCAGGAAATACGGCCTTTCCAATAGGTGAAACTATATTATGTGCCTATAATATCACAATTAAACAGATCTACTCGGCTATATGTACTACAGTAATGGGGATAAAGCATAAAGACTCATTTTGATCCGGGATGGCATATCTAATTACGAGAAATCAAGAGCTGTGATCCGTTATTATTCACATTCGAACAAATATCGAAATCGTGGTGTACCAGATTTTTGACATCGTGATTTCATCTCCCTATATACACCTATATGTATATGTAAACTATATGTACACTACATATGCGGTTCGAGTTTTACTCTTTTGTGGGATAACACCATATTGCGAATAGCTATATACACAAAGATATATACACCTACATACACGTATTGCGCTTATGTATACAGAGTGCAATTTAGTACGCGAATCCGTTGCGCGTGAAGAGTTCTCCAAGATGGCTACGACCTGGGCTAGAACTCGACACCGTTCACCACAAGGGGACAATAAAATTGAAATAAAAAAAGGGCCCGCGTGGTTCTTATACCGGTGTGTAAAAATATACCGAAGAGAAGGTGGTTGTGCTGCTGCTGAGGCTCGGTTAAGGCGTCGTAGATATATCAGGGTCACGGCTCGAGCCGCACGTTATACATCACGATTCACGTTCCACGTACATAAACTGGTATATAAATGTATATAAATATATACGTGTCGAGTACATATCAACGTGTAAAGTATACAACGCAAAGTTTCGCCAATAGTTTCACCAAGAAGGTTTCGGTCTTCTTCTCCGATCCAATATATAGTCATATGCATATTAGGGTGCTCCTTAATTCGATCATATTCGAATTTCAGTGCCCCTATGGGCCAGAACGTCTCCAAACATATTGGGATCCTTGGAATGGGCGTGGCTTTGAAATTTTAGCCTTCTTTGAGTAGTTCTATTTTCTGCCACTAGTTGGCGTATCGAGGTTCTAAGGTTCCCAATACAAAAAAAATGTAGTCAAAACCCCCAGGTGCCTATCTCAATTCCAAGTATTGCCCCAATAAGCCTTATTGAACTTTCCCATTTAAATAACACAAGATTTTTAGTACTGCGGGGTTATTTTTTACTTTCTATCGCATTTCAGATTTTTTTTTCAGATTTTTCGCTATACTGCAATAGGGAGAAAAAAAATTAACCGCAAAATGTCACGAATCGTGTTTTATTCAAATCTGAAAATTCTAAGGCTTTGGGACGGTACTTTCAATTGAGATAGGAGCCTGAGGTTTTGGCTACATTTTTTTCATCTATTTCGAGACGTCCTGGCCCATGGGGACATTAAAATTCGTAAATGATCAAATTAAGGACCAACATAATGCATATACCTATGCGTTCAAAAATGGCATATATGTCAAAAACTTTGGAGAAGATCAGGAGGACCGTGATGGCATATCAAGCTCGTTGAAAGTGACAATGGTTTGACCAATTTGGAGTTTACAGGCTGTAAAGGTCGTTCGGAATTGTTCATTCGGAAGTGTTTAATGAGCTGTCGTCCTGTCATGAGGAAAACTGGGTCTTCCCCTAAAATGATAACTCGTTATGCGTCAGTCATGGATCGGCTGTGATATATGTATATATATACGAGTGCTTTTCGTATTTTTAGCGCCAAATAAAGTCACGATGTTTTATCAATGTGATAATAAACAACATCGCTGTTCAGTTAAGTAGAATCTTATAATCAGCAACGGGGAAAACTGCGTAAACCACAATAATGAAACTACCTCCCAGCTGAGGAATACCGCGATAACCAGCTCTGTTGCGACTAGAATATCCTCATTTCAGTTGCGCCACAGGATTTCCTTTGGTTGGTCACATCAACGCTTCAGAATTTCTATTTTGGATATCGCAACTGCGGACTCATATTGTGCATATATTTCTGCTCACTATATGATAATTTGTGTAATTAAATAATTGTTTTACTCCTATGGGAATCACCGCGTGAGAGATAATTTTTTTTATGGAAAAAATCAGGAATTTGTTAACTATGCATATTAGGTCCCATTCTTAAATAAAATTGGAAACACTGTTGTAAGCTTTTTATAAAATAGATGGTAATCAGGGATGAGATAATTGGGACTCTTTCGTCAATGATAATGTGTTTCGGAATCATTACGGATCCCTTTTATATTGCGACTTGCCTTTGAGCGAAAAACATCTGATGTAATGCAAAAAATTATATTACAGGCTACTATAGTATATAGATATATTTATCAGCACTGTAGACGTCGCCTGGTAACATCTCTGGAGTTCGTTTCACTGGGATCCTAATTTATACACGGTTACGTAGTACTTTCATGATCTGCGAAGTTCCGAATTGTAAAAGTTCCAAATGGTAAAAATTTCGAATTCGTTTTGGACGATTTCGAATTTTCAGACACGTTCAAGTATGGAACTTTTAAATTACGGTAGGTCAAAATGCAGTCAGCTCAAAACTCCGAAAGTCCAAAAATCCGAAAATTTCGGACTATTTTTCATGATGTGAAAACGAAAAATTGTTCATTCTGATCGAGACCCTCTTTACGGAAACCCATTTTATCTACTTCATTTGATAACTTCGATGTCATAAATAATTGATAGGAACACTGAATGAAAACACGCGTGAATTTCAAGTTTCGGAGACTTGGCCTTCCAGAATTTTGAACCCTCGATGTTCTTCGTAGCAAAGTTATTGAAATCGACTATGTAGACTATCGGGAAATAACTTTTCTAAAAAGTGTGAGTATCGCTAATATTCGAATTCGGAATTTTTACTGTTTGGGATTTTAAAAATTTGGAACTTCAACCGGGCCTTATCTGCCTTTCGATAAAAACTGCTAAAGTAGTGACAGTTCTCTTCCTGTGATTGCAATCAGCTTTTTTTTAAACAACTTTTGAACATCCACGCTGACAAAACTGAGTTGCAGATAAGGATATTACTCATAAATGTGGAAACATGATTCGCAGTGTGAAAGATTAAACTCGTACATGAGATTTTTCTTATCATCATTAAAGAGGAAACCGAATATCCTGCATCGTGATAACTGGTCCATAAAGTGTCGTACTGCTATATGAGCTATGATAGTATTAGTTATAATGTATATAGTTATACCATACCTATAATAGTACGGTTCATCGAACCGTATTTCATTAAACCGGATATCAATTTATTTGTCAACTGTTCACTGTTCGCATTTATTGTTTCCGTTACGAATTAGGAATTGTCGAAAAAATCGGATTGGTATAACAAGAATTATGGAGATATTATATAGCGATGCTCACGCCATACTTTAATATAGGAAAGATCATGAATCCTATATGTTATGTTATGTGCATATATATTATATGATACGCACATGATATATGTTGTAAAGTGCGAACTTCGTAAATACTAGTATATAATCGCAGCGTACTTGGTATCGCGCATACGCGATAAATGTAATAAAATAATGTTGTAAATTCAGCAAATTTATCAGATGAAACCGAATACTTTTCGACGTTGGTGAATATAATAATTCTATGGGAGAGGTAAAATATCCGGTGTATAAACTAGACCATGAATTACTATTTCGACTAAGTTAGATTGCTTATATATACTTTATATATACATATATATTATATATACAAGCGACCAAAAGTAGAACTATGAATAATCGTCTACGTCTTCGAAGTTCAAGTTCGTTTGGAGGTCACACAGCACAGCACAGCACCTCCGTCTCAACTTGAGGCTTTGCGGCTTGGCCTGAGACGTGGAAGGTTCTCATAGCCGTCTATATACCAACGGACAAATGCATACTCAACTTAATTATGATCATTTGCAATGCAAATCGTCTAGTAGTATGTCTTGGTATAAAATCCTGAAATTTCACATCGTTTTATCCTTTTAAAACCAGTTTCAGGTTTCTAACTGAAATTTGCTGTTGTTGCAAATCCGATACTGCTTATACTTGGGACTTTACTCTATTGACTCTTGAGTCTTGATCTTGACTCCTAAACGGAAATCAATATCTCCATGAACCTCAAGTATATTTATAAATTGTCCGATTTTAAAAAAATATACTCAAACACATCGAAAACTGCGAGCATTAGATTGTGAAATGTTTTGGTCAAAAGTTGTAGCATATGAAGAAGGCCCTACTGAAAATTTCCAGATGGATTCATCTGGTCGTTCGAAATTCCTATTGAATTTGCTAGAAATTCAGCAGGTTTCAAATGGAATTCATTGGATCCTGCTAAAAATCCACTAGATTTTATATGGAATCCATAGGAATTTCGAATGAACTGCAGATGAATCCATCTGGAAATTTTCAGTAGGGGGACATCAGATGATCATTCTAGTTTCTGATGGGCCTCTGTCTCTGATACAACGACTTTTGTGCGAAACATTTTTCAATCGATTGCTTTTCGCTTGGGGCCGGTTCGAAGTTCTGAATTTTCAAAGCTCCGAATGGCCAAATTTCCGAATTTTAGTGCAACGAACTCACAGGGTTTAGAAAGGGTATTTGACCGAAAGTCTATGTAACCGATTTAAAAAATTCCGAAAGCTAAAGACCCGAAAGGTCAAGACTCCGAAAGCTCAATGATCCGAAAGGCCAAAAATCCGAAACTTGAACATCAAGCCGTCGCACGTCGTTTAGTCGACACGTTAAGAACACGTTCGATCTTTCGGAATTTTAGATTTTCGGAATTTTGGACTTTCGGAACATCGGACTGTCGGAGCCTTGAGCTATCTACATTTCGACCATTCGGAATTTTAATTTTCTAAACTTTATTCTTTCTGAAAATTCGAAATCGTTTAGAATAAATTCGGAAATTTGACCGTTCGGAGCTTTGAAATTTCGGAATTCTGAACCGGCCCCTTTCGCTTATAGTTGTCGATATATTTGAGCATATTTTTTAAAATTATACACCCTGTATATGTGTATATATATAGGTATGTAGTGGACCGAACACGATCGTGACATTTTCATTTTCAAAGTTGTAAATCATCCCCGAATGCATGATATTTTAAGGTCAAGTCCACCAGGCACCAGGTCTTTTCTCTCGATCGCTCCACATGTATCTGTAGATATATATATACGAATATACACGGTTGCTGTATAAGCCAAAACTCGTTTCCTCTTCGATCTAAGTAACCTATATAACGTATTTCGAGTTTCTTCAGCCAATTCCATCGCTTCAAGTCGATAGCTGTAAAATCATGCTTCGCCGTTTCATCTGGCGCCTTGCTGCACATATAGTATATAGTAGGTATATATATACACCTACATATGATAAGGATGCACTAAACGGTTCAGAACACACTCAGAAAAAAAGTCTTGTTGACACAGCCAAAATTTGGGTTATTATATATGCACAATCACATTTTTTTGTTCAGTCAACCAAAAATTTTGTTGGAATAGCCAAAATTTGGTTTTCCCAACAAAATTTTGGTTATCTGAACGAAATTTTTGGTTGACTGAACAAAAAATTTGATTGACTGAACAAAAAAAATGTGATTGTGCATATAATGACCAAATTTTGGTTGTTATTTTTCTGAGTGGCACCTCAATTAATCTGTTATAGAGATAATCTTCCGCGGAATGCGAATGAGAAGGAGGACATTCATCATGTTTTCGCAATTCAATATTCGAATTATATATCATTTTTCACATTGTCAAATTGTCAGACTTTATTGTTCTATACGTTTAATTATGACCCAGTCTTGCGGCTGAAGTTTTTTTTTTATCAATTATGTACACACGGGTGGTAATATAGTCTGATAAAATGTAACTAGGCCAATTTACGGTGAGTGCTGCAGTGGAGCAAGTTGCCGTATGAAACAGGCTTTATAGTCAGTGGATTATGAAGAGTGCGTTGATCTCGGTGGAACAACCCGCAGCATCCAGTGATCAGAGGGGAACGAAGAGCGCGAATAAAGGCAATTCAAGAACCTGCTCGTTGCTCGGTTCGCTCGTATTATATACCTACCTACCTACCTACCTACCTACCTACCTACCTATCTTCTCCATTTATGCCTGGGTTATACCTTTGCCTCGTTTGTCTGGTTTGCCTGCTAGCCACCTGTCGCTCCGTTATACCAATACCCGATCCTCCAAGTATTTGAGTATCCAACGCCATATAGCTAGACTCGAAGACTGTTCTCTTCGGGTTAAAAATCCGCTTTTTATTTAACGGAGGAAAAGGACTGAGAATATTAGAGATAAATTCTCTGATCTTTGGAGCAGGAAACGAAAATATAATTACAATTAGGGAGAGGAGAGGCTTCTCGCGTTTCTTCTTCATAACATGATATACCTTACATCGTTCTTTATATTCATGGTGAATTTCAGATTTTTTTTTTTCCCCCTTCTTTTCTTCGTTATTAGGAAGAATAATGAGAAAGAGATAGAGAAGAGGGAGAGAAAACGGTGTATTTTATTGTTGTATAATTAAGCAATTATATTCCTGAACGTTGGGGCTCTTTTATAATCGTATAATACATAAACGATGTATTGGAACCCGATTTACAGAATCTTTGTACAAGATATCAACCCTCAAACAAAATTAGTGCATAAAATATAAATTTATACGAAATTTTCGTAAATTCTTTTGAAATTTTTATACCTTTCCAACAATTGTCAGAACTAAATACCTATACGAGCCATCAAACACGTCCCCTAGCGAATACTCATATATACCTACTCCATTTTGCTTCAGTGATTGCCGTGCGATTTTTCATCATGTAATGATCGTTGATGAAAAGTGAGTCATCGTTAGGCTCCGGGGGTTTGGCACATATATATAATATGCATGTATGTAGGTAGTCATCTGCAATGATATTAGTAACCCCTATAACGTTTGCTGATACAGGTACGGTGTTAACGATAGGTTTTTCTAGGCCCCTAAAAAAATAAACCTATGGAAATTTTTTTAAACGATGCATGAAGGCGTATTTTACAGATAGAGAAACGAATAACGATTTTTTCTCATACACTTCGAAAGTTACGTAGCAATTTTGATAAATTTTACTGCGATCTTTGTTTTTCCCCCATTTATCTCTTTCGGACCTGCAGGGTTCCAAAATTTATTAGCACGACTATGGGTCCTTGAGTTGTGCATTCGGGTGGGTTGTTCGCAGAATTGATGGGAGAATTGGAGTAGGTACCTATAGGTATATTTCTGTATATAAGGTACGTGTATATGCAGCATGTAGGTATATATCCTAAACTGCAGCAATATATTCGCTGATTCGACGATCGATATTATGTATTTCTATAGATTCTTTCGCGTGACTCACATCGCCGGGTATATAGTTCTCAGCTGATATTATATATCACCATGGACATAGTATACCCCATCAGCTGTCCACCCTAATTCTATAAGTTCCCATTATACGTCTGCACTTCGTTCGTCCATCACTGATGTAGTGTCATAAAATTAATATCATTAGATATATTATACGGAACGCGATACACATCTGTTATTAAATAAACTGGTCATCTGACATCACTATTATTTTACCTTGGTCAAGTGGTCGTAAATAATTATGGATTGTATAGGACTCTTTGCTAATTTTACGAACGGAAATAGAAAAGTAAGAAACACTATTTGTCATTTCGTTCCTAGAGCTTGTGGGCAAAAATAATGATTAGATAACATATATGCGATTATCCTTATC
Source organism: Tenthredo mesomela (assembly GCA_943736025.1). NCBI lineage: Eukaryota > Metazoa > Arthropoda > Insecta > Hymenoptera > Tenthredinidae > Tenthredo > Tenthredo mesomela. The sequence goes on from OX031019.1 coordinate 10,612,258, forward strand.
TGTTCATTCGAGTGACTTAGTATCATTGTTTTTCACGATATCATTATTTTTTCAACGATTTCAGATTATTGTGCAAAACAATGATCCCTCGTTAAGTGAAACTGTGATTTCGCGAAATTATATCGACGCCCGATACGAATAACAGCACATTTCAGATTCCGGGTGAAAAAGAGCACGTTTCAAATTCCGGGTGGAAAAGAGCACATTTCAGATTCCGGGTGGAAAAGAGCACGTTTCAGATTCCGAGTGAAAAAGAGCATGTTTCAGATTCCGGATGGAAAAGAACACGTTTCAGATTGAGAATGAAAAATAGCACGTTTCAGATTCACTCGAAAACTAGCACAATTCAAGCGAAGCGAATATTACTCATAAGTAAGTGTCAGGTAGGTTTATTATGAAATTGGAAATGCACAATTATGCACAAAAACTCGATTCAATTTTATCATTGAATGATTAATTCAATCTTATAATAAACCTACCTGACACTTGCTAATAAGTAATATTCGGTTCAACCTGAATTCTGCTAGTTTTCGAGTGAATCTGAAACGTGCTATTTTTCATTCTCAATCTGGAACGTGTTCTTTTCCATCCGGAATCTGAAACATGCTCTTTTTCACTCGGAATCTGAAACGTGCTCTTTTCCACCCGGGATCTGAAATGTGCTCTTTTTCACCCGGAATTTGAAACGTGCTCTTTTTCACCCGGAATCTGAAATGTGCTGTTATTCGTATCGGGCGTCGATATTTAAGTCTTATGTTAGTATAGCGGATTGGGCCGAAATTTCTACATGTGTGTCATTGTACGATTACAAATTATGTGTACCTTAATGAATTTTGAATTAATTCTCATAAGTACCTACCTGCGATACTCTTATTCGGTATAAGTATTCGATTGAAATTATATGTAGGCTTCGAATGAGATCAGTGTGATTCTCGGACAAGTATATAGATATAATAATTGGAGTAACGCGTTATCGCCGACAACTCGATCGATCGAATAAAGATAGCGTTATGCAATTGCGCTGGAACTGATGTATTGAACGATAATTCGTATACTAAATCGTATGATAAGAAAGATACGGTATATCCTCTCGAGAACGGGCTGAGGTATTTTTTTGGTAACTTTCACGTGGCTTATTTTTTTTCTCTTGTAAAATTCGATTCCGTTAAGAGTTGAACGGTTCTCATCGCGGGCTTTAGGGACTTGCAGCAGGATGATGTTTCTTGGTATTAACGACTCCCTATAGATCTCCGGTTAGGAAGCATTTAGGTCTTCTTTTTCAACGTTCTTCTCGTCTCTCTCCTCGCATCAACCAGAGGAAAACAAAAAAACAAAAAAAAAAAAAAAACTATATTTCTTGCGCTTCAAAAATGAATTATTCGACTTCGTATATAAGAAACCGGAAACACAAGCTACACATCAAGAATACGAAACGACTCTATGGTGCAGCCTGCAGCGGTGACTGTGAAACGAGATAATAAAAAGGAAAAGTACGTACGTATAATTTATTTACCTATATAACCAGCGTGTATATCTTCGAGTGATCAATATATAAGTCCGATGATATGGTATAGTAGGTATTTGCCGATCGATTTATAAAATCAAAATTTTTGATCAAAGGTCGCGCATAACTGCGCGAATTAGATAACGTTTGAAATTTTTTTGCCACACCAGCTGTGCAGCACATTATCTTTAAAATTACACAAGAATTTCCTAGACAAGATTTCGTACGATTAGATTGCGTTTATAATAATTTATATAACACACCGTGCCACGTTTCATTCAACCTGACCTTCATACCCAAAGATATTATAGTCATGCGTTAACGTCATCGTCAATGTAATGACGTTGCACTTATATTTACTCAACATCACCTCCTTGATGTGTAATTTCAACTTAATTTCATACTTGAAAACTCGAGATTAGAATAACCATAATTTTACAGTTATCAAAATTACGTAAATTTATTTATGTAAAATTATGTAAAAATCGTTAAAGAAGTTCAACTCATCCGTTCATCTGAGAATTCTAATGGCCTTAAGTTTTCGATAAAGTAAATTACTTTTGGGTGTATAGGTATTTTATTCCTATATAATACCGCGCAGCTATATGGTTGAATACTTTATTCTGATATTCTCAGTCTGCATAATATGGTAGGTATAAAGCGTAATTGGTATAGTAATTAATCTGGCATATCTCTCACGTTCGTATTCTATAATTTTTTGGCATTTCCTGAACGGTACGCGCATGAAACGAGGGCACAGTCTATCTCGTAACTTGCGAAAATCTGCGCTACTGCAGCAATAGCGATATTATAGAAATAGCAGCAGCAACAGCAGCAGCATAGTAGCAACACCGACGATGCGTGCGTTAATTAGGATAATGAGAATGAATTAAATGTCCCGTTATATACCTAATCTAGACCTGAAAATATAATATGCAATTTTAGTTTTAATAATAATAAATAATTTAATTCCAGCTTTTTAACTGCGCGCATGAGATCCTAACATTTGATAAAAAAAAAAAAATTCCAAAAAATTTATAACAAGCTTTAAATTATATATTATACCCGGAATATTTATATATGATTGAATATTTGATAAATATTTTTCAACGATTTATCGATTACAAAATTTATAACTTAACGTTCATTTATATGCGCATGATAATATATATATATTAAGACCGTTTTTATTGCTGTAATATTACGTCTATTTGCATTTCCTCCCATCGTGTGTTTTGCTATACCTAAAGTAGTTTTTCATCGCATGTTGATTTTTACGGCTAAACCTTATATATATTTATATAGTATAGGTAGGCGCATATAATAAACGAATCGCGAATAAATATTTGAATAAATATATTCAATGGTATATATATATAATATAATAGAAACGAGACGGGAATATTATTGAATACGAGGTTTTTTTTTTTTTTTTTTTTTTTTTTTTTGTCTGCACCAAACCTCCCCATACTAGGGGAAGAGCGAGAGGATCGATGGGGCGAGACGTCGAGTCCTGCACCACGCCCAAGCTGGGGGTAAACTCACCATGACTCACCCCATGCTGAGTGCATATACACCCCCGTTAACATTTTTCTAGGTACCTATACACAACTGCACGCGCGGGGTACCACGATCTGCCCATTTCACTAGTCCATCATCATATGTATTCGTCAGCTGCAATACGTTAGGCTAGGTTATAGTCTTATCAAATACATCATTTTCATCATACGATGATTCACCAATTTTCTATTCTATTATCCATCTACACAGAAAAAAAGGTTCACTTGAGTACAAAAATGAAGACCGAAATTTTCTCGGATCAATTCAAAATTTTTCTGGAACCAAGAAAATTTCGGTCTTCATTTTTGGACCGCAAAATTATCTTGAATCAAGTCAACCTTTCTTTCTGTGTACGTGTTGGATATAGTACACTCATCAGAAAAAGGTCTTGTTGACACAACCAAAATTTGGTTATTGTATGCACAATCACATTTTTTTGTTCAGTCAATCAAATTTTTTGTTCAGTCAACCAAAAATTTCGTTTGGATAAACAAAATTTTGTTGGGAAAACCAAATTTTGTTGGGACAACCAAAATTTTGGCTATTCCAACAAAATTTTTGGTTTGCTGAACAAAAAAAATGTGATTGTTCATATATATAATAACCCGAGGGGTTAATCACTGTTGTAATCTGGTGTACAAGGTATTTGTAATCACTTGTAATCTTTTGTAATCTTTGTAATCTTTGTAATCATTTGTAATCTTTGTAATCTCTTGTAATCCTGCTGTAATCTTTGTAATCTTGCTGCAATCTTTTGTTATCTTTTGTATTCTTTGTAGTCTTTGTAATCTTTGCAATCTCTTGTAATCTTTGTAATCTCTTGTAATCTTTTGCAATCCTTTGTAATCTTTTGTAATTTTTTGTATTCTTTTGTTATATTTTGTAATCTTGGTGATTTCTTGTAATCTTTGTAATCTTTGTAATCTCTTGTAATCTCTTGTAATCTTTTGTAATTTTCCGTAATTTTTTGTATTTTTTTGTTATCTTTTGTAATCTTTGTAATCTTTGTAATCTTTTAGAATGTTTGTAATGTTTGTAATCTCTTGTAATCTTTTGTAATCTCTTGTAATCTTTTGTTATCTTTTGTAATCTTTGTAATCTTTGTAATCCTTGTAATCAATTTGTAATCACTGTAATTGTAATCGGTGTACGCCATTTTCGCCCAGTGATTGACCCCTCGTAATAACCTAAATTTTGGTTGTGTCAACAAAACATTTTTCTGAGTGTAGAATCTGCCCAAGTTATTTTCTATAGACTTGTACATAATAGTAGGTACATCGTACGATTTAGGTATATATTCGTTTATATTGGTGTCGGCGCAAGAACATTCCAAACTTTTTCTATAATATAGTATACCCGTAAAAAATCGCTGGTCACGTATAGTATTTGAATGAAATATACAGTTAGAATTAGTCTTTAGTATGAGAGCTGGTTTGCTTCAAAGATCCTTCATGGAACTTTCAATATAATATAATAAAATATTGTAGTACTGTAAAATTTATGATAATGTGCACGATGAAAATAATACCGAAAATTTAATTCTTTAACCGGCAGGAAACGTATATATATATATATATATATATGGCGTGTTTGATAGTAAGCATCCGGATGATTCTTGCAAGCATAATATCCCGTCTTGTTTAAATACTTTTTAAGTTTCACCGCAGCTGGTGCACATGAGCATTGAGCACATAATGAACATACTTACAAACTGTTAAATGGAATTGGGTAACTTCATAGCTTCGAGGCATTTTTTTTTTTTTTTTTTGATTCGCTCTTTAAATATATATTTGTTGCTATTTGAACGGTGGTGGACCGGGTCCGTTGCATGCAGCTGGTGGGGAATTCTGAAGAGGATGCAAGAGACCGATGAGGCCGCGGTTATAACCGTTGGCCTTGATTCGCACGGTACGAAGAGATCTCGCACAGGTAGGTATAGGTATAGAGTAGCGAAGTCAATTAAATTCAACCACGGAGTCAATGACTCTTTAGCACGAACAATTTCTCCTTAGTAAAATTCTTACCGCTAATTTTTTTTTTTTTTTTTTTTCCTAATACGTTTTTTGGTTTTTTTTTTTTTTTTCGTTTTATTATTTTCAAGTCTGCACAGAAAAAAAGATCTTGAGCCAAGAAAATTATTCTTGATTCAAGATAATTTTGGGGGTCCAAAAATGAAGACCGAAATTTTCTCGGATCAAATCAAAATTTTTCCTCGAACCAAGAAAATTTGGAAAATTTTCTTGGTTCGAGGAAAAATTTTGATTTGATCCGAGAAAATTTCGGTCTTCATTTTTGGACCGCAAAATTTGTTCAGCCAAGAAAATTTGTGCAGCCAAGAAAATTTGGAAAATTTGGAAAATTTTCTTGGTTCGAGAAAAATTTTGATTTGATCCGAGAAAATTTCAGTCTTCATTTTTGGACCGCAAAATTTGTCTCAGCCAAGAAAATTTGGAAAATTTTCTTGGTTCGAGAAAAATTTTGATTTGATCCGAGAAAATTTCGGTCTTCATTTTTGGACCCCCAAAATTATCTTGAATCAAGTGAACCTTTCTTTCTGTTTGGTCTTACGTTTTTATACAAAATTATATATGTATAATTTTTTTTTACTCACCAAATTATTACAGCAATAAAAATGAAACAATTTCTATATTACCTCTTACAATAATTTTGAAATTTGCGAATATGAATGGGTGTGTTTAAAAAAAAAAAAAAAAAAAGAAATTTCCTATTCATACGACAATTTATTATTATGCTACAGCTTTTTAACGAATAAGTACATAATATACCTACCCACCTACATACATTGCTAGACTTTCTATACCTAACACTATAATTTACATAATATAGTTTTTTGTACAAAAATTCTATGAGTTTTGAATTTGTCACAGTCTGACGAAAAAAAAAAAAAAAAAAAAAAATTTGTCATTCCTTATTATTATGAAACTTTCAGACTAAAGTTTAACATAATTTTTATAATCAGGTGGAAATAGCTGAGGTACGAATAGTAATACGATGCATATAATAAACATTTTGTGTCCCACTTTAAGCGACTAAATAGAATATTATGAAATATGGAAGGCTATATGAGTGCAGTATCATACGATGATAAAGAATTTTTTTTTTTTTTTTGTTAGTTTTTGTTATAAATGATTGTATATTATTATTTAGGTATATGAACTAGAAATATTTGATAATTAATTAGGTACCTAATTAAAATTTTTTACGAATAATTATAAATATGTAGGTATGTGGGTTTTCATTGCAGCCACTTGTCTCGCATATATATATATATATATATATAAATCGAATGGGACGTCTGCCTGTTATTTGCAAAGTAACAAGCTGATAGCTCGACACGCGGTTTACACTTCCATGAAACTTCCATATTTGGTATTAACCACTTGAGCGTTCGATGTGTGTTTGTGGTTGTGAGCACACCTTTATTCCTTATAAGTCTCGCTCTAATTCCTCTAATCGTAAGACTATAACGTAGTCGCTATCCGACTAATTAATTTAATAACGAACACCCACTAGTTTTACTAATTATCTCCCTGCAGCACCGTGTTACGTCTCTATTTGTTCATTCTCTCTTTTTTTTTTTTTTTTTGCAACTATAATAATATAATGTATCCATATTATAGTTAATCAGAATTTATCACTATATGTATATTTCGTATAATCTGCGATAACAACTATATACATGGAATTTCAATTTAATTTCAAATATATTTATACTATATAATAGAAAAATGGGCGGGTATACCTAAAGTTTCTATTCATTATTTATCGGAATAGAATAATTATATCTTTATGTATGTATACTATATTATATACCTATATATAGACATCCGCGGGATATTACACACTCTGACCACAGGCGTCTCTTGTTTCCTCCTTTTTTTTTTTTTTTTTTTTGCCTTTACACTAGTAATGAATTAATTTAATTTAATTTAATTTAATTTAATTTATTTGAATTATATATATATTATACATATTTGGATTTATATATTTTACTCCGCAAGACGTATACCGATGCGTCAATCACGGAAATTTAGTCATTTTGTTCTTTATTTTTTTTTTTTTTTTTTCTCTTTCAACTTTTATTACACATCAGAATATTCATTTAACAAAAAAAAACGATGTCATCAGCACATAATTACACAATAATGTTGTTGCGGCAAGAAAAAAAAAAAAAAATTTAAAAAAAGAAAAAAAATGGAAAGAAATTCATCAAAAATTCATTCCAGCAAGTAAAGTTTCAATTAGATCGTCACAAAACGCATTCAGCGTCTGTTTTTTCATACTTACGATCACCCGGTAGCCTATAACATACTATAATACAGGCACACAAACCGGCCAACCCAAATATAGGCGCGGGTGAGGATGTGGCCATATACGAATGCATGTCAGGGTTGAAAAGACTCTCAACCATTTACGGAGCATATTTTGACTTGACGATATACATGCGTAACGTACCTATATAATGTTCTATTTTGTCGATAAATTTGAATTGCCTATTCACTGCTATAGAGTCACCAATCGTTTCTCACTCATTTCATTCCATTTGTGGGTTTAATTTCAAATGATCTACTATAATATTACATTATCGTATATATACACTCAGACAAAGGTCTTGCGTTGACACAACCAAAATTTGGTTATTATTATGCACAATCACATTTTTTGTTCAGTCAATGTAATTTTTTGTTCAATCAACCAAAAATTTCGTTCGGATAACCAAAATATTGTTGTTAAAACCAAATTTTGTTTGAACAACCAAAATTTTGGCTAATCCAACAAAATTTTTGGTTTACTGAACAAAAAAATTTGATTGTGCATATGATAACCCAAATTTTGGTTGTGTCAACAAGATTATATAAATAAACATGGAGGTAATGATAAGCAGTGAAATTTTATTTCAAGAAAAAGCCATAACTGAAGCATCTGTTTAGAAATGAAAATTATATACAAAAATGTGAAAAGCCAATATAGCGCGTTCCATAAATTTGAATTCTCGTATCATCTTGACGATTTATACGCCTTTTGTAGTATTATACCTACACCTTATTACTAATTATATGCTTAGATATAAGTTTTACATATATATATATACTACTCGATGCGGTGACGCCTAAATGCCTTCACTTTCAATTGTGTATTGCGTCTTTTATTTCCTCTGATATTCTGAGAGAGTCGCTGCTTTGCCTGCGCGATACATCCGCGAGCTATATGGTCTCAAGACACCAAATACGTACCCAATATGGGATCATATCACATATACATACCTAAGTTTGTACTACTATGCCTTATGTATAGTAAAGATCTAAAAATGGATGGCCACTTTACATATAAGAAATATATATCACTCTCACAATGAAATATATTTTTCGAGCTAAATTTCGTATATGTGTGCGACTATAATATGTATGTACATCATATTATACCGCATGCATGTTTTATAAATTCTTCATGATGTTGATCCTCGGGTATTTTTTGCTGTCTCCAAGCCTCGTAAAAACAAACTGTATATATATGCACCGTGAGACACCACGTGGTTTTAGTAGCTTTAAAAAAAATCAAGAAAAGACAATAAAAGATCGTTTCGAAATTTCTTTACAGGCAGTCATAGAATACAGATGTGTTGAATATAATAGGTATATGATATATATGTGCCGTTGAAAAATCGTCAAATTTTGTCCTAATAAGTAATCTCTAATCTTATCTATGTATATCGCTAATTCTGCACTACGGTATTTATTGATTAGATATTTATACAAGGATACCCGCAAGTACGTTATTGATATCATAAGCTTTTATAGATATGCTTACGAAATAATTGTGTAATTGATATTCGGTTGCACATTAAAACCGCACAAATTACATGAGTAATTTATATATTATATATACATATATAAAAACTGTTCAATACTTATAACTCAGGAGTTTTCTAAACCCGAATATATGTATGTTTGTTCGTATTGGTGGCACCACCATGACTAATACTTTTGGTATGGGGTCCCGGGGCTCATGAGTCATAGATAATGCTATGCGTTTTTTTTTTCCAACGACCACAGAGTTCTATGGAAGTTGCGTGAAAGCGGAGATAGATTGAGAAATTTTTGATAATTCACAGATCCAAAGTATGATTAGAGCCTTTGGTATGTGATATTACAGATTTATACAATAATATGTGTATTGTGTATATAATATATCGGAGCAAAAAAAAAAAAAAAAAGACATCAATATACTTATATCTCTATGAAACGTAAGTATGTACGCATTTGGTGATGCTATTAAACGATACCGTATATGGACTTATCAAATGCAGACAAATAGTATGATAATACACCAAGGCCGGGCTTATAAAGCTGTGTTATAATAGATATTAAAAATAATAAATTGATTGGATAATTTTGTTATCATTTTAATGTAACTTTGCAATGACAAATAATTAATAATATGATGGTCAATTATTTAACCATATACGTTGAAAAGATATTCAATTTTATGTTAGCAAACTGCATCAGTCTGCGTCTATTATCGCTATATCGACTTCCGGCCAGCATCTCACAGCATCAATCGCATGCGTCGAGCCGCATGAATCATACTATTTCCGAAGTATTTTACTCAGTTTACTCGGAAATCACCACCTTCGGTATATATATATTTATACTATGGTCCAATGATTCACTTATTCATAAACTATGCGCGATACCCCGCAAGAGCCATATGAGTGACTATATACTTTCGACTACACGGAACATGGCTTAAGTATTACTCACTTATGCATGTAGGTATACGTGATTCATATTGTTACAACGGAAGTTTGATTATTAATTATTATTACATGTATTTATTATAAGTGCACAGATATACAGTACCGTCCATAAGTTCGGCATCACTTTTCGAATTTTCGATCGAGACAAAAAGTTGAATAACTCGGTCAAAAAAAATTGTAGCCTAATGGGTCGGGTGGCATTCAAAAGTGAGAAGAACCGGCTTCATTTTTCTTCCCTATTCAATTTTCCGAAAAATTTTCCGCACTCGCTAGATAATGTTGAAAATGACCGTTTTTTTTGCGATTTTCATACTTTCATAAATCCGCGTGTAATTTTTTGGGAAATAGATAAAGAAACTTTTTTCCAGTAGGACTTCGAAAGAGGCCAGATTAAGCTACAAATCGGTTTTTTTTTTTTTTAATTGCGATTTTTTTCGCCAAGTTATTCAACTTCTTCAAAAATCAAAAAAAAAAAAAAATTCACAAAAAATTTGAATGAGTTAAAAATTAAAAAATACACATTTTTCATATCACGACATTTTATCTAAAACCCCATAGTGCTCGAGTTACGACGCATTTTCTGAAAACCGATTTTCCGCACAAAAAGTTGAATAACTTGGCGAAAAAAAATCGCAATTAAAAAAAAAAAAAAAACGATTTGTAGCTTAATCTGGCCTCTTTCGAAGTCCTATTGAAAAAAAGTTTCTATATCTATTTCCCAAAAAATTACACGCGGATTTATGAAAGTATGAAAATCGCAAAAAAACGGTCATTTTCAACATTATCTAGCGAGTGCGGAAAATTTTTCGGAAAATTGAATAGGGAAGAAAAATGAAGCCGGTTCTTCCCACTTTTGAATGCCACCCGACCCATTAGGCTACAATTTTTTTTGACCGAGTTATTCAACTTTTTGTCTCGATCGAAAATTCGAAGAGTGATCCCGAACTTACGAACGGTACTGTATTATAATGCCAATTTCGATTGTTAACAAATTTTACGAACAGGTGTCTCAATATCAGTAAAGATAATCATCGATTCTCAATGGTACTACTTAAATTTATCAATACTCATTGGTAATATATAACATATATTATTACTGCACTATATAATCGTATATCTACTACCTACGATATTATTACAATTCTATATTACATTATGGAACAGGTTTTTTTTTTTTCTTCTTCTTCTGCTTCATTTTTGTCTCCTACTCTATACTTCCTTATTCTTCTTATTATGACTAACGTGTGTGTTTTTTTTTTTTTTTTTTTTTTCTATCACACCTGAATGTACGTGGTATGCATAGTAAGTCCGAGGTCTTACCTCTATCTCTATATCTGTTACTATCAAGGATTGAACGTTATCGTATAAGACGATGACCGTATAGATGATCTATCTATCTATAGATGATCAATCTAATGACCATAAATGGTAAATCCAACTTTTATCTTCGGATCTATTTCTATCATATGCATTTTCTAATGTAAGGAAGTGCAATGGAAAGTGATTGGCAGTAATATTGTCCATATAGAGTTTGAATGCTGATCAGTTTTCACTGTCGTTCGATTTGGAAAGGGTTAATTATTATTATATACACACATGTTCTAACAACTCGGACGATCTATATTCTCAAGTACTGCACTTATTATGCTGACATGACATATCAAGATAAGATAGAATGAAGTGTTCGAAATGCCTGCTGCTACTGATTATGTCAAGGTAATATCTGGCCGTGACGTTAAGGGGATATGAAAGGTGAATTATACACCTCGAATTTTTGGCAGCCCGTTTCTCAGCTAAAACACATCCGATCGATGTGAAATTGATATCAGTGATACAGAAAAAGTGAACGGAGGGCATGATGCTCTTGGATTTCCAAAAAGCGAAAATAAAATGTATAGTTTTATATCAAGAGTGCTCTGTAACGAATAATCGTTGTTGCTGACATTGTATACTTGTTAAATATGAAAACACCCGAAACATTTTCGCTTTTTGGAAATCCAAGAGCATGATCATGCCCTCCGTGCACTTTTTCTGCGTCACTGATGTCAATTTCACATCGATCGGATGTGTTTTAGCTGGGAAACGGGCTGTCAAAAATTCGAGGTGTATAATTCACCTTTCATAACCCCTTAAAACCATTTTCGACATGCATTACGTAAAATAAATAGAAATCATCATATTTGATTTATTTTGAAAATAATATTATAGAATACCTAAATATGATCCTACGCAAAGATAAAATCACCTATAATATATGTAAGTATATGTATCATGAAGATTCTAAGAACAAGGACATTTAGATTACAATATACGTGTATATATTGTTTATCATTCACGTATATCTAAACTGTATAGATACAGAGCTAAATTAATTAACTGCTTTAAGCCACTTCGGAATCGCGCTATTGATATACTCGTATTTTTTTTTTTTTTTTTTTTTTTTTTTATCATACGCTATACCGTTATAGTTATGATCTAAACTGTAGATATAGACGTAACTTTACCTCTGAAATTAATTCTAAGCAGTTAAACTATATGAATTCCAATTGTATGTTAAACTCATGACTTTTCGTAGATTCGATAAAAAAAATTAATCCAAAACGTGAGAACAATACTATTCCTTAAATTACAGGTCAATTGTTTGACAGTTTTGAAAACTTCCTTATCTTATTTGTCATTTTTCTATTATAATAAAAAATAAAAATAAAAAATAAAAAAACAGATTGTATTGAAACGTATTATTCATAGCAGGAGTCTTAAACTAATAATTCTTGGCTTCCATCGGTATACTTGTAGATCTTCCTATATAATAAGAACTTTGTTCATTCCATCCCTGACAATAAAAGGCGAGACTAAATTGAAAGTCAAAGAAATAATGAAAATTCCTATCCTAATGGTAACAATATTGCTCATTTATCGGAATCTTAAATCAATCTAGATAAATAACATTCAAAGTATAGTATAGTGATCAAAGTTTGAAATAACAAGTTGTAGAAGCGCGTGACTCAACGAGTCTAACAATTCCATTAATTCAAATAAAATAGTGTTAGTTCTTGCGGAGTTCACGAGAGCGCGATAGCGCCTGGCGGGTAATTCAAAAAAAAAATATTGATGCGTGCCGCTACGTCACACAGTGGTGAAATACTGAAACACCAAATGTGATCGAGTATCGTGAGCGATTACAGCGTCGACATCTCTCGGCTAAATGACAAAACTTCGTGTTATAACAAAAACTTGAAAATCTTTCAGTTGTCTATACTTTTGTGATCGCCAGTTTTTCATTTCTCTATATTAAACACACGTATATATATAATACGCCTATACAGAAATTGTAGCACATACATACTTGGATAATAAAATTACTATAAAAGGGACGTTTCAATGCTATAAAAATATGAATTCTATACTGAACCAACGCTAGGTATATACTCCAAATACGGAGTAACAATTTCGACGATGACACAAGCCAACAGGTTAGTTATCGCTATTTACTATCCTCACCAACGATGATATAACCTTTAATTTTTATTTTTTTTCAAATCTATTACATTATATTATGTAAAAAATCAGCTACTACACATGTTTCATTCACTTATGTAGATTTTAGCATTGAATGAAATTTACTATAAGTAACATGCTGCCAAATGTTTAAATTAATTTCTTTTTTGTTTTATATATACGAACATATCGAATTTCTTTTATCAAATACCAACTGTCATTGTTCTTGTTGTTGTTATTTTTAAGATAAAAAATTTTCTTTCTTATTTATTTACCGACGAACCAAGGTAGAGGTTCGAGTATCAATCGATAAAAAAAAAAAGAAAAAAAAAAAAAAAAAATGGTATAAACAACTTTTAGAAAAAGAGGACGCAGCATAGAGGATGAAACTGGTGAATTTATGCCACTTAGTAAGAGAATAAACAATCTTCACATTAATGGTTTATCTGGATTACCTACACCAGAATCATCACAAGAAACAATGGACTCTGAATGGGGAAATCGAAGCCACGTTCCATCACCTAATCATTCTGAGCCATCGCAAGGCTCGGGATCACTTGACGGATGTAATTCTAGTAGAAGCTCATACACCGCTGACTACAGACCAAATTTAGACGCTAATGATAATCCATTTTATTATGAAAATAATAAATTACTATATTCTTTGTACATGGAACGTATGCAGAGAGCGGCGTCTGAGCTTTATTAACTCTTTCTCCTCCCCGCCCCCCTTGTTTTTTTTCTTTCTTTCTTCATTATGTCTCGATTTCTGTTCTCTGAGTTTAGTGTTAAATCAAGAGAATGAATAACGAAAATCAAGAAATCTCATATAGTATTTGTTGAAGGTGAATTATTTTCGACAAGATATAAAAAAAAAAAAAAAATGAATTAATCATGATTTAGATAATAGGTAGTAAATTAAAATCATTTAATTTGGGTAAAATTTTGTATTTTGTATTTTATTTTATCCTAATTTCATTCGTATATTATATATATATATATTATACACATTATACATATTGTTTGTTTGTGTATGTGTGTGTGTGAAATAATGATAAATGATGGAAATGATTTTTGTCAATTAAAATTGCAGCATAATTTCTTAAATAAATATTTATTTTCTCTTCCATCATCATCGACTGTTGACTGATGCATGATTTACTCTTACATGCTAATAATATATTATAATACTATTGTCTAGTTTAATTATTGTAAGATTAATTATTTAAAAAAAAAAATGAATAAATAAATGAATAAATGAAGCACGTTAATTTTGAAGTATAATCATTTTTTTGTTTTTTTCTCCCCACTCATACTCAGGTATTTGTATAATTGAAAATAAAAATGCGAAAAACATCTAATTCCATTCTATTGTTTCAATGATATGTATCTGTAATAACAGCAAAACAGAAAATGTAGATAATCTACTTTGTCTTGAAAGTGTCTCGTATATATATATATATATATATATATATATATATATATATATATATATATCTCTGAAGTAATAAACGTATTCAATAATCGTTGGTATGTATTTATTCTGTTACTCTATCTATTGGTATGTATATAATAGAAGTGACCTCATCAGTTAAACGCTTTTGAAAGTTGAACTCGTTTCCATTAGATTCAAAGTCTATTTTTCGATCAATATTTGACGTTCAATTAAATAATTGAATAAAAAAATTTTTAAACAAAGATAGTCAAAATCGGGATTACAGGTAAAGTGTAAAAAAAAAAACAAACAGAACTTTCTTGCTCAAGTCATTTATTATTATTATTATTCAATTCGAATTTCTAAGATTAAAAAACAATGAGATAGATAAAAAATCAAGTGATATATTAAAAATAAAAAGTTTTTTTTAATAATAAACATTTTTCCCATCAATTTTTGGATTGAAATTCTTCGTTCGACAAATGAATTTTGAATATTTCGCGGTTATAATCGTAGACACGTGCGAGTTAACGAGTTTCGATAATCGAGATCCGTACCCTAACCTAAAGGTATCCATCGATAGTTGCGCGCGCACGTCAGTGTCGCTCCGAGCTGCGGAGCTGAAGGTAGATAGAGGTGGGCAGGTGTTTTTGTGTTTGTTGTCAAATTTTTACAATCATCTTTCTCTATATTAGAGATAGTTGATATAAATTATCAATAAACGTGCGATAGTGGGATTACAATAGCTAAGCTATTATAAACACTGAGGTTCATTAGTTATGCGCGCGTTGATGCAAGGCGGCCATCATTAATTTCCCTATGGAATATTATAAGCATTTCATTGAGAGATTATTATTTGTTTACCGATATATTTTTTCTTTATACAATGTAGTTGTCTTCTAAATTTTTCCCCTCGCCTCTGCCGCCAACCTCCCCTCACCGCCCACCCCGTACCTAGGCCAACGACAGCGCCGTACTATAATCGTGATGTGGTGAGAACATTGTTGCTTTCCCGTAAATATAATACTGATACCTATTCATATATACTTCTGTCGCTCTCTAATTGGTAAAAGGTACTATATAAGTGTGGCAAAAGAGTTGCTGCGCGTAACCAAGCTATAAGGCTCAATGTTCATGCCAGCAGTGGCTATGTACCGTTAGTTAAAAATTCCCCGTTTCCCCGTTCCTCGTCACAAGACTACGACGACGACGACGACGACGACATATACGATACGCGATAGACATTGTGTCGGTTATTCTGAGAGGTGTAAAAACTTTGAAGAAGTGTTTCATAGAGTCGATGATATTATAGTAACGCGCGTATATCATCCTAAACGAAGTTTTAGAACTCTTATTCGCACGGCCCTGGGGGCCGTCTCTGTATGACGTATGCAAAGCACAGTGAACGCTTGAAAACCCGAGACGAGAACGCTTAACTGAGTAGAAATGAGAAAGTTGGTGCTGTGAATATCGAGAACACACGGTGTACGAGGAGGTAAGGAACGGGCCACACAACCAAGGAGCTGGCTCACTGCACGAAGGATCCAACCAGTCGCGTTACAACAAACCACCAGGGTAAGTAGGACGTGCGTGTGAAACGTTTTATTCCCGGTTGAGGAACGGCGGTTTGGTAGAACGGAGTGTAGTAGTTCTCGTTTAGCGTGGCGAGAGGCGGTATAGAACGAACGTGTTCGCGCGTCTTTTTTCCCCTTTGTATATTATTAGTTGTTGTAAATCCGTATTAGGAATTTTATTATTATGATAATATATGATTGTATTATATATTCCTTGTGTTCAGCGCTGCGTCGCTTGATAAACTAGTATATATTGAAAATATTAATCGTATAGTATACTACGATAATATATATATATATATATATATATATATATATATATATATATACTGAAATATTACAAATAAATAATACGCGCTCGTCGAGGCAGGCAGGCAGCCGCAGAGACGTGGAAAAACCACCAGGTGTGTATATGTATCTGTTTATCATAGACGAATGCGAGGATGCGTCTATATCCTATATATTCACGCGTTCTTCAACAACGACAAACCGCGAAATAGTGGTCACACGGCACCCACCCCAAGATACTAAAATACGTCGCGAGAGCCTCGCCGTGGCTCACGGGCTCGGGCTGCCTTTGGTGGGGTGGTTAGAAGTACGGACAGTGGTTGAGAGCTTGGTGGGGTTGGAAATTGCGTGGTGGTGGGTGCCTGCCTGCCGTGGTCTCCGAGGCCCCTCCGAGGCATCTCTGCTTCTAACCCGACGAAGTGGGGGTGTAAACAACAGCCCTGGTTGCTGCTGCTGCTGCTGCCTGCGAGCAAGCAACCAGCAGCAGCAGCATCAGCGGCTCCTACCATTCATAGGACGTGGGGGGATACGGGATCGGGATTCCGTCGTCGAGGCGTCGAGTCGACGACGACGAGTTGGTGTTTTTTTTTTTTTTTTCCTTCGCCTCAGTAGAGAGCAGGAAGGTCTCGAGATAAACGAGAAAATACTATTCGATAGATAATATATATATAATAGGATAGAATAGACGCGAGGATTGGCATTTATCAATCGGGTATAGTAGTATACTCGATTCAATCATGGCTGACTCTCGGTACGGTTAAGTTCGTTGCTATTTTTCGCTCGCGGCGTAGTATCGCCGGCCAACGCCCAACGGCATCGACAAAGCTACTGCGCGCCTGCTGCACTGATGCTGTGTACTATCAAATTTTTTGTATTAATTTTAGATTGAAAATTTCTTCAACTCTGTACGAATAATTATATATATATATATAGTACATATTATATTTTGCCAAGTTGTATTTCTTATTTCTTTTTTCTTTTTTTATCACATTTCTCATGAGTCATTGCCTTGAATAACTTCGCCACGTAGATACACTTTGTCTCGGCTTATAATGTTCCTACGCTTAGAAAGTTAGGAGCGAGGCCAATATATATTATATACAGATACAAACGTGACTATAATGCGACTTAAGAATATTATAGAGAAATTAATGGACTCTGTAAAATTTATTATCTTTTCCATTCTTTTCTTCCCTTTCTATTAATTATTAATTCCTTTTTCTATTTTCTTACTTATGGTCATACTACTTGGCTCTTTTATCGCTACTCTATTTCTATACTCAACGCCACGCCACGTCACTTCCGGCTGACGTTGCGGGCGTCTTACGAAACCACATACCGAGTACGAATATCGTATTTCTTTGTCGAACGAGAACGCGTGCACACATACGCGCATTAAAATTATATTTATCAATTATTTATTCAGCTCGTCAGCAAAAAAAAAAAAAAAAAACAACTATTATCACATTTTATTCTTATATATATATATATTTTTTTTTTTTTTTTTGCTAACGAGGAACGAGCCGCCTAATATATATTTTCTTGTAACGAATATATACCGTCTGATCCCCTTTTTTTGTTTTGTGTTTTTTTTTCAATGGTAAATCGAATCGCTAGAACTAATTTTGTCGTTATTTACGAGTAAGTAACGAGCTTCCTGCGGTTTTTATTATCGCGTTCAGTATAGCCACGTACATTATACGAGTTACATAAAATATACTGCACCGTAGTTACGTAACCCATCAGAACTAAGTCAGCTAGCTAGCTTCCCCAATTACACAACCTAGTAGTAGTAGTAGTAGTAGTTTCGTTTCCCCGAAGTTTGTTAGTTCGTTACCGGCGACTTGTGGCCTTGCACTTGGATGTTGCATCTCAATGTATCGTATTCGATCAGCCGGGTACCCCTTCTTAAAAAGAAAGGGGGGAAAAAAAAAAATGGAAAACAAATGTTGAAATCCTGTCAGGCAATCAAGGGCGGGATACGCTGTCCCACTTTTGTCTCCGAAGTAGTCGCTTCCCATTCGCATTCCCATACCCCGTATATACCGATTCTCATTCTCCCCCCATTTGAACGCTCTTCTCTTCTCTTCTCTTCTCTCCTCTCCGGGGCTCCCTTCTTTTCTTCTGTCGTAACCCCTACCCCGCACCCTATTGCCCCCGTGAATCGTCCTCGCGAGTTCTATTTCGCGTGGGGTTCCCAGTTTCCCACCTATATCTCTACCCCTCCCCCTAGTTTTACCCCCCCACAGGGTTAGCGGGGTGGAGTGGGGTGAGATCTCGTGCCACTAGCCGACTCTCCTCCTCCACCTCCTCCTCCACCTCCACCTCCACCGCCTCCTCCTCCTCTTCCTCCTCTTCCTCCTCCTCCTCATCATTCCCCCCGTTAGACCGCGTACACCCCCACTCGACACGAAACGTCTGACGAATACGTCGGCATCAGAATTTGACAAGCAAAGGTCAAGACCAAAGCCAAGAATTTTTATCCCCTTCCCTTATAGCTCATCTGACTTTGGGACAAAATATATATATCCATTAACGATATACTATAAAAGCTCGATCTTGATAAAGTATTATAAGATTTTCGAATCTAATAATTTATAGTATATTATCTCGTATCTATTGAATAAATAAAACAATGATTCATCGTCTATATTATCCGAGATTGAAATTCATCAAAATTATTAAAGAGGGCGTCCCCCCCGTCTATACAAAAATGAAAAAGAAAAAGAAAAAATCGCGGATTCATGAGAGAGTCCTGCTTATAAGCACACGATCGACGAACTTTGGGAAGGGGTAGAGTGGAGGGGCGCCAAACCAGCAAGGCTTATTCCCGAGCTAAACCAGGGGGGAAAACGCGATCGAGAGTGGGGACATGAACCAGGGTCATGGGGCGGGAGGATTGACCTAACGCGATCGAATCTTTTCTTTTCTTTTTCTTTTTCTTTTTTTTTTTCTATTTTTTCATTCATTAACATGCCTCAGGGATAAATATACCTAGTCTCTCTCTCTCTATCTCTTATTCAAACTCCCCAAACATGAATATGAAACAACAACATGTATGCATCTATGTTGTAGTCTTTTTCAAATAAAGAATTTGTTTGTTATTTTCATTTCAGACCTTCTAGCTGCCCAAAAATGAACTTCACACCGTTTCCTGGTTTTACAACCGGGTCTCTACCCACCGGAACTGTACACCAATTTGCGACGGCTAAATTTGCTCAAAATTTAACAACCGGCGGTCAAGTTGTTGGCGTTTTGTCAGGAGGGGAGGGCGGCGTTCATTATCTTAGACCCGTTGATCCAAACGGTTTTGCCGTTGCTCAAGGGAGCAACAATCAACAACCACAAATAATCAGCTTGCCTATTACCGTTCCTGGTAAAGACGGAACTCAACAGCAACAAACTGTTCAAATTCAGGTGGTTAATCCAAATGTTACCCAAGGCGGTAATAACGGCGATCAACCAAAGTATCATCTGGCTCCTATATCTTTGGGACAATTTCCACAAGGCGGTGCTACCGTTTTGACCGTCGCTTACAGCCAACAAGATGCTGAAGGGGTTCAAATTCAAGTTCAACCACAGAATACCATTGCTACAACGCAGACGTAAGTTAGGATGAATATCTTCTTTGAACAAAAGATGAATGTTCAACGTTATATATCGTATTATATCATCTTTATTTAGACAATAGGTAAAATCGCATTGTGAAACACTGTTCAAGTAAAAACCTTCTTATTACAGGTCTGATCAAACCACTCAAAGCACATCAACGGCGGTGACGACAACGTCGCAGCAAACAATACAACAAACCGTCCATCTCCCCGGTGCTCCTGAAGGCCTAACAGTAGTCGCCCAAATTCCTCAGGATTTGATACTTAGAGAAGGTATGGACGACTCTAAGGACGGTGTTAAAGAGGGCACGACTCCGGTAGCTCTTATAAAAAGAGGCACCGTCAAAAACCAGGGAAACCAGAGCAACGAGGAATTGATAACTTCGATGCCTGCTAGTTGGCAGAGCTTGGCAACCCCTGGATCAACTGTAGCTGACTATTTGTCTAGACTACCTGCCAGCACTCTACCTTTAAGCTTACATTCCTTTTTGAAATTTTCTGCAGAGACTATCAAAAGAGAGGCAACCATAGAATCTAGTCCTTTGGGGGCTGATGGACTAGAGGTTTCTGGCAATAACGCGTCCGGGGAACAGTCCGTTCACATTACAGTTGCCGGTACGGAAACTGAAATTATTCCAGACGTTGTTGAGACCGCCGAACCCGGCACAAAACCTAAGAAGAAGAAAAAGTATAAGAAGAAACCTCCCAAGCCTAAGAAACCTAAACCTGGTCAGGTTACTATAGCGACTGCGCTCGACGGTACGACGCTGTTCTGCTGCCCGCAGTGCAACATGGCTTATCCTGAAAAGGAATTGCTAGAACAACATTTAATTGGACACAAAATAGAGAGGCGATTTATATGCGATATGTGCGGGGCGGGATTGAAACGTAAAGAACATTTGGAACGGCATAAGCTAGGACACAGTCCTGAAAGACCGTTCATATGCTCTGTATGCATGAAGGGGTTCAAGCGAAAAGAACATCTAAATTTGCATTTTGTTATACATTCTGGTCAGAAAACAGAAGTTTGTACGGAATGCGGTAAAGCGTTTTACAGAAAGGATCATTTGCGCAAACACGCGAGATCCCATCTTGCTAAGAGAGTTAAGGACGATCCTTTGGGCAATACGGATAATTCACAAAATCAACAACATCAAGAGCAGGAACAACAACAGCAGCAGCAACAACAACAACAACAACAACAGCAGCAGCAACAACAGCAGAATAATGTACCGGAATTACAACAAATTCAAATACAAGTTGGCCAAGGCTCTCAAGCCCAAATTCATCAAATTTCTGTGAGCGAACAATCTACAGTTGTTTTACCAACCGCTGCAGAAACTGGAGCAATGGCTATGCTTCATCATCAACAACAACAGCATTAGCAACAGCCTACCGCCCATAATCAAACCGGGCGGTATTTTCGATTCAATCATCAACAGGCCAAGGGAAGAGTGAAGCAGAATGTTAAGAATAATTGAATAATTTGAATAACCGAGAGGCACACTACTAGGTGGCGAAAATTTCATCATTTAGTCTTGAGTACAAATGAATTTATAGCAAATAGCATTTCAATTTCATCATCTATAGAAAGTGCTTTGTATTATTATTATTGTTATTTCAGTTTCAAACAATGTAATCTTATTCAGAATTTTCGCCATTCGGGGGAGTCTAGGATTGTTTGTTCAAGATTTATCAATTCTCAGAATTACATGCTATGCTTTCGCTCTGACTTTTAGCCAATATAAGAAAGAGCCATTATTGTCTTTTGGCATAAGTTTAATTAATTTATCAAGGTGACAATTCTTTTTTTTTTTTTTTGACCATCGTTTCATGCGTAGATAATTTTTTTTTTTTTTTTTTTATAGTCTAAAAAATTGAAAGTATATTATTTCTGTAAAGTCTTAAGTTCAAACTTTGCTTATTTTGGTATATATATAAATATATATATATGCTTCGTACATATACTACAAAATGATGATGACTGTCCAACTGAGCCATTCGCTGTAATAACAAATCGAGTTTCCTTAAGTTTTGCAATAAAACAAAAAAAAAAAAAAAAAAAAAACATTTCAAGATTAATACCCGAACAACAACTTTTGAGTATTGAAATACGATTTTCTATATATTTTTTATTGCCTCTGTAAGATATTTATATACAAAGTTAAATGACGAGTCTTTGCTTCTAGTAGTACTGGGCTTAGAAATAATAACGTTACAAACAACTTGATTTGTTCTTTCATAAATATTAATACATTCTATCAAAATTATTATAATAATATTTATATGCGAATGCTACATAACATAACATAACGTATTAGTAGTTACAATCTAATATTTTCTAGGCACGTTTAGAATCACTTTTTTTTTTTTTGTGATATATTCTTTACTTTCTGATTTTACAAACTGAGTTATCAGAGTTAAAAACTTGTTTCTTTTTCTTTTTTCTTTTATATGTAAGTAATTGCATATATTCTCATAAAATTAACAAGTAGTAAATGTTAATAAAAAAAATCTTGGAAAGATAAATAACATTTGAAAATTTCAGTGGCAAGACTATAAATTAAATTAAAATTACATTTTCATTTTTGTGAAAAAAAAAACAAAAAAAAATCGTTCTTTTCTTTTGATTAACTCATATTTTCAGATCATGTAGTTTTATAAGTATAAAGATAAACCGGGGGTTTTTTGAATTCGAAAAAAAAACGAATGTAATGAATTTATTTATTCCAGCGAAATGGCTCAATTGTATTAAATTAATCATATTATATTCGTTTTATAATCATGGATGACTACTAGGTGAGGTCAATGATCATTTTTCTCCCCCCCCGCCCCTGCTAATAGAGCGACTAATCTTTATTTATTTTCTCATATTTTGTTGTTTAGTTTAATCGCTAAATGATACTAGCGAATGAATTACTATACAAATTTAATTTAGATAATATTTTCTCTGGTATAGTATGTAGTATATATCTTGTTCTGAGAATTGTTGATCACAGATAATGAATATGGCCGGGAATGTTATCAGTGAGCGTGTAACAATTTCTCGTTAAATATGACTAAAAATGGTATAAATATTTTCTATCACATCACATCATTGTGAGTGTGTGTGTGTGTGTGTACTGTGTGTGTGGGTGTTTTTTTTTTTTTTTTTTTCTTCTATTTTTTTTTTTTTATTTCATTTTATTTTATTTAATTTTTTTTTTTTTTTTCCATTGCATTTGTGCGAAAGAAGAGAGAAAGTGAAAAAAAAAAAAAAATAATAAATATGTATACATATGTAATAATTGATAGAATTTACCTATTTAAATTTTTTTTTTTTTTTTTTGTAAGTGAATGGAATGGGGGATG
>OX031019.1:10638356-10746726 GCA_943736025.1 Tenthredo mesomela
ATATATATATATATATATCTATATATATATATATATATACATAAATATATATATATAATATTATTACTATATTGTAGTTCTTAACGAATAGTTTGTAAGTCATTTTCATTGTTACTTACATAAATATTGGAAAAAAATACAAAAAAAAAAAACAAAAAAAAAAAAAAAAAACACTAAAATAAAAACGTACATTTAATATAAATATATTATACATCATTCTTTATAATGATTTTTTTTACTTTTTTTTTTTTTTATCTATATTACATTATTATCTTGTATTTAATATTCCCTATATCAAATCTCTCTCTTTGTCTATTAATTTTCTTTTCTCTTTTCTTTTCTTTTCTTTTCTTTTCTTTTCTTTTCTTTTCTTTTACGTAAGTATATACATATTATATTATGATATTATAGTTTATTTTCTTCATTTATACTTATAGCTGCGTAATCGAATAATTGCATTGTATATATATATATATAAAAAAAAAAAAAAAGAAAAAAAAGAAAGAAAAAGTAGTGCGTAGGGATATAGATGTAAAGTCACATAGGACGAGTGTATATAGTTATAATTTGTTAATGACTCGCTTGCCGCCATAGTTTCAAAAAAGGTGGGTAAATCCTTGGCGTATATTATAATAACTCTGTTATATATACTAGCTATAGGTCCCCGCAGGTTTTATTCGGGCATTTTCGTATATAAGCCCGAGAGTAAAAAATAGTTAAGAGGATACCACAGTAGAGGGCGGACGGAGGGGTGGGGGTGCCGAGTTGAGGGACAGGTGTCAACGGCACACGAAATCTTCTTTTTAAAAGACGATAATTTCATCGTCGTGAGGATATTTAACATCTAAATCATAAATGGTAAGCGGTTATTAATAATTATAAAATTAATTTAAAAAGCCGTGGATAGGACGGGGCTGACGTTACACTATTCGAACGGCCATTTTCTGTTCAAATTCGTGCGAATTCGGCCTCGTATCGACTGGCTCTGTGGTATGAGGGGGGAAAGGACGCTTCCCCCCGTTCCACCCCTGCGTCTATCGGCGAAATTCTGACGGCTTAGGCGAAATACTGCATTTTTATCGCGTGTGTGTTTATACGTACAAGGCACGTTTACGTTGAATATTATCAACACCCCCTAGGAAACGAAAGATGGGGAAAGGGAAATTTTTGTAAGTAATAAAACACCATCGACATCACAATTATTATATATATATATTTATACATTATAATTATTACAATATATTACTACATATACCAAAGAAGTTTTCTGTGTGACAGCCAAACAGCATGTATATTCTATATACCTGACTTACTTATTCGTACCTACCTACACGGCGATAAATAAATAATAATAAAAAAAAAAAAAAAGAAAAAATAAATCAACATTCGGCATTGTATTATTATTACTTTACGCGATTATTGTTATTCTTTTGTTTCTTTTCTTTCTTTTCTATACGCTCGCTTATGATATACATATTAATATAATATATCAAAATCGTATATATATATATATATATATACAAAAATTTATCGCTATACATACATACTACTACTACTATTCATAATTTAACTATATTCATAGATATTTAAAACACCACCGCCTTACTACTACTATTATACCCGCTATCTTTTAATATATACTTTAAACACTACGCCGTATGTACATACTTACTTACTCGATCGATTATTATAGTCAATAAAAAAATAATCATTAATTAACAAATACATATATCGTTTCATTTTTTTTTTTTTTTTTTTTTCATTGTCTTCTTTACAATAGTATAGTATCACCAACACTACGTATATATATATAAATAATTATATTATATTATATTATATATTATACTATAATGCATATACATAGATGTATGATATTTCGTTGTATTAAATTATTAAATTAAACATTCGTGTAAAAACAAAAGAAATACAAAAGAAAAACAAAAAAACCTTGAATTTTTAAACAATAGCTTATAATATGTTACATAATTTTAGCGATTTAAGAGATTTGGGCTAAATTATTAATATTATGATGAAAATTATTCATTACATATAAATAAATAAATAAATAAATATATTTTAATAATGGAATAATTTCTTATTCCAGGTACTTTATTGACGATTTGCAATGAATTTCCCGCCGTTTGGAGGTCATTTTCCTGGTACCATACCGAGTATCCATCAATTTACAACCGATAGTACGGGAGGGGCTGGCGCTCGTTACGCTAATCATTTTCCCAACCAGCCTCCAATAGGAGTGCCGGTAATGGGAAAATACAGGGGTGAATCAAACGGCGTACAATCGTCACAATCACAAGTTATGATGAACAATAAAACAAGTTATCCAAACAGCAATGCCGTTCATCATTATCCAAACGTTCCATACTCACAGGGACAACCCGTACAACAACGTCCAACTAATTCACCTGGTATGCAAGAAAAACGCAGTTATCATCAGGTAATTAATATAACATATATTATACATTTTTATACAACGTTAACAAATTATTAAGATTTTCATTGAATTTCAATATTAATTTTATTTTACAGACAACCGAAACAATAAATCAACAAGACGTGTGCAATCTTTTACAAGAAAAAGACAAGAGTAAAGATAAAAAGGGGGGTGACGATCATCAACGCAACGGTGAAACAACAACTAACGGTTCTCAACAAGATTACACTATGCACCAACACCATCAACAACATGCGCACACGCAAACCCCTGCTACAATGCCAGCTACTTGGCAATCTCTTGCTACTCCTGGATCTACGGTCGCCGATTATCTCAGTCATTTACCAGCCAGTACTTTGCCCTTAAGTTTACATCATTTTTTGAAATATTCAGCCGAAAGTATTAAAAAAGAATCTGAAATGGCGCAGACAACATCAGTGGCTGTTGCTACAACAACGACGCCTAACATAATGATGTCTCCTAATAATAAAAAAAAGAAAAAGAAGAAGGCACCAAAGGAGAAAAAACCTAGACCTAAACCGGGAGAGATACGTTTAACAACTGCATTAGACGGTTCGACTCTTTATTGCTGTCCTGAATGCCATATGGCTTATCCTGAAAGAGAACTTTTGGAACAACATTTGTTAGGACATACATTAGAGCGAAGATTTGTCTGCGATATATGTGGCGCAGGATTGAAACGTAAAGATCACTTGACGCGTCACAAACAAAGTCATAATCCCGAGAGACCGTACGTATGTACAGTTTGTCTTAAAGCTTTTAAAAGAAAGGAACAACTCACGTTACACTTTGTCATACATTCCGGTGAGAAAAGACACGTATGTACCGAATGCGGTAAAGGATTTTATAGAAAAGATCATCTTAGAAAGCATACCAGAAGCCATATTGCAAGACGAGTTAAGGCTGAACTCAGTCAGAATGCTGGTAAGGGGCGGAGAGAGATTTCTTTGAAATTTCAAAAAATTATCAAACATAACGTATAAATCTTTACAATTCTGTTCTTAAAATTGACTAAAAATTTCTCGTATTTGACAATAATCAAAAGATTTTTTCATCATTTTAGTCATCATTCTTCAAAATTTTTAAATTTGTATTTAATTTTTTACTCTCTTAGGTACACAGCAAAACCAACAGCAGAACAACGCGTCTAATATGCAGACAACGACGGTAACAGCGTCGTCAGTTCTTCCAGGTGGACATCCAGGAGCTCTTTTATCCTGAGCCCCGCCACCCGGGAACTTCCAGGTTCCCCATCCGAATAATATTATTCACCCTCACACACCGCATCACACATTACATCATCATCATTTGGCAGCTGTTAATGTGGCGGCGCATCAGTCAAGCACTACACCGCTATCAGCTGCTAGCCATTACCAGGCTCATGAATTGAGCTTTTTAGGCCACGTTAAAGATTTCTGAGACAAGGCGACTGCCTCGATTAAGAGGATTTGTATTGTCGTCAGGTAACAGGTAAAAAAAAAAAAAAAAAAATAATAATAATTATAATAATAATGAATAGAGAAAAATCTATCTGCTGCGCGGTTTGTAAGCTTGGTGTTTACATTATTTTTTTTCAACTTTGGTTTTCCTCTATTTTATTCTTACAATAATAATCAACGGAATTCATTATTATGTCGTTTAGGAAAATATCGTTTTTTTACTATTCGGTGAGATCATAGGTTTTTTTTTTTTTTTTTTTTTTTTTTTTTCCTCTTTATTTTAGAACTTAATATGACGAAATATTGATGAAGCTTGTGGGATGATCACGAATATGTGTATTTCTAATTGTATGGGAAAAAAATTTGATCTTTGAGAAAAACAAGCTGGATTGATTGATTATCAATTACGACTGCCAAATATGCATAAATAATAATAATAATAAATTGATGAGATCTTGAGTAGTTTTATTGTTAGATTAAAAAAAAAAAAAAAAAAAAAAAAAAAATTGTGATCTATCGGTGATTGTTTCTTATGAAATGAAATGAAATGAAATGAAATGATACTGATTTTAAAATGTATTATTCTTATTTGCCATTTAAAACATTATATATGTGATTAGCCCATAAACATCGACAATGTTTATATTTTAGACGAGTACATAGGTATATATATGATTTAGTTTAATCATATAGAAAAGGAGTGAATCTGATTTTTTTTTTAAGCCAATCGCACATCAATTTTCATACACTCAACATAAAAATAATATCGATATATAATTAATATACAAATTATATACTAAAAAAAAATACGTTTACGTACCTACACAAAATTTTATGACAAAAAAACAATATACTAAATAATTATATATATTTTACAAACGTTGTATTACGGTTGATTTTCTCCGTCTAATATTAGATTGATTTATTTATTTATTTTTTTCATTCTTATTATTACCGTGAAAATTGATCTAGATTTTTACATTGTTCTTTAAAAATCGTATAATCATAATACATATGATGAAATAAAAGTTGAGGAATAAATTGAGTGAATTTATTTCTGAGTAGAAGAAAATAATAACAATTCAAATAATTCTTCTTCGGTGAGGGGGGAGGGGGATAGAATTTGAGTTGAACAAATATTCAAATAAAAAAAAAAAAAAACAGAACTAGTAATGAATTTAATTAATTTAGGTAGATAAAGTTAATTTTCAACCAAATCGAACCGTAATACAAATTTATACAAAATGTTTAATTAATTCTTTTCCGCTGAAATTTTGTTTAATAATTAATTAATTAATATTGTGTCAGGTGAAAAACCAAAATTTTAATTTACTTTATAAGAAGCTATAATAGGTATATGTTATGTACGAGTCCGACGCTAAAAGTCTTGCCATATTGTGTGAAAGAACAGAAAGATAATATTTTTGTGCTAGATTAATAATAATAATGGAATAGCAAACATGATTAAACACACAGAAAATATAAACGCATGTTTTCGTTAGAAACTATGTTTAGGATTATATTATATATTTAGTGCTTAATTAAGAGCTATTCTTGTATAAATTCTCATGCATATTTAATTATCATCATTATTATTTCAATCGGATGAATTATATTTTAAGCTTTATAAGTTTTAAATTGAAAAAAAAAAAAAAAAAATTCAAGTCCGTTTATATTAAATTAATACTATTACTATCGTTTAATACGATTGAAAAATATAAATTTACGAAAGGTCTTGAAAATTAGCTAACTGTACTATAAAAAACGAGAAGAAAAAGAAAAAGAAAAAGAAAAAAAAAAAGAAAAAAAAAAAAACAAACAAATTATGTGGCAATATCGAGAGAAACATTTATCTATTCCATTTAAAAAAAAGATAAAAAAAAAAAAGAAAGAAACATTATAGTATTTTATTATATTAGATCGAAATTTATTTGAAATTAATAATTCGTTGTTACTACTACTATTATTATTATTATTATTTGAATAGTGTATTTTATTTTTACACTGGAAAAAAAAAAAAAGAAAAAACTAATTTTTTTCTTTTATTTTATTTTTTTTCCTTTATCTATAATTTTTTTACGATATGCTTTTATATTTATACAAAAATTATGTTGAAATTTTATTATTATTATTATTATTATATTATAAATTCGGATTTTTATATCTTATGATTTTTAATATTTAATTAAGCAGATTTTATCATCAGATTGAAAGAACAGCTGTTATACAATTCTTTTTTCTGATTAAGAATAGAACTCTATTACAATCTTTGATTAATTAACTGCAGTGGTTGTGATAATTTTTGCAGCTATGCTTTTCTTCTTTTTTTTTTTTTTTGTTTTCTACACTAGGCGTGCCATTAGATTTCTTGATCTTTTTAATTTTTTTTGAATCTTAGGTATATTATAATTATTATATATCAAAACATGGTGGAATAATTTCTTGCCATTTCTTTCGTCTTCTTTGAGCCATGGGTTAATTATTAAATTTTTATAAAATTACCAGACAAAAGGAGAAAAAGAAAAGGAGAAAAAAAGGAAAAAATGAAAAAAAAAAAAAAAAGAAAAAGAAAAAGAAATGAGTTACTATCAGAATATATTATCACATTTTGTGCAGCGGCAAGCAACAGTAATATATATGTTTATAGATAAATAAACAAAAACCTTACTCTATACCTAAGCGCGTGTGCAGTTAAGGGATTGCTGAATACTGAAACTATGAACTATGATAAATACATACATAGTTTAAAATCAATTTGCCATATAATATAAATTTCATATTTCATATTATTTCATATTTGATAATTGAAATTGTTATTTTAGTCTGATAATTTTATTGCGGTATTCAGCAGTATCTCCTCTGTATCACATACTCTCGGTTAAGTATCTAGCAAGTAACACGAAGATTCAGGTTTTACCAGACCTCAAAGTATAAGGATATACTACTAAATACTATAAAAGTATGTACTAAATTAAATATTCGTATATATCTATCTATCTATCTATTTATGCTATATATAGATAATAATAGATATGTATGAATATAGATATGTGCTTTTTTTTATATAAATGAATGAACGTATGTGTGTGTGTGTGTGTGTGCAAGAAGTGCGAACGGATTGCGTATGGATGCATGTAAGTAATACGTATGTATGGGAAGAATAGAAAAAAAAACAAAAAACAAAAAATGAAAAAAGAGAAAAAACAAACAAAAAACTGAACTGTATCAAAATACTCCACCGCCACGTACTTGTAATCGTAAAAAAGAACTAAAAAAAAAAAACAAAAAAAGAAAAAAAAAAAAAGAAAAAAAAAAAAAAAATAATAAGTACACCCTAGTATATAATTTAGTGTAAGTTTGTATACAAATATTATGATATAAGTTGAAGAAGAAGAAGAAAAAAAAAAAAAGAGGAAGTGAAGGAAAAAAAAAAGAAAAAAAATAAGAATATAGGTAGTTAGGGTCTTTAAGAAGGTTCCCCATAACTATGCAAAAAAAAAAAATAGCTTTACGATTTATAATGAATTTCCCAAAGTATGACGTCGCATTTTAGAAGTCTTTTAAGACGGCTGATTGAAAAGTTTGATTGAAGAAGGGGGCTTCTAAAATCTTTATACCTACATATTTAAAAAGACAAAAAAAAAAACTCTGTGGCGACTAAATCCGCCAATACTTTACAATCTACGATACATAAATGAGTTCACGTTGCATTTATTTTCACCTTTTTTTTTAATTTACAACATTTGAATAATTGAAAGATATTCTAGTTATAGCTCTGTTCTCATATCTCATATACCTTTTGGTAAATTTGATATTATTAATTAAATCTCATCTTTGTCTTATACTGCATAGAATATTGTATATTAGTTTGATATCATACAGACTTCTATATTCATTCATTCATTCATTCATTCATTCATTTATGATATGATATGATATGTGTTGTAAAGTTTTGAGACGGCATTGCCGCTTGGTCGCCGCATAATGAATACAGTATGTACTTATATGTGAGGTGATTTTTTTTTTAATTTTTTTTTTTTTTTCATTATTATTTTAACAAAGTGTGGCTAAACATTTTATATTATAATAACGCGATAAAACTGAATTTTTAAAAGAAAGGATCGATGAATGCTTCGAAGTCGAGAGAAAAAAAAAAAAAAAAAAAAAAAAAAAAAGATGAAATATTTTTAGTAATATGAAGAAAATAATAATAATAATAAAATGAAAAAAAAAAAAAAAGAAAAATGAAATGAAATGAAATAAAATAAAATAAAATAAAATAAAATAAAATAAAATAAATAAATAATAAATTTAAAGTTAATGAAAAAAACCTGTAATGACACTAAAAACCTAAGTAAAGGAAATATGTAAGTGTAATATTATGATCGATATATATATACATATATAGCTTTGAGCTAATATTATATTTTATCCACAAAATATAATTAGTATTCGTAATAAAAATTTGAATATAAGCGTACTATTTGAAAAAAAAAAAAAAAAAAAAAAAAAAAAATGAAAGAAAAAACCAAAACATTAGTTATTTTCAGATCAGATTACATACATGCAGATGTTTGCCCACAATATATAGAGTGAAGATAATATAACAATATTGTGCGCCTAAAGTGGAATATAAGATTATGATAAAATATTGAATTTCATTTAAAAGAAATGAAAAAAAAAAAAAAAAAATGGAAAAAGATGAAAAAAATAAAATAAAAAAATAAGCACATAAAGCAATATTTAAATATATATAAAACGCCGTTCTTTCCAAAAGCCTCGATACACTACTGAATATTATTCTCATTCATCGGGATTGGACATTGATAGACTAAATTAAACAAGCGGCTACACTGATCTAAAGACTTTATTCTATTTATTAAAAGTCCTTAGATTTATTAGTGTTATTTAAAAGAACTTTGATATTGGAACTGGATTGCGGAATGATAATTTATTTGAAAAGCAAACAATGTGTTACGTTCAATAAAGCCTATGGTTGTGAAACAATCTGTTTTATTATATCAGCATGAGTGAAAAATTATATACTCAATAGTATATTATTGTTTCGTTTTTCATAGTTTGATTTATGATTTGAATTTCAAAGATTATAATAAGGTTTTTTGGTATGTGTAAATGCGTTTATGTCTTTCAGTGTCGATCAATAATAATAATAAAACAAAAAACAAAAAAGACAAAAAAAAAAAAAAAAAAAAAAGAGAAAGAGAAAGAAAAAATGAAAAAGAAAAAAGAATCTAAAACTTTGTAAACGAATGAGAAAATCGATAAATGATAATCATATTTTTCTACATTATCGAACATTTATTCTTAACGCTAAATTATACTATGAATTTGAATAATATGTCAATACGTGATTATAGGGAGTGTTCACATTGAAAAAAAAAAAAATATCTAATTAATTGAAAATTAAATGAATAACATATACAGCTACAGCTACAGTTTATTTTCCAGTACAGATATACCTACGTTTAATTAAACAAAAAAAAATAATAATAATAATAATATTAAAATAACAATGATATGATAAAGATGAATATACAAATTCCTCGACATAGTACAAAGCATTTAACTTCTCCGATAGTAAGTGTAAAAACCATAGTGCGAACGATATAGCGATAGAGGGGTACTTCTGTAAAGTAAGTTTTTTTTTTTTTTTTTTTTTTCGATACTGTTGATGTTTATATCTCAGTTGACTTATTTTATGTAATCAAAATGGTTCTGAAGTTGAAATTTTCCCATCGATGAGTTATAGGTAGTCAGTTTTTGTTTTGTATAAAATTTATTATGTAGCGGTTTATCTTATTTCAATTGAATATCAAAATTCAAGTATTTCCTGCATCGCATTACTTTTGCTGTACGTTTAACTATAGAACTTACTTTATCAATACCCTGTGAATGCGTTAAAAATGATTGATTACTTCGCAAACATCCGCTTATATTAATTATACTTTATTTTGTTACACTTGGATAGAATTTGTACCGTTATATAGTCTTCCAAGGTACATACATGATTATATACATACTACATCTACATACTATATAAATACATCAATAATTGTTCAGTTTTCTCAGTGAAATACGAAAATATTCTCATATAATTAAATTATAAGTTATATTATTATCCTTCTATTGATCTCAGCATTTTATTTTTTGTATAGAGTGCATTAACATTAACATTAAAATAATAATAAAATAATAAAAGGAAAAAAAAAAAAACAAAAAAAAAAAAACTTTCTAGAAGAAAATAAATAAATAAATAAATGAATAAATAAATATAAATGAATAAATAAATAAATGAAAATGAAATTGAGGCAACAAATAAAATTTCAAAGATTGAAAATCTTCAACATTTCCCAGTGCTGCCTATAATTTATGTTATACATATTTCACTGAAATAATGCACATATTAAAATTACAACAAAGATAATTAATATTCTTTAATCATTTACACGAGACCTGCAATATTCTATTATTAGTTTCCTTATCTCTTTCATCATAATTATTTTGTCTACTTGCATTAGAATTTTTATATCTCATTTCAGTGCGTTCGCTAAGGTAAGTAACATCAACTATTATACCAGACGGGATGATTTGAGTTCGATAGGACCATATTGTTAGAATGAATTATTCATCATTATCTAGATTCTAGGACTACATGTCTTGCCAAAAATTAAAGACTTGATAATTTCAGAGTTACAAGAGGTCTGAGTTGACTATAGGTAACGGTGTGAGATTTGGACTAAGACATCCTGGTGTAGATCACTGCACTGTTACTCTTTATGTCCAGCTGGTCCTTTGCTTCGTTAGTTCTCAGCATCCAGCTTTGTTATAACTTATAATCTATACAATTTTTCAGTTGCCAGAATGGAACGAACGATTGACAGACCAGTATACCTTATTATACAGGGTGAGTCTTTTCAAAGGTCCAAAATGGGTGGGACTTACTCACAGCCAATCAGGTAAAGAATTATCCGGGTGGGGATAGGGTAGCAATGTCCCACCCATTTTGGACCTTTGAAGAGACTCACCCTGTATATTCATATGTTACGTTTTCTTACGCATCTCGGGCTTATTTGATATCTGAAATAAAACGGCGAAGAAAGGGGGAAAGTGGAAAATGATGAAGCAATTAATAATTATTATTGGTATATTTGAGTACCAATAGCTTTATTTGTTTCCTAGCATACGGATCATCAAGTTCAGAGCATTTCTACTGGGATGAATTCCACATCGCATCTCGTTGACGTGACCTCCAAGCAAACCCTGTGACGTGAGAAGGTCACTGACCCCGTGACAGGTGCTTGTTTTCAAGGTAAGTGCTCCTGGGGATATGAAAGGTGAATTATCCACCTCGAATTTTTGGCAGCCCGTTTCCCAGCTAAAACACGTCCGATCGATGTGAAATTGATATCAGTGACGCAGAAAAAGTGCACGGAGGGCATGATGCTCTTGGATTTCCAAAAAGCGAAAATAAGATGTACAATTTTCTATCAAGAGTGCTCTGTAACGAATAATCGTTGTTGCTGACGTTGTACTTTCTAAATATGAAAACACCCGAAACATTTTCGCTTTTTGGAAATCCAAGAGCATCAAGCTTTCCGTGCACTTTTTTTGCGTCACTGACATCAATTTCACATTGATTGGATGTGTTTTACCTGAGAAACGGGTTGCCAAAAATTCGAGGTGTATAATTCACCTTTCATATCCCATTAATCGGCGAGCCATACCAGCTGCCAACGGGGTGGAAAATGGTATCACCATCTCGCGGTCGAAGTGACAAACTACTTTTACCGTGACCATCTGAGCGCCTTGTGACAGCAACTTTCCCTACATGAATGACATGCGAGTTGCGTAGAAGACTATGTTTGTGCTCAAAGTATAGTTCGCGATTTTAATCGCGAGATGGCGATACCATTCATCATTATGTTGGCGAG
The DNA here is from genome assembly GCA_943736025.1 of Tenthredo mesomela. NCBI lineage: Eukaryota > Metazoa > Arthropoda > Insecta > Hymenoptera > Tenthredinidae > Tenthredo > Tenthredo mesomela. Next base: position 10,650,221 of record OX031019.1, read on the forward strand.
AACGAAGTCCCGGGTCAATGGCCTTCGTTGTATCAAAGGATTCGCAAATAAAAAACCAAATCCAAATCGTACACAAATCCGGCGATAAGTAATATTGTATCGATACTACTGCAATAAATTTCCAGATATACCAATAAACTATTTTCTCGTTATTTTCCACTTTTCCCTCCCTGCGGCTCTTAATTTTTTAGGTATCAAATGAGCGCATAGTACAGTATGATAACACATACGCATGTATATTCTCCAATTAGCAGCTCATTCAGACCTTCTATAACTCAAACTTTGAGTCCTTTGAACTTTTGGTTCAAGTAAATAGGGCTCAAATGAGATCAAACTGGATTCCCTCTTTAGGCGCGTTACTTTCCAGAGAATCGCTATCTGTATAGTATACTCATGGTGGAGTTGATTAGAGCCTCTTATTTTCTATTGATGCGTTTTGTATTAAATGGTTGGATATACATTGTTTCATCTGTACAGTTATGGATACATACTTAGAATATGATTAAAATCGAATATTATAGATGATGGGTAATGAATTAACGAATAGATTTCACATTCAATTTTATTATCAAGTTATATTTAACGATGTTTGGGGCGGTGCAGCATCTTCAGACTTTTTGTTGTAAATTTGCATCTCTGCGACATACTTCTCTTTCGATCTCTCGTACATGTCGTAGTAGACCTAAAATAATAGAGAACAACTATTATTGAAAGAAACTGGAAAACCACGATCTCAGAAATATTATGAACAAAATCTGGGTAATCAAAGTTCAAAAAAATTGTGAACGTATGCAATTTGGAATACAAGACCCATTTTTTTATATACTTTTTTATCTTCTGAGGTGAGCGATTTCCAAGTAGTTGCCAACTGCCTGGTAAGTTCTTGTTTGCTTGGTTCTGGTTCTCCAGCCAATCTTTCCATAACTCTAGGTCTTTGTTCTTGACAAAATTGAAAGAATGGATTAGCCGGTCTTTTTGGAGCATTTGGATCCGCCTTAGTCCCCTTTCGTTTAGTCGCTTTCTTTGGCTTATCTTCTTTCTGATTATTAGCGTTAGATTTTGAGCCTTTTTCCTGCTTAGGTGTAGCTTGAAAGACGCTATTCTCTTCCAATACTCCCATCGGTGCTTCACGCCATCTATCTCCGTGCTGGTCCAAACGGTCGATTAAAAATCTGTGAAAATTTAATAAAATTAATCCCATTCAACTCATCGCTGAGGATAAAAAAAAAAAAACCCCTAATAGTTAAAAATGCCATGAAACAGACTAACTTTTTTTCTTTTCTCGTCCTCTTCAAAAGCTTTCGTACTTTTTGAATCCGATAAACGAGTCTTTCGTTATCCTATAAAACGTGAAATAAATAATTTTTATTAATTTACGTCAATAATTGATCGAAAATAATATTCCTAGCCATATAATATACCTGCTGTAATATTTCGCATCTTTCTAATAACAGTTGATATTTTCGTTTGTAAACATCGTACTCCTCAGTTTCCATATCATAATCAGATTCGTCTGACATCATTTTTATCACGTAAATGAAATAAAAAAAAATTAAGCCACTCACAAATTATATTCAACTTTTATTAATCAGTTATTTATCTATATTCAATCTACTTATTAACTTTTATTATTATATATATGCGTTCGAAGTATAGATTTTTTGAGGTTAGGATTCGTCCGTCGTTATATAGGTTAGTTTAACCTCAAATCTGTTAAATATATTCGTGAACAAATTCAGTCATCTGCTTATTATATCAACGAACTCGTTATTCGCGATAAATCGATCGCAATGAATCAATATTTAAGTTTGAAATTTGCGTTAGAATTTTTTTTTTATATTTATTTTATTAACAAAAAAAAAAAAAAAACAACAACATCGATTTGATTTATCCGCACTATGTGTTCTGAGTTCGAACGTCAGATGGTGCGAATATTAAATCTCTGCTCAGAAAGTAAAGCAGGATGGAAATCTACTGTATCTTTGACAGATGACAGCATCGTACGAATCTTTTTCGAATTTACTAGATTCAATCTTGACGGAGGGAATCAGCTCGATAATATAAATTTAAATTAAATCGACTATCTATAACATAAAACTATAAGGATAAGTCAAGCATGACAGTTCCGATTTCAAGAAATTCTATCTACCGCAAAGTACAATGGCTTTTATGCCGGTGGGGAAACATCAGCTGTCACAAAACGAATCTTATAGTCATTCCACCGATCTCATACTTATATTATAGTTATAATGATATTGTATAGGTTGCGAAATAAAATTCTGGATTTAAAATTTCCTTTTGTATATTTCTTTGGTATGATTACTCCATATTTTCATGTAGCGGCAACATTTCGTACCTACTAAAATCTCTCCGTTGGCATTGCGATCTCAACTGCATGAGCATGCGATACATTTTGATTGTATACATAATACAAAAGAAGCTGAAAGATTTTCGAGGGCAAAATTCATTCGATAAAGGTCATTATATAGGCGTTATTTATTCATGTCAGTATGTATATATACATATGTATATGAATATGTAATATGTGAAGTGCACGGCGCATGGACCTTATAGAGAGTGCGAGAGATATGGAACCTCAGATAATATGTAGCATACATATTTGTGTATGACAAGGACGACGCAGTCTGCCGCAGAACTCGAGTCAGACAAAGGTGACTTGTATATGTACGGTACTATGTATACGGAGTCGAAAGCTGCATAGTCCGACATAGCGACTAGCGCCCTCGGCGCCGAGGGTGCGTGGGAGTGTAAAACGCGGTGATGAGAGGGGGTTGTGCAGTCCGGCGCAAGCGCTCTCACAGAACTCACCCTCGGATGAAAACATTCGAGGTACATTCGTTCGTAGTTTGCTAAGCTTACCGTCTAAGCTAGTCCGAATTTCGCGACGTTCCGTGTGTCTCAGTTTTTTTCTACCAACATATATATGTTATAATATAATTAAATAGTCAAGGAATTGAGTAATAATAATAATAAAAAAAAAAAAAAAAAAAATTCCAAAATTCAAAAATTCCAAAATTTTCTATATATATTTTATAAAAAGTGTGAAATTCGGTTAATAATAAACTCCTGAAATATATTTACCTTCATTCCTTATTCCTCTTTCTATCCGTATCACATTCATTCTCATCGACGTATTTTTATCACAAACATCTTTGAGAAGGCTGGAATATAATTTAGGACGCTAACATGATGGGCTATAATACGGTTTTTTAGCATTCGGTCAACGAGGTTTCGGTCTTTGGTAAGTAACAAATAAATAAATAACAAAAATTATACATACTACATAGCTTTATATTATATTTAACATGTATGTGTGCGAGACACGCGTGGTAGGTAGATACATCGAAATTTTATCAACTATATATCCAACGTTCACTAAACAGTATATATATATATATGCGTTTTCTTTAATTACCAATAGGTAGTGATACAAAGTGTGAAATACCGTTTCAATTATAATTCTATACATATTAATGTATTATACCTACGTACGTATGTATACATACAACCTATGATACCAAAATCGATACTGCTACTCTCGAGATAAACTCGAACTTCTGCACCTTTACGCTCATTTTCATAGATTAGATTATTATATATATTTACCTATAATAATTATCATAAATAATACTTAGAGTCGTTAGCCTATTTTTTTTTTTTTTTTTTTTTTTTTTTTTTTTTTTTACCTATAAAGCAGTAATAAATAAATTTTTATATTATGAAAAATTTCATATATAGATACGATATTGTCATCGTGTACCTTTAGTACATTATATACTTGCGGTTCTTTCTCGATTTTATATTATTGTCTATGATTATGGCCGCGTGTTATTTACAGCTTTTACTTAAGCCGGCGTTTATTTACATTTTATATAAACGACTATGGTGAACTATATAATATACTATAGGTATACTAGTCTAACGATTAAATCACATTAGTTATCCTTAACAAATATATTTGCGTCGAACCGCAGCAGAAAGCAATGACTACCCATAGGTTCGGATATGATTATAAGGAATTTGGCGCAAAGGTATGTTTACCATTTAAGACTGAATAATATTGTTTCTAAAAGGCAAACAATAACAATTAGTGTCTAATCTACCGAAAATAGAAAACTAATCTCGATACATATACAATATACATATAATAATTAAATTATTATTTTCAACTAATTATTTACGTTACAACGAACTTTTAAATAAACATACATATAAACATAATATAAACATATTTTGTTCATAGGTCACGTGTCAAAATAATATTTAAAAGGAAAAAAAAAAATGTCCATTTATATTTTCGCTGTGGCTATTCGCACGATCCCGTGACCGGCATCCATTCACGCTAGAGTCACGGACGCTTTTCCCGTGAGCGCAACTCATGCGCTGCAGTCACGGGAAAATTCCAACGTGACCGGAGCGCTGAATTTGAAAACCCCAGGGGATGAAATTAGAGTCACGGGTTCTTCGAGTCACGGGTTTAACAGTCGTGGGTTCTTCGAGTCACGGGCAGGTGGATGAAATTAGAGTCACGGTTCTTCGAGTCACGGGGCAGGGGGATGAAATTAGAGTCACGGGAGTCTTACAATTGCTCGGTCTTAGAGTCACGGGATCTTCGAGTCACGGGGGTCTTGGAGTCACGGGAGTCTTGGAGTCACGGGAGTCTTACAATTGCTCGGTCTTGGAGTCACGGGATCTTGGAGTCACGGGAGTCTTACAATTGCTCGGTCTTGGAGTCACGGGATCTTCGAGTCACGGGAGTCTTACAATTGCTCGGTCTTGGAGTCACGGGGGTCTTCGAGTCACGGGAGTCTTGGAGTCACGGGAGTCTTACAATTGCTCGGTCTTAGAGTCACGGGATCTTCGAGTCACGGGGGTCTTGGAGTCACGGGTTTTACAGTCGCGGGGTTTTGAATTTTTTTTTCTCATCAGCTTCTTTAGTTTCAATCTTTGCATTACTTAATCATGTTTATCGGGTATTATCTACAATATCATATCTTTCGTACGAGGTTTTGAATCAATTTCATGCGCTGTTTTCTTTTTTGGGCATTGGGTAGAATATTGTTACAGTTATACGATATTTTTTTTTATTTTCATATTCGTTAACACATCCATGATACATTAGGGTGGTTCAAAAAAGATCTTATTATTATAATTATTATATTATTTATATACCATATTTATTTATTGCCATATCCGTTAACATATCCATGATACCTCAGGGTGGTTCAAAAAAGATAATATTATTATTATATTAAAAAAAAATAAATAAATAAATATCGTACATAAATAATATAATAATTATAATAATAAGACCTTTTTGAACCACCCTAATGTAATAAATATCGTATATAAATAATATAATAATGATAATATCTTTTTTGAACCACCCTGAGGTATCATGGATATGTTAACGGATATGGCAATAAATAAATATCGTATATAAATAATATAATAATTATAATAATAAGATCTTTTTTGAACCACCCTAATGTATCATGGATGTGTTAACGAATATGAAAATAAAAAAAAATATCGTATAACTGTAACAATATTCTACCCAATGCCCAAAAAAGAAAACAGCGCATGAAATTGATTCAAAACCTCGTACGAAAGATATGATATTGTAGATAATACCCGATAAACATGATTAAGTAATGCAAAGATTGAAACTAAAGAAGCTGATGAGAAAAAAAAATTCAAAACCCCGCGACTGTAAAACCCGTGACTCCAAGACCCCCGTGACTCGAAGATCCCGTGACTCTAAGACCGAGCAATTGTAAGACTCCCGTGACTCCAAGACTCCCGTGACTCGAAGACCCCCGTGACTCCAAGACCGAGCAATTGTAAGACTCCCGTGACTCGAAGATCCCGTGACTCCAAGACCGAGCAATTGTAAGACTCCCGTGACTCCAAGATCCCGTGACTCCAAGACCGAGCAATTGTAAGACTCCCGTGACTCCAAGACTCCCGTGACTCCAAGACCCCCGTGACTCGAAGATCCCGTGACTCTAAGACCGAGCAATTGTAAGACTCCCGTGACTCTAATTTCATCCCCCTGCCCCGTGACTCGAAGAACCGTGACTCTAATTTCATCCACCTGCCCGTGACTCGAAGAACCCACGACTGTTAAACCCGTGACTCGAAGAACCCGTGACTCTAATTTCATCCCCTGGGGTTTTCAAATTCAGCGCTCCGGTCACGTTGGAATTTTCCCGTGACTGCAGCGCATGAGTTGCGCTCACGGGAAAAGCGTCCGTGACTCTAGCGTGAATGGATGCCGGTCACGGGATCGTGCGAATAGCCACAGCGTTATATTTTACAGTCAAAGTTTTTTTTTTACATAGTAGCTCAGTTAAATTCGGCTCATATTATTATTATTTCATACGATTTATTTAACGATTGGGGATATAGTTGAAAAAAAAAAAAAAAAAAAAAAAAACTACGTTTGCAAAATATATAATGATCAATTTGTTTTTTTTTTTTTTTTTTTTATGACAAAGTGAAGGGAGAGAGGCTTCACACCAATTCGTATAATACTATACTATAGTAGTATATGAGATTTAAATAAATTAAATTTACAGACAGGTTTTCAGGTGCTGCACAATCAATAATATTAGCGAGAAACATTGTTTGAATGAGTAATAGCTTTTTATCGGTTACATATTATAATGCTGCTACTCGAGACATTTTAATTCCTCGGATAGATATACCTGCAGCTATACATATTATGAAGATACTATAGACACATCGGACGTGTATATATTGAAAAACTATGTACATATGGTATCCAAGTTTATTTTATAAGTGTGTAGATCGTGTTTTCGATTTATATCTAGAATTGACTGATATTAGAATAATCTAAGCTGAAAAAGAAAACAAAAAAAAAAAAATAAGAACAAGGTATAGGTAATTTTTTTTTTTTTTGCACAACGAAATTTAACAACAGAAACTTAAAAACGTGGTTGCATCATTTTTATTCATTTATTTTATAATCATCGATAGATATTAATATCCTAATAGATATTAATTATTTTCTAACGATAATAAAAATGTGAACAAGGACTTTAAATGCGACTAATTAAATGAAAAGATATATAACGAAATGCGCGCGAATAACGCGCTGACGTCATACAACTAGGGTCGCGTAAGTTATACCGAAATAATCGCGCACGCATGTAATGTGCGGAAAATTCGAGAGTGCAATGTGCTCTGATATATACTCTTCTATGTATAATTAAAAATAATATTTTTAATTATCTATAAATGATCGCAGGCACGTTGAAATTTGAAATTTTTTTATAACTTTTTTTTTTTTTTTACGTTCGTGTTGAATATTAGCGATAAAAATAATACTGTAGTATTACATAAGCGTGTAGGTATAGGTATTACGCATCTTTTTATTTTTATTTTTTTTTTTCAAATGTTCTGACCTTTCGAAAAATCAGAAATAAACGAACTTTGCCTTTGGTACAGCAGGCATTGTTTCTTATCTTCAATCGGTAAAAACAAAATGCACTAGACAAAATGCTGGAGTTCGAGAAACTAGATGAATACTAATGCGGCTACTAGATGGCGCTGGATCTAGTCCGCCATATTCGAAATTAAGTTTGCAGATCATTAAAAAAAAAAAAAAAAATAATAATAAAGCAGGTCTTTTTCTTTGAATTATTAATAAACCACTCGAAATAAATTGTTGAAAATAAAGTTTTAGCAACTTAATATGTATTATAGTTTAATTTTATTTTAAGCAAGGTCGTAGTCATCAAAAAACAATTAATTAAGCGATATTTGAAATTTCAATTACCTGTCTACTTATTTCGTTCGTATTTTTTTTTCGTAAGTCAACGAAAGAAAGGAGTTTCTCAAATAGGTACTAATGTTTAAATCAGCCTGAAACTGGGAGTCCTATTCGTGTTTCAACATTATTGTATACCTTTTCCAAAATTTTATTGAAACATTATATTATATAAGCCTATTGAAACTAAAAACTGCGAAAGAACTCGTTTTCTTATTGTATTTAAAAAATCTTATACCAATTATACGCAGATATCGAGTTATAATAAATGAGTTTACAAAGACTCGATTTCAATCTTGCTAAAATCTCGAAACAAACATTTCATTTTTTAGTACGCGCCTATGCGAAGTTATTAGAATTCGAGTGATTTAAGATTCGAATAAGAAATCTTTTACACATAATATTATTTACGCAGATTTGATTAGATTATAAATCGTCGTATAGATCGCAATGGAGTTACTAATTGGGAATATGGATATCGGCGTTCAGTATAACAATATAACTTGATTATTAAAATTACGGTATAATCCCAGAGCGTCTTTATTTCTTGAAAATCAATTTTTAATTTCTTAATAAAAAAATTACCAGTATAGTGTAAAAATATAAAATAACAGAGTATATTATGAATTAATTGGTAAAATGCGGTGGGAATTCTTGGTGTATTATATGGATATATTTTATATACAGGTGCCATGGAAACAACATAACTACGCGATAAAGAACAATAATTGCAAACAATTATAAATACCGATCACTGATTACTTCCTGGAAATTCATGGATTTTTTTATTTTTATTTTTTTATATAATTCAGCTGCTAGGTCTCCCATTTTTTTTTTTTTTCCACAACAAACAATTATTTCCTATTTTTTTATAGTCTAGCTATAAAAACTCATTCTACTGATCAAATATAAATGACTGAAGGCAGCTTATTGGCGCTTTGATATAAGTACCTAAATACCGATTCGATTTTTTTTGCCGATTAGTTTCTTTGATTCTATATAGAAACAGGCATAGTAATATAATTTATTTTTGTAATAGAATTGGGTAATATATTTTTGACAATAAAAATACATACAAATTTTTATAATCACTACTGTTGACCAGATATTTATATAATTTAAATCAAAACGAGGTTTGATTATACTTGAAAATTCGATCGTATATATATTATACTGAAACAGATTTTTTTTTTTTTTTTTCATTCTATTCGTTTAATATTGGAATATAAATAAATTCCGACGTCAGCTTTAAGTCCTTTAATTTCAAGGTGCGGAGTCATATATTGCATGACTACAGGTAATATTTGTTAAATTATATTATAACATCGTGTAATAATTTCACCTGATCATCATAAAACCTGATTAGAGAGATTTGGAAAAGATGAGCTTTACATTAGGAAGTGAGAAAAAAAAAAAAAAAAAAAAATATATATATATGAAATGTCAAAGAAGATGAAAATTTCTATCGCGTTATTCGCAATATGTTTCATTATATAATCGTGTGTGTCGAGAATAGATGTATAATTATATTCGAAATTATAGAAAATTATATTGCGAATAATTATTTACTATGACGTGGATTTTTAATACGAAAGAAATAATATAGTAAGCGATAAAAAAAAAAAAAAAAAAAAATATATATAATTGAAAATAATAATATTGTGACAGCCTTATACCTCCGTACGTTAGAAACTTTAAGTATTTCTGAATGGTGCTGACGCAAGACAGGCTTAACTGCTTTTATTCATGTCCAATTATTGTCTGTGTGCATGAAAGGTCAACAAAAGTTGAGCTGGCAGAAGAGAACACGCTACTGACCATTCTTAAAATACAACTTCCCTTGATATATATGGGGCTTTCCACGCCAACTCGACCAGTGTTAAACCCCGACCATTTCGAAATCATCTCAGGTTTTTTTTCAACATTCTACTCAGTGAAAAATGCATCCAGATTTTTTTTCAGATTTTTTCATTTAGCGGTTGATTTTTTATAAATTTTTGAATTCCATTGAGAAAGCCCTTTTTCAAAAATCTGAAAAAATTCTCAAAAATCTAGTGGATGATCCAGAACAGCCCCCCATACTCAAAAATGTGGAAAGAATTTTTCTTTCATTTATTTTCTCACCTTATTAGGATTTTAGAAATTTTCAAAACTAAAAAAAAAATGAAAATACCGGCACTTACAATTTGATCCGTACGATCCCACTCATACGATTTTTCTCATACGATTGAACCCAAATTTATCTCTGACACGGTCAATTTCAGTTTCGAAAACTTCTAAATTCCTAATAAGGTGAGAAAATAAATGGAAGAAAAATTCTTTCCACATTTTTGAGTATGGGGGGCTGTTCTAGATCATCCACTGGATTTTTGAGAATTTTTTCAGATTTTTGAAAAAGGGCTTTCTCAATGGAATTCAAAAATTTATAAAAAATCAACGGCTAAGTGAAAAAATCTGAAAAAAAATCTGGATGCATTTTTCACTGAGTAGAATGTTGAAAAAAAACCTGAGATGATTTCGAGATGGTCGGGGTTTAACACTGGTCGAGTTGGCGTGGAAAGCCCCATATATATATATATATATATATTAGGGTGGCCCTTATTTGGTGAAAAAAAAATATTTAGTTTGCCGCCCCCTCAATCGGTTCCAAATTGAACAAAAAAAAAATTCGGACCAAATTTTAGGTGATTCGGCCAATGGGAACACGTGCCCCAAGGACGTTAATTTTTTTAATTCTTTTTCTTCTTTTTCTTCCTTCACAGGACATAGTATGACAGAAAAGGAAGAGAAAATGTTGTAACAAATTTTTTTTCAACTTCCGGTTTGGTAGGAAAAGTAATATTTTGGAATTCCGTTAGCAAAAATCGATTAATACGTGTAAAATTACAATCAAAATGGTATGAATTCCTCTTAATGGAAGAAAAATTTGCTACAACCTTTTCTCTTCCTTTTCTGTCATACTATGTCCTGTGAAGAAAGAAAAAGAAGAAAAAGAATTAAAAAAATTAACGTCCTTGGGGCACGTGTTCCCATTGGCCGAATCACCTAAAATTTGGTCCGAATTTTTTTTTGTTCAATTTGGAACCGATTGAGGGGGCGGCAAACCAAATATTTTTTTTTCACCAAATAAGGGCCACCCTAATATATATATATATATATCAAGGGAAGTTGTATTTTGTATATATATATATATATATATATATATTAGACTGTGTCAAAAACAAAAAAAACGACATCCTCTTTTTGTGCGGGCCCTTTCGAAAATAGTTAGTGCTTAATATAAAGAAATTTATCCCCAAAGCTCAGCTATGTAGCTTGAACACAGAATTAGCGCATTTGAAAATAAGATTTCCCATGTATTTCAAATGGCAAAATTTGTTTCTCCTAGTTTTATTTTTATAACTCTCTTTATTCAACTGATAAGAATAAAGTAGATATACAGTTTTGTAGAGAATTTTATGATCTACAAAAATAGTCCTTTGGCCCAAGTTGCTCGATTGAACCGTTAACGAGTTACAGTGGTTTAAAAGTCATACGTATATTTGATTACCACTTACTTTTCGACAAATTAATTAAAATATTTTTTTTTCATGCATTTTCTCAGAAATTTTTGTTCCCTTCAAAACCGTATATTTACTTTATTCTTATCAGTTGAATAAAGAGAATTATAAAAATAAAACTAAGATAAACAAATTTTGCCATTTGAAATAAATGGGAAATCTTATTTTCAAATGCGCTGATTCTTTGTTCAAGCTACATAGCTCAGCTTTGGGGACAAATTTCTTTATATTAAGCACTAACTATTTTCGAAAGGGCCCGAACCAAAAGAAGATGTCATTTTTTTTGACACAGTCTAATATATATGTATAAAGTCATTATGATATAGATTACACCCTACACAGTGGTTGTGTAGTTTGGAAAGAGCAGTAGATTATTCTTCCATATGTTATTTATCTAGTTTGTTCATTATACATATAATATACTTTATGCGATCCGTTGTTTGAAAGTTCACTTTTTGAGCATCGGATTTAGGCCGCAAAGTGACCAATTTCAGGTCACTGAAATATAGTGAAATATTATAGGACAGGAGCCTATAATGAAAATATTATCGTACAATATGAATATGTTTCATTAAAATAAACATAGTCAGGTTATTTTTTACTACGTTCACACATTATAAACCAAAATGTCTGAAAATGTCAAATGTCTGAGTCCAAACGTTTTGATACAGAAAGATGCAATAACACCAGTAATTTTAGAAACTAAAGTGAGTATAACACTGATTTTCCAAAAAGTGAACTTTCAAACAACGGATCGCATAAAATATTTTTTTCGGCATAGGCATTGAAAAGTCACTTTTTGACGCCTGTTTTCGATCCACAAAGTGTCACTTTATACGGTTGGTTTCAGAACTGCCATATAAAGTCTTTATACGGCAGTCTGGATGCGCAGTTCGAAGTGCGCATTCCAAAGCTGCCGTATAAAGTCTTTATACGGCAGTTTCGATGCGCGGTTCGAAGTGCGCGACAGATCGCACCATAACCCTACTCTTCGTCTAGTGAATCTCAACAGGCGTCGAAGTGACTTTTCATGCCTATTTCGAAAAAAATACAGTATGGGGCGCACCCGTAAACCGTTTTTGACTCGAATAATGATTTCAGAACTCGCTTCCGGCTCGCCTTCGGCTCGCCTTTAGCTCGTCCTGAAATCATTATTCTCGCCGAAAAACACTTGGTTTACGGGCATGCCACATAATATACTAGTATGTGCCAAGTCCGAGAAGTGTCAAATCCGGTATGGGTAATTTCCAAAATTCGCCTCTGAGTCTGCTGTGTCACAGAAGAATGAGTGTGAATTTATCGCTCGAGCGCAGCGAGAAACAAAGGCCACGCGATATCATTCTCAAAAAAATATGAGCGTATTCCTTGATCAATTCTCTACAAAATCGTTAAGTCAATTTTATGGAGAAACGATGGAAGCCATGTGAAAACGATTTATTTATAAGCGACGGCGCGCGCTGCCACCGAAAAACCGTACCCGAGCCGGGTCTTTCAGCGGCAGCGCGCGCCGTCGCTTATAAATAAATCGTTTTCATATAGTGTCCATCGTTTCTCCATGAAATTGACTTAACGATTTTGTAGAGAATTGATTAAGGAATACGCTCATATTTTTTTGAGAATGATATCGCGTGGCCTTTGTTTGAAAATCACGTTTGAATAATATATTTGTTTATAACAAATAGAATTGTTTGTTACCGCAAAATTAAATAAATATATTATAATAGTGTCATTCAATAGCTTTAAAATGGTTCTTGGATGAAGTCTCTAGGATGAATACAATCAAAGATATGACCGTTTGAAGAGGAGTATGTTTTCGATTTTTGGCTCTTTTTCCCGAATTTCACCCCCGTGTAACATGGAAAATGGGGGCAAAAAAAAAAAAAAAAATTGTTTGATCCATTTATTTGTTCCATAGAACCCGTAAAAAAAATCATTGCGAAATCGGTAACATCGAGGTCATTTTTTGATTTATTTTGTCCGGTCTGACCTGGAATGGCTCATATATAGGATAGGAGTGGATTTTATTCTCTTCAAGATAAAAATAAAAAAAAATAAAAAAAGTGAAAATAATTTTCTTTAGATAAATCTCTTTTCTCTCTGCGATACCATATAGAAGAAGAAAAAAAAGTCATTTGTATTTAGAATTGGAATTAAGGGCTCAAACTTTGAGGGAATTTCTTTTCAAGTACATGCTATGTACCTACATGCGACAATATTTCGTCGATGAAACGAAACTAAAGAAATGTTTGTCTAAAACGAATAGAAGCCACCCCAGTATTCTACACTAAAAAAACAAAAAGCCATTGATATCCCTTTGACCCGAGATAATAAGATAGTAAGTATGGGGCATTCTATACCGAATCGAGCTCTGGATCATTACCCTCGACCTTTCGGATTCGGTTTACGATTTTTCATGTTGCTGTCCCAACTCTGAAAATGATACAGATTTTTTTTTGATTTGTCTGATTTATTTATGATTTTGATCGTGGACCGAATCCGAGAGATCTCGAGGGTCAGGCCGAGGTCGATTCGGCATAAAATACCCCATACATATATGTCTTATAATCTGTTAAAATGTATGGTAAGGGTTTAGCTATAGTATCTTCGGAACTAGAATCAGTTTTTTTTTTTTTTTTTTACACAATTGTTGTATCGATCCCACGCGCGTGTGGGTTCCGAATAACGCTTACAGAGTAATAATAGTCCGTGATTCGTTGCTGCTGCGATATAATCTCGCAAAAAGTTGACGGTTTTTTTTCTTCTTTTTCTTCATTTAAAAATTCAATCCAGGAGATATCCCTACTGCCGAGCCGGATTTCGGGGTAAAGTATCGGGACACGTAGATATAAGTATAGAAGCTTGAGCATTATCGTTTTTCAATGGAACACAAGAGGAAAAAGAATTGCCATCTCTTCAAGGTGATGTTATCGTCACTTATATATAATGCTTCGTCGAAATCACCTTAATTGCAGCTTTTGCTAAAAGAATTTTTTTACACATTTTTGTAATTCATTCGTGAAAATGAATATTTTTCATTAATCAAATTTCAGATAACGTAATTCCGAATAAATAAATCATAGATTGAAAAATATGATGACTAGTATTATATCGACGCCCGATACGAATAACAACACATTTCAGATTCCGGGTGAAAAAGAGCACGTTTCAAATTCCGGGTGGAAAAGAGCACATTTCAGATTCCGGGTGGAAAAGAGCACGTTTCAGATTCCGAGTGAAAAAGAACATGTTTCAGATTCCGGATGGAAAAGAACACGTTTCAGATTGAGAATGAAAAATAGCACGTTTCAGATTCACTCGAAAACTAGCATAATTCAGGTTGAACCAAATATTACTTATTAGCAAGTGTCAGGTAGGTTTATTATAAGATTGAATTAATCATTCAATGATAAAATTGAATCGAGTTTTTTGTGCATAATTGTGCGTTTCCAATTTCATAATAAACCTACTTGACACTTACTAATGAGTAATATTCGCTTCGCCTGAATTGTGCTAGTTTTCGCGTGAATCTGAAACGTGCTATTTTTCATTCTCAATCTGAAACGTGTTCTTTTCCATCCGGAATCTGAAACATGCTCTTTTCCACCCGGAATCTGAAATGTGCTCTTTTCCACCCGAAATTTGAAACGTGCTCTTTTTCACCCGGAATCTGAAATGTGCTGTTATTCGTATCGGGCGTCGATATACACTGAGAAAAAGGTCTTGTTGACACAACCAAAATTTTGGTTATTATATGCACAATCACATTTTTTTGTTCAGTCAACCAAAAATTTTGTTGGAATAGCCAAAATTTTGGTTATCCGAACGAAATGTTTGATTGACTGAATAAAAAATTTGATTGACCGAACAAAAAAATGTGATTGTGCATATAATAACCAAATTTTGGTTGTGTCAACAATAGTATATTGTGCAACTAGGGGGGGGAAATGGCCATTTCTAGCGAGGGTGAGACGTTTGCACGAGTCGTAGTAGAGGGCGCCGAAGGTGCCCGAGACGACGACGAGTGCTAAAAACGTCTCACCCGAGGTAGAAATGGCCATCCCCCCCTAGTTGCACACTGTATTTTTCATAATAAGGGCACGAAATAGGCCTTCTTTGATGCGCGTCGATCGGAAGAGGGATATATATATATATATATATAATTATATATATATATAATTATATATATATATAATTATATATATTTTTTCGGCATAGGCATTGAAAAGTCACTTTTTGACGCCTGTTTTCGATCCACAAAGTGTCACTTTATATGGTTGATTTCAGAACTGCCTTATAAAGTCTTTATACGGCAGTCTGGATGCGTAGTTCGAAGTGCGCATTCCAAAGCTGCCGTATAAAGTCTTTATACGGCAGTTTCGATGCGCGGTTCGAAGTGCGCGACAGATCGCACCATAACCTCACTCTTCGTCTAGTGAATCTCAACAGGCGTCAAAGTGACTTTTCATGCCTATTTCGAAAAAATACAGTATGGGGCGCACCCGTAAACCGTTTTTGGCTCGAATAATGATTTCAGAACTCGCTTCCGGCTCGCCTTTAGCTCGTCCTGAAATCATTATTCTCGCCGAAAAACACTTGGTTTACGGGCATGCCACATAATATACTAATAATTATATATATATATATAGGCGGGAGGGAAAGTACATTCCCTCCCGCTCAGTGGATATTCCGGATTCACGTTCGACACAAGCGATTTTCCCCACGCCCGACAAGCATGAAAGAAGGCCCATTTCATGCACGCATAATGAAAACCTTTTTCTGAGTGTATTTAAGCGCATACTATTTGGTTTTAATAATCTTAAAAATTACTACACGATATATAGATCACACGTGGCATCGTCCTTACGCTTGATGATTTCAGTCCAATATTATGTGTAAAAGTATCATCCCACCAGATAATGTAATCAGCTTTTGTTCTTGACTGAACTCTGGTCGTTCCGTCAAGCAGTATATGCTGTAGCCATACTATACAGATAATCAAATGTTTTGTATTGTTATCTCGAGTCATAGGCATCTCTTCCGATTTCTTCTTGGTATTATAGTAAGTGACTTGTGATCGCCATTCAGAGCTGTCGATTTTAGCGCACATCTGAATTCAATTTTTACCCCAAAGAAGAAGAAGAAGAAGAAGAAGTAGGTATAACAACAACATTTCAGCAGCAGCAGCAGCATCATCATCATCGTCCCTGTTATCGCGTCTGAAGTTTTGTACTATGTAGCAATTTGGTACGTACGCTGCAGTGGCGGAGAATCTTCGAGACCATCGAAACATGTCTTGTGGTGTGTGTTGCGCATAGTTGTTAGAAGATGGTCAGATGATGAGCCAGTGGTCAAGAAGCTAGTGAGTGAATGCGAGATCGGCAGCGTGTGTTCGGCGACGACTGACCGTCAGAGATATCAGTATTAACCGTGCGATACGGGTCGATGCCGAACATCATTTATTCGGCGGTTCTTTTCCCGATTTTGATAAATAAAAAAAAAAATCTCAAATCTCAAATCTCAAAAAACAAGAAATAAAAAATCAATAAAATCGCACGTGTTTTTTTTAGACAAAGTTATTACAAACGAAAAAAGAGATGTTCAACATACGAAATAGACGTTAAAACGCAGATGCAGTTATTCTTCTCATTATTATTTTTCTTCAACCATGGGAAATAGCCGATGAAAGATACTTTTCGTACATCCAGAGATAATGAAAGTCCAGTTATAGTGAAAGGGATTTTAAAGATTCACAAAACCCGATTTTTATAGCGGGCAGTATAAAAGACAGTGACTACATGCAATTCTGATCCTTAATATTTGGAATATTAAAGTGCCGAAATAAAAATGTTTGTGAATAAATTATCATGCGATTCGGATTGTGTATTTCGGAGGACGGTGGAGGACCTAACGTGATATTAAAACGACTTAAATTTTCTCCGATTTTAACTAATTTTAAATAATTAAAACGTTCGATTTTTTATTCGTAATCGTTATTATTAACACGTGTCATACAAAAGTTGAAAACCCGCACTTGTCGCGTTATAACTTAATTATCAATGAAACTTATATCTAAAACTCGATCTTATATAGCGATAAGCAGCGATTCAAGATAAATAAATAAATAAATAAAACAAATTGATGGAAAAATATCATCGTCGATCGATAGAAAAGGAATAAATTTTCTCACAGAGAAATGGTTTGTGTTTATGGTATTTTTTTTTTTTTTTTTCTCTACATTATTTTTGTTACTCGTTTTATTCTAATAATTGAATCACTTTGAAACATTGACTCGACTCGTACGATATGGATGCACGTGTAAGCCCTGTGTCTGCAGATTACGAGCTTTTCTCACTGAGCTGCGAACTATTGGTTTATCTATTATGACGCGGGGAGCATAGAGACCGGCTGAAAGATAAAACTGAACGGCATAGGCGTCTGCGCTTCATTATTTTTGACGACTCTATCGACGACGACGTTGACGCAGAAATGGTTTACTGAATCGTTACTTCGTTCGCGTTTATCAGTTGAATTTTCGTTTTCTTATTATCGTATATAGGGTAGAATTTATACCCCGTGAAAAACGGTCTCCAAATTTATTACATAAATGAATTTTAGTATCAGCATAACATCGTCGCTCATAATTTTTTATCTTTTCATTGTTTTATATTTATACTATTTATCTTTATAAATTTTTTTCTTTTTTTTCTTAGGGCAATTGACTATCGCGATAAAACATCTTTACACGTGGCGATATTTAGCGCAAACTGGAGATACATCCGATTTCATAAAATCTCTTTTGTGGGGATCGGGGAACAGTAAAATATTGAGAAATCAGATTTCAGAAATTCACCGAACGTTAGGTCAAACTTCTAGAGCATTAGCCGATATGGTAAAATCATCAAGATTTTACCAGATCGCAATTTTATCATCACGCGCACTTCAAATGTCTCCGCACTATTATAGATAAGCATACGAAGAGAACAGAGATAAGGCGCTCTAAAATTCTCGCCATTAGCGGTTTCGTTGATCCGAGCTGCCGTCGAAGAGACAAAAAAAATGTCGATATGATGATTTGACCTATGGCCCAAATTCTGTGTCGCAAATCACTAGAATTCTGTGTCGCAAATCACTATAACACGTAGTTAGAAATAGTTCAAATTTTAGTCGATGCTCCTTAAGAATTATCAAAAATTTCAGGTCGCAGGTCGAAGCTGATTTAGTCACAGTTCATTGTTCTTTGCTATAAACTGATATATATTATACGACTGCCTGACCGTAATATGATATACAGAGCTGATAGTGACGGCCGATGAATCTTTAGCTGTGCTGCTGTTTACCAGTAGCCAATATACTTTCACGCGGGTCTAATGTGTTATCGCCAGCGATATTATGAACTGTCACAGGCACGACCACGTGGTCTTTGCACACGACTAGTGCATCATTATCTATATATATGGAAATGAATTTTTTTTTCACCATATTTATTATATTTCACATCCTGAAAATTTTTATTCAAAAATCACGTGTAGGTATACAGGAAAATTATAAGAGAGCTAAATCAAATGCCGAAATGTCTATGAGCGCAGATTCATTTAGAAATAATATGCAGTTTATTGACATCAGGGATAACGCAGGCAGGCACACGTAAAGAAATTTTCTGTTGAATTTACCACCGCAGCGGTGAATATATGGACAGCCCTTTTTTTGCAGTATGAGTTACCTTTTTGCAGTATAAATTACTAAAATTCTAGTATTTGGCACATTGGAGGCCACTTGCTCCACTGTGCCAAATACTAGAATTATAGTAATTTATACTTCAAAAAGGTAATTCATACTGCAAAAAAAGGCGCTGTCCATATTATATTCACCGCTGCGATGGTAAATTCAACAGTACCATTTTTTTACGTGCAGGCGGACAGCTTCAAAAAAAAAAAAAAAAAAAAAAAAAAAAATGCTTCTTTTTGGCACGAGAAAGTGATGAGGAAATAAAGCGTTCAAAAGCATCGCATCTTTGTACCTAATTCGTTTTATTTAGCGTGGGATGGTCTTAAGCTACTCTGTAAACGGTAGATGTAGTACGGAAGCTGATTGCTCGGTACCACATTGCCTCCACAATGAAACGAGTCTTAATTAATCCACCGATCTTCTACCGGAAGTACATAATATTCAGTTTGAAATTTCGTACCAAAATTTGTAAATAAAAAAAATAAAAAAATAGAAAATAGAAAATTACTCCGTTAATCATCGCGCGTAACGGTAGATGCAGCATGTTAAGGATCCTGTGAAGTTGCGGTCTTCGAAATTTGAAAATTTATGTAATTTATGAAAATTGAACGCTGAACTGTGTGAACGCGTGAAATATATTCGGTGCGAAATATGGTGTGGCCTGCTATGCGATGTCCATATATTGTATCAGTCTGTCCGTCAGTAACGCATATTATACGTGCGCGTCTGCCCGAATGGTTAAATCCTTAAATTGGTATCAACTCATTCACAATGAAGCCCGTTTACAATCGCCAGCTCTAACTGCCTGCGACCACCGATGCTATCCAGCATCTATCGTCCACTTACTTCTGTAGATACGTGTATATAGTTAGCTTTAAAGCTATGTGACTGATTAATTGTAAGTATATATCGCGTACGCCTCCTCCTGTAAGTTAAAGACCTGTCCAGCTAGTGGCCGGAGCTCGTATCTATTTGCAAAAGAGGTATTGTCAAGCTCAGTAGCTATCTTTCTTCTTCTTATATTCCTAATAGTCCTTATGCCTTAAGGCTGACTATAAGAAAGATCGCACAGTTCCGGCGCGCTTCTGATGATTCGTCGTCCTCGTCTTTACCACCAACTTGGTATGCGGAACTGGTCAATCTGAGGAAATGAAGCTACAAGGTCTGCCGAAAGTACTGATCATCTTATGGGGATCACAAATATTATGATAACAAATAATTTTATAGTAGTTGAAATTCTCTTCTAATAAATCATTAAAATATTGATTATTACATATAGTTTAAGATTTATTTATTATAATATTGTATAATATAAGAAGGAAAACAAAAGGTTATTTTTGACACCGAGGCTTCGCTTTCAAGATCTACTTTCTATATAGGTACTTTTTGGTATACTGCCAAGCCAAGTGCCGTTGTCCAATTTATTTTTGTCATTTAACTTTATACCCAGTCAGTATAACACCATTGCGTCGTAAGATTTAGGCAAAATTAAACTTCCACTTTAATTTAAATTCAATTAACTATAACTGAGCCAAATCACTTGTTGTCCGAGGTGTGAATACGTGAGAGAAAAATCGAAATAAATAAAAAAAACCCGGGTCTCTAGAGATTCGGCACGTCTGTAAATATATTCAATTTAATCTAATCAATTAATTTGAATTGACGTGAGTATACGAGAGACTGGATTACATTTAGGATCCAATATATTTTAGACGAGTTAATCTAGGATTCGATGAACTGCTTCCCTCGTGTATATTTACTTCGATCAATAAAAAAAAATTGTATCATTAAACTGAAGTTTATTATGTGTCCAATCGATACTAGGCCAGATAAGAGCGGATGGAATAGGGCGAGAAGTGGAAGGAAAAGTAACAGTTTGATGTTATGTGGAGAAAAATAGAAAGCTAAGGGTCAATGTCGAAATTATATGACAGTGTACCTAATCGTTTGTCTATATAGAATAGCGTAAACATATATGATTAATTTGTTGTAAATCTCAAGTATGATGAAATTGTTTAACAATTATGTTGCAGTGCACATCAGATAAGCGAAAGTATTGTCCGCCGTATGGGTGCCTGGGATAAGAGTTGGTCCGAGGACGTGGGCGGAAAGACTCGTCGTGGGTCTGAGAACGTCGGAGTGAGTTGCGATGGTGGCGGGAGCCAAATCCAGGGTCTACTTCCATCACTATTGCTTCTGCACCGTCAGTTTACTAGGGAGTTGTACGAGTGGCCAATTCTACCGTTGTTTAGATCAAGGACGAAATTAAATAAAAAGAAACAATAAATATTTACAATTTATGTATATGTATATGTATATGTATAGGTATCTATATGTATTATTGCCATTAGCCTGATCGTGAAGGTGAAGTTCGGTGTTGCCTTATATTTTGAAAAAAAAAAGCAAATAATGAGTAGAAATAATGAGAAAAAAAAAAGAATCACCAGGTGCAAATATTGGTGCTAATAACGTGATCGCGTGAAGGGAAAACCCTCACTGAAGTGTGATAATAACTGATTACAAGAAAGTGATAGAGGGCAGCAGAGGGATATAGAAATTGATAATTCGTCACGATGGCAGACTGGGCGAAATTCAACCGTCAAAGAGACAGAACGCTTTATGCCCCTTCGAAAGCGAACGGGATCCAAAACGCGATAAATTGGGAATCGTCAATCGTTGGAGATACTCAAATATTCGAGGAGCCAAAAATCACTAGATGTAACGGAACTGTTCATTTCCCGAACTCATCCAACCAATTCGGGGATCAGAATGATGCACCAAATGTCGCCGGGCACTGTGATGCATGCGACTTCGACCTGTCGTCAATTTTGCCCGAAAAATTGACCAAGGACATCGAAGATCACCGCAACATTGAGAACGGAGTTATCTCCGGCAGCGAAGAGGAGAAGATTTTGCGGCAAAATGATAACAAGCTGGAAGAGTCTGGTCGCAAGATCCGCGAGGAAGCAAGAGCAGAGTTGGCGAAAGTCCAGAGTTCGCCAACCCGACCCATCAGCTTTTACAAAGACGAAGTTTCGAGCCCAAGAAATTCGGTTTTAGGATCCGCCGGGAGGATTAACAACGAGAAAAATCGCCTGTACAATGAGTGCGAAGTGGGTCCGAGGCACAGAAGTAGGGCTGAGAAATTGATGAACGGAAAATCACCGAAGGACGATAAACCGGTACATCATGTCCAATTCAACAAGGACTCTAAGCAGTGTTCCGAAAAACCTCATCCCAGCCCAAGCGCTTCCATTTCAACATCGAGCTCCGGCAGCTCGGAGGACAATTCCAGCTTGGCTCAATTCTCTGAAGCGAGACCTCCGGATGGAGGATGGGGCTGGGTAGTCGTAGCAGCTTCTTTTGTGGTCAACTTGATCGCCGATGGGATCACGTTTTCCTTCGGTGTAATCTACGTAGAATTTTTGAACTACTTTGGCGAAGGTAAATCGAAGACTGCCTGGATCGGAAGTTTGTTTATGGCGATGCCTCTTCTCTCCGGACCCATCGCCAGCTTTCTGACAGACCGGTATGGGTGCAGGCGAGTCACCATAGCAGGCAGTATTCTTGCCACAACCGGGTTTATCATCAGTTCTTTCACCACCTCGATGGGGATGTTGATAGTCACATTCGGAGTAATAGCAGGCTTCGGTTTATCTCTTTGCTATGTAGCCGCGGTGGTAATAGTCGCCTACTACTTCGACAAGAGGCGATCTTTCGCCACGGGTTTGTCGGTTTGCGGAAGCGGGATTGGCACGTTCATATTTGCCCCGTTAACTCAGTATCTGTTGGCAGAATACGGATGGCGAGGAACCACTCTGATCCTTGCTGGTCTTTTTTTCAATCTAGCAGTATGCGGATGTCTGATGAGAGACCTTGAGTGGACGACGACACGAGCTAAAGCTAAGACTGCAGAAAGGCGGAAAAATCGCGAAAGGAAACGCTCTAAAATACAGAGTTCAAGCGCTGATTCATTCTCCCCTACTAATTCGGCCAATACGAATACCCAAGGTCACCACGATCTCAAACGAAACTTTGCTTCAGCTAGTGCAGTCGGAATTGGCATTGATAATACGCGTGAAGAAGCTCAGACCAGGAAGTTTTCCAGCCTTGAAAACCTTCCGACATTTGTTAAAAACGGTGAAAAGGTTCCGCTCGAAGTACTCGAGCTTTTGAGCACACATAAAAACGTGTATAATGTCCTCCTCCAGAACTATCCAAGTCTGTTAATATCGTCGAGGAGTTACAGCGATTCTGGTAGGCTCTGTGAGCCAACGGACGCGACACAATCGGCCACATTTATCGCCGGCTCAAGTGATCAGCTGCAATCAAAGGACGTTAAGACGACGAAAGAATCGAAGAAACAAAAGGGTGTGAAACCATCAGTGACGATTGATGATGAGCCAAAAGTTTACGAGAACTCGAAAGAACCCGCCCAGGCATTGGGCGGTGGTCAAGAATCGCGGCAGCACACGGACTCCGCTTATCTTTGGTGGCTGAAAAGGACACAGCCTGACTGTCCTTTCCAAAGAAGCGGAATGTTGGATCATTCCACACGAAGATTACCGACAGCCTATTTCAAAGACTTACGTGTTCACCGGCATAGTCTCACGTACAGAGGAGCCATGCTGAATATAAACCGTTACCGTCTTCGTGCATCTAGTTGTCCAGACATTTACAGAAACTCTATGACCACGATAGCCATAACCGAGATGGCTGGTTATGCTGGACTATGGGAGTTCTGGGATCTGATTGTCGACATGTTGGACTTCTCACATTTTTCTGATGTCAGATTTTTACTCTTTGCAATAAGCAATTTTCTCCTGTACATCTGGTACGATGTTCCATACGTTTATCTTACCCATAATGCCATTGAGGTCGGATTCAGCGAGAAGGATGCCTCCTACCTAATCTCAGTCATCGGTATCGCCAACATGGGTGGCGAGGTAAGTTTTACGCAAAGGACCCCGCACATTTCTTATGGGAACTGGCTTTCCGATGGATTTGGCTGAAATTTTCAGGTTTCGTAGTTCCTACGATGCTCATCAAAAGTTACCATTGCCACCACTTCCAAAAGTGAACCGTTCGACCTTGGTAAGCGGTTGAAGTTTAAATTCCATTTCGTGTAGTATCAGTTCCAACCCAAAAGTGCAGGTATTTTGCAGGCAGAAATTTCCGTTCGGTGTACTTTCCAACTTTTGACCCGGATCTGACTATCAAATAGCTCAAGTACAAAGTGATGAGTCGAAAAACCTATACTTAAAAAATCACCTAACGGTAAAAGCGAGGGGCTATTCATTCACAGATCAGGGGAAACGCGAATACAAATTGACCGATTTTAAACCTCAACCGCTTACCAAGGTCGAATGGTTTACTTTTGGAAGTTGTGGCAATGGTAACTTTTGATCAGCATTGCATGAACTACGAAACCTGAAAAATTCAGCCAAATCCATTGGAAAGCCAGTTCCCATAAGCAATGTGCGGGGTCCTTTACCGCATACTTAGACTTAGATCACAAACCGAAAACAGACTTGAGGCGGCACTACAACCTCCAGATTTCATTCTGACGGTCAAAATGCCTAATCTAAGACTGTTGATATCTCTCGAAATCTCTCCCATCTCTTGAAGGGGTAATCTTGAGGATTTCAAAGAGTCCTTTCATCCCGAAATTCGTGACCCTCTGAACAGTCTTTCCGACTAACTAACTAACTAACTAACTGTAATTTTCGGTAATGCCTAAGCATTACATTAATTCACGTCAATCTTTCCCAGATAATATTGGGATGGGCAGGAGATCGTGCCTGGGTGAACCCATCTTTGGTATACGCAATTTGCATGGGTTTCTGCGGTGCTGTGACGGCCCTGATTCCATTGGTAGTTCACAACTATTACGGTTTGTGTGCTATCGCAGGTGCCTTTGGTCTTTTCATCGCAGCTAACTACAGTTTAACGAGTATAATTCTTGTGGAAATAATAACATTGGAAAGGTTTACGAACGCTTATGGTCTTCTGCTGTTGGTTCAAGGCATTGCAAATCTCGTTGGTCCGCCATTAGCAGGTAAATTTAATTTTATCATTGAATAAGTTCCGGGATTGACATAGGGGTCAGGTCAGGATATGAATGGATAAAAATGGTATTTCAGGTTGGCTTTACGACATCACGGGTACATACGATCTCTCCTTTTATTTATCCGGATTTTTCATCGGTCTGAGTGGATTTCTGCTCGTCGTTACACCCCTCACAGAAAAATATCGTGAATGCAAGAATTCCGTAGGATGGGATAAAAGCGAGGCTGCAATACCCAACCAGGATTTCGAGAAGATGAACAACGTGTAGATCGATCATTCCCCATATCCTGGCTACGATATGCACGAACGAGGTGCTTGAAATGTTCAATAAAAAAAAGTCCGTACTAATTCTCACAGTCGACATTCTTTCAGGAATTTTTTTTTTTTTTTTTCGACGGAATTGATAATAATCGAATCGATAATGTTATTATTGTTATTATTTATGTATTACACTGTTATAAAAGAAATTGTTTGAATAACATCACCGTGTCTTATAAGCGTCAGGTGCGTATAATCTTATAGCTCATACCTACTATATACATATAGAAAAAAAAAAAGACATACAAAAAATATTGAATCACACATGTTATACCTAAAATTAACTTGCAGTATGCGTGATGAATTTTCGCTAACCGGTTGGTTATTTAGTCGACTATTACCGGAACCGCGACAATTCACTTGATATTTGTCAATTCAAAGCAAAAGGGAAGGAAAAAAAAAAAAAAAAAAACAACCCAAGAAGAAGAAATGTCTTCTTTATAATTATAGTAGATGATAATTAATAATACAGAATATACAGGCTAGCCAGAGCTGTTAGCTATTTTATAATCCAGTAAGTAGCATATTTTTATTATGAGAATGATCTTATGCATCGAGAGAAAAAGAAAAGAAATAAAAATAAAAAAATGAAAATGAAAATGAAAATGTAAAAAGAAAAAAAAAAAAAAAAAAAAAACCAGAACTAAATAATAATAATTTCTCCATATTATACTATCGGTATAAAAAAATCCTGAATATATTTCTAGTGTTTAGATATCAACTTACGAAAGCTATGGATATATCGTACAGGGTTTGTAGTATTGTAGCCGATTTGTTTATAATTAAAAATATTTGTTTTATAATATTCAAAAAAAAAAAAAAAAAAGAAAAAAAAAAAAAAATTCCTACTCATATATATATATATAGATAGATACATAGATATAGATATATAATTATATAAATATATATTACCTACAATATTATAACTACTATATCTGAAATATTGTATAACTTAGAATATATATATATTGATCGATTAGTCGTTTTTTAGTAAATGAATTTTTTACCATAGTGGTGTAATAGTAATATATATATTATATGAGTGATATACCATACAGTTATAATAAAACGTAACGAAAGATATGCATGACAATTTCGGCCATCTAGCAACGGCCATTTTCCACGTCTCTGAAGATGACAATTATTATATTATATATATATACAATACACTATATTATAATATAATATATATATATATATGTATATTTGAATATATAGATCCATACATACAAATTTATATATACATATATATATGTATATATATAATATCTATATATTGTATAGCTATCCAAATATTCGTATATTATCCAATTATTATTGAACAGTTGGAGGTATAGAATTATGACATAATATAATTATAGCCGATATATTATATAATATAATAGCGATATGTACAAACTAGCACGAGCTACGTAGAATATTGTAATAATAAAAAGTAAAAGAACAAAAAGCAAAAAAAAAAAAAAAAAAAAACAGAAAGAAGAAAAATATTGGTTCGTCAGTTGAATCACGACTGTCAAAGTCTTGATTTTTTTTTTAACGCCTGCAGGTATTCGGTATATTCGGAACGGTAACTAATGGGAATCAAGATATTATAGATATATTATGTAATTAAGAGTTTAGTAAATTATTATTATTATTATTATTATTATTATTATTATTATTATTATTGTTATTATTATTATTATTATTATTATTATTATTATTATTATTATTATTATTATTATAAAGAAAAATTTTGACACAAAATTCGAGTGGCGAGCCATACGTAGATTATTAGTTTATAGATCTGATCATTATATTTATGATCATCGATAAGACCCTTCTGAAACTCAGGTTATTAAACTACTATATGATATTATACATATTATTATAATAATTATATCTGTAATAATTCGTAATAATTATATCAAGTCGAGGTGCCACATTAATGAGGCACATACATACATACATGCATATATAACATACGCGTTATTACATTATAATCATAAATAATATAAAATTATGGCGTTTTATTATTATTATATATACATTATTATAATATATATAATTATATATATGCATGCACGTTAAATAGTGCCGAATAATAATTCTATTATCCAATCATTTTATTATTATTATTATGTATATAAATATTTATGTCAAATAAGTTCGGATTGCACGATAATAATAGTTATTTTATTACTATATTATTATAATTTACTATATAAACATTCAATTCCAGAGAAATTTTATATTCTTATGTATATATACCTAAATACTATATATATATATATATATATATACTAAGGTGCTTTTTTTTAAACGACTTTTTTTTTTTTTGCAACTCCCCATTGAAAATCTTGTTGTAGACGTCGAAAGGGGAATCCTGTCCAATTTTTAGCTCTTATAATTCCGATTCTAGTACTCGCGCTCTTATTTTTAAGTTTTTCCATGCTAAAAGCATGTGAACATTACGACTTTTTCTTTAGTCGCGCAAAACTAAGCCGCATTTCAATGGATTGTTCTCATCCAAGACTCATTTTACAGAGAATTTAGTGTTCTTCAAAAGTGCCTCAGATAGTTTGGCTGTGGTTTCAACCGCCGCACTTGTGTGAGCCTCCAAAGTCGATTTTATGCATAATTCTTCTTTCTCGCTGTGGGCGAATAAACAGTTGGACTTGGAGAAAAAAACTTCCTGACAATTTTGTAGGAAATTTATTTCTCTACAAAAAAGTCCTGTACATAAAGTCTCTCAAACCAGTATTTCAAAAGATATAAGGACTTTGATTTTTTTAAATATAAAATTCCAACAAAATGTCAAGTTCAATATTTTTAAGTCAGTCAAACTATCTTGGGCACTTTTGAAGAACACTAAATTCTCTGTCAAATGAGTCTTGGATGAGAACAATCCATTGAAATGCGGCTGAGTTTTGCGCGACTAAAGAAAAAGTCGTAATGTTCACATGCTTTTAGCATGGAAAAACTTAAAACGAAAAGTGCGAGTACTAGAATCAGAATTAAGAGCTAAAAATTGGACAGGATTCCCCTTTCGACGTCTACAACAAGATTTTCAATAGGGAGTTGCAAAAAAAAAAAAAAAAAAAAAAAAAACATAGTCGTTTCAAAAAAAGCACCCTGATATATACGTATATTAGGGTGTGCCAGAAATAAATTTTGGCATTGTTTTTTTTCTTACGAATTTCCCATTCCAAAAATCTTTACAATTACGTAGAATAATCAACATTCGGAAAGTAGACGAAGGTCTATCTTAGAGCTCGAGGGGTTTTCTCGGATCGTTGATTCCGAATCTGATGTCTAAAATTTCAAATTCCAAGCATTTGTATATAAACGCACATGTATTGATTTTTTCAATTTTGAATTTTAGACATCAGATTTTACTCCTTTTCAGATATTCATTATTCGACGTCATAATATTGTACCGATTTTTGTAGTGGGAGAAATCGAAAATAAAATATCGATTTGTTCTGGCAGACCCATGATAGAGATGTTTTTTTAAATTCTTTTGAAATTTTTTCTTTTTTGTTATGTTTTTTTCTTTCTTTCACTTCCATTCTATATAAAATATAATTCTGGCGATCAAGCTGTTACTATTTCGCTTTAGAATAATATTCTTCGATATTTTACGACTATACTTCTTCCATCGTTATAATATTTTTTTTTTTTTTTTAGTAGTGAATACTCAAAACTGCAGGAAATAGATATGCAGATTTTAGCCCACAATATTATATCCACCTAATAGACGTTGAAATATAGTTTCTTCAAATTTAATAAGAAGAATTTTACTATAAATGAAAATCCTAAATGGTTTTCGCAATATTTTTGGGTACAAAATATATGTTAGAATTTTTAGTAGTACTACTACAGGTAATAATAAATTAGCAATTTCATATATTACGGGCGAAACAGTAATCGTATTTATTCACGCGATTATTTCAATGTGTCCGTCAGTCTCCCAGATTCTATAATATATATTATATTCAAATATTCGGCATCTTTTTTTTTCGATCTATAAAATACAATGGATGGATACAAGTCGAATTATGCAGTATTGAAGTCGTCGTACTCAAATTGTAAGACCATTCTAGACATACACCTGCCAGATGCTGTCTAGACAGGACCGTTAGAATATACGTCTAAACGTCCTTTTTCTTTGCTCACGACAAGGAATCAATTCGCTAGGTTGCGAAGAAAACGATGTGGAAAAAGCACGTCGAACGATATAGAGAAACAGAGAAATAGAGAAAGAGATTTTATCCCTGTTTATAAATTTTTCCAAAAAATTTGCCTTATCATATGAATTCCAGGCTTTTCCAATAAAAGGAAATGCATTCTAAAAATCCTCAAGGTGCAGGCCACACTCAGAAAAAAGTCTTGTTGACACAACCAAAATTTGGGTCATTATATATGCACAAGCACATTTTTTGTTCAGTCAACCAAAAATTTTGTTCGAATAGCCAAAATTTTGGTTGTACCAACAAAATTTGGTTTTACCAACAAAATTTTGGTTATTCCAACGAAATTTTTGGTTGACTGAACAAAAAATTTGATTGACTGAACAAAAAAATGTGATTGTGCATATAATAACCAAATTTTGGTTGTTATTTTTCTGAGTGCATATTATACTAAGAAATTTTTTTGTTGGGCCAACCAAAATTTTGTTATGCCAACAAGAAATTTAGTAGTATCAACAAAAATTTTGGTTGGCCCAACAAAAGTTTTGGTTGACTGAACAAAAAAATTTCTTTGACCGTATAATAACCAAATTTTGGTTGTTTCAACAAGACCTTTTTCTGAGTGCGCTATTGAGTCAGCAGATATTCGAAACTCGGTTAATTTTGCGATGTTATCGATAATTTGTATCCATGAGTTGGTATAGGTTTGATCAGCTATAAGAAAATAATCGCAGTAATCGAAGACGAAGTACAAAACAATGAATCAGAGGAATTATAAACTCGAGAGCTTATGAGACTATGATTATTACTACCGATCGCAAGTGAGAATATTTTTTACTCTTAGTTTATGTATAATTATAATATAAGTGAAATAAATTGTGTGGCATTTCATTTCATCGGAGCTGATCGATATATATATATATGAATCGGGATACGGAATTATATATTTTCAGTATTCAAAGCTGTTTTAACGTAAATCCAATATAGATAATATTATATAATAACGCAGTATGGGTTAGTGATTTAATGATAATAAAATAAACAAGCTCAATATATATATATACTGACAATTGTATTGTAAATAATTATCCAAAGCGTTTGTCAAAGTAGAGAAAATTCGGAGCGATAATAAAGATCTTATTCACGTAACATATGGCTGACTCTTTTCCTTACAATTTCATTTTCATATTAATATTCATATTCAACCCTTCACGCAGAATTTGAATATAATTTCATTCCATTAATAACTTGTCCAAATTCTGATTAATACAATACGGTGAATTAATTACATAACACATAGAATGTAGTATATGCGGTGTGCTCGAGGTTTAAAATGAGCTTTCGTAAATATCGCAAAATTAATGTATTTGCTATGACGATTTTTTCATTCCTGACAATTCCAGATGAACAGGCGCCTGAAGTGTTTCAGTACGTGTAGGTAAGATTCTTCATATTTGCACATCAAGTCGCAAAGTAAGTGATGAATTTAGGAGCTATTTTCAATGCCGTATTTTTTTGTAAACTAAGAATTTTGCCTCTACGATTATTTTTTTATTGTTTGCAATTTGACTACACGTGGTTTTGAGTGGCATAATAATTTGCTACTGGTTATAAATCTGCAAATATATATATCAAACAAGTTCACCACATACGTATACACATTAGCTCGAACACAGAATTAACGCATTTGAAAATAAGATTTCCCATGTATTTCAAATGGCAAAATTTGTTTATCTTAGTTTTATTTTTATAATTCTCTTTATTCAACTGATAAGAATAAAGTAAATATACGGTTTTGAAGGGAACAAAAATTTCTGAGAAAATGCATAAAAAAAAAATTTCAATTAATTTGTCGAAAAGTAAGTAGTAATCAAATATACATATGACTTTTAAACCACTGTAACTCGTTAACGGTTCAATCGAGCAACTTGGGCCAAAGGACTATTTTTGTAGATCATAAAATTCTCTACAAAACCGTATATCTACTTTATTCTTATCAGTTGAATAAAGAGAGTTATAAAAATAAAACTAGGATAAACAAATTTTGCCATTTGAAATACATGGGAAATCTTATTTTCAAATGCGCTAATTCTGTGTTCAAGCTACATAGCTGAGCTTTGGGGACAAATTTCTTTATATTAAGCACTAACTATTTTCGAAAGGGCCCGAACAAAAAGAGGACGTCGTTTTTTTTTTACACAATGTAAGGGTCCCAACAAAAAGAAGATGTCGTTTTTTTTTGACACAGTCTAATACACATGTGTATGTGAAATTTTTGTTTTCAGTACTAAAAAGTCTGATTTACCAAAACCCGATTTATATCATTTTTTTTCTTCAAAAAATCGGCTATTGGCTCTAATAATTGCCTTCAATTCTAAAGCGTGAATTTATTGTCGTCACCACTTCGGTCTGATCACATAACTCTTTTTTCACTCTCGTATTATCATTATCTCCGCACTATAATTTTCAAACAACGTTCATTTCTGTGAGAGAATCAAATATCGATGTCAGATGAAGTAAGTCTGCTTCTTTCTGCGCTCCAAAAAAAAAAAAAGTATTCGCCACTGTCCTCACCTTCGAAGGGACGATAAAAATTTGAGAATAATTACAGCTGATTTAATACAACATCTGCATCTACACCAAATATTAATCCTGCTTTTCATTGAACGTATATATATATATAATTACGTAAGGGGTATGATGTGAATGACTGCAGATCGAGTAGCTTCAGCGAAATTCGCTTTCCAAATTTGTATCTGCATATTCAATACGAGTCACGTGCAGCGAAATTTAATATCTTTCCGAAATTTCACAACTTTCATAACGCATATAATGAAGAACCAAAATAATTGGGGTAGTTTTATGTTAACTGCAGCCAATTAGAAGCGCATGATTCAGAGGTTTTTCAAACTACATGGACTATATTGGGTCTGGGCGAGATATACTATAGCTTCACATTTCAGTAATATAAATAAGCATATTTCCTAACTTGGCAAGCAGTTGTGGACACAATATGGACAAGATGTATTGATCCGTCTGGGCATTTGCATCAAGTAGTGTCAACCGCGCTGCACTAATTCGCAATTCTTTACAAGGCTAATTATCGTAGTGAAATTTTTGCCGATTACGAAGCTCGGTTTATGTAAACGTTGGAAATTTTTTTTTTTTTTTTTCACAGGTATAATAGCTGTGTCCAACAAGTTAATATTATCTTCAAGGTTGATCTTTATTGACTTTTCAAAAATTCGTTGATGATGCCTTCGTGATAAGGGTTGCTTGACGGTGTAATTATTGTCATTCTCAAGCGTAGAATATTCATTAATAAAAGCAGGATCCGCGATTAGTCCATTTTTAAACGATATAGGGATTTGTATGAAAATCGAAGTAATTTGAAATGACTTTATTTTTTTAATTTTTAATTTTTATTTTTACTGTGATCGAGAATCGCTCTATTTTCGTATGTACCTAGAGGACATTGATCTTGATTATTTGAATATTCATGTGAAAAAGCCTCTTATCTGAAGCGCTAAAGCTTTAGGACAATAAATATCCGAGCTTGAAGATGTGCGCAAGGCTATAAATGGGTGGCGTGCGCCTACAGTCAGGTGGTTGGTGGTCTCTTTGGGGTCTCAGTGTACTTCTCGTAGTCCGTCGACGAGTCTGTATCCACTAAAAGTGTCTTTTCAATTTTGAAAACACTGACAATCGCTCATTTTTTGGATAGTATTTTTTCGAATGCTCTGTCGCCGTCGACGTATCGATACTTAATAATCAAAAATTCAATATAAAGTGAGAAATAGAAAATTGCTTGCCGAATTTGATACGGTCAAGTATTCCGCGTGATCAGCTGTGATATCAAGATATTCTGATAAAAAAAAAAAAAACAAGCCTGAATATAGAATTTTGAAAAAAAAAAAAAAAAAAAATACGCAAGACGATATAATTATTACAGAAAATTTGGTGAATGCCCTGAAAGAATTGACTCAGAATTATATGTCAATACAAATATAGTAGTTTAACTGAAACATATAACAGGACTCGAATCCAGTCTGCTCGTGGTAAGTATAACGTGTGGATATTATGATGGCATACGAAAGAAAAGTGAACAGCTTACTTGGTCCATTTATTTATTTTTTTTTTGGCCTTTTTTTTTTCGAAGCTAATTTTTATAGATAATTTTATTTAGTTTCTTTATTTTTCTTCATTTTCCAGAGTCTTAAATCCCGTCTATCCCGTAGTGAGATTTTAGTGGAAATGGAGAGGTGATTATTATGCTAAAATTTCTTTATAAATTGCCAATTATTACGTGTATTCAATATTCAATTTGAACTGGTATCAAAGTTTTAGTCTTAAAATCCACGGATATTTTCATATCTCATTAATGTCGTTATTATTATGCTGTACTCAAAATTGGTTTTAACTAATGATCGTAATTGGGTAATATTAATCGAAATGTATAATAATTGAGAATTGAGTTTCTTTCACCAAAGTGGGAAGAGTGATTTTCAGTCTGTTGTATGATTCCGAGTTGGCAGTACTACGTTATACTGATTCTATAATTCTTCTAGATTTATGATTGTTATGCATACCACGTATCTACTAGATAAGGGATCTCAGGCTACTGGTTTCGATCTTTGGCAAATATTTAAATGTCTCAAGGCTCGTGAATAACTTCTTTATATATATATACTCATATATGATATTGCTATACTAAAATAATTTTGCAACTACGTCTTATCTTTATATCAAAATATCAGTAAATTACATATATGTGAGAATAAATACTCAAATAATTTGCATTCAGCATCAATTAATAAACCAGTCACGTGCAAATTATCGGTTACATCGAAGCTTTGCCATTAATCAACACATTAATCAACACCTATTCATGAATCAACTAGGTTCTTATACCTTTCTTTCCTTCGCCAATTATCAGGGATTCTAATTCTAATTCATGAAATTAAGTTCCAGAATTTATCGTGTAGGGTTGATATCGGATTAGGTGACATTCATTGTTTCCTTGCCCTTAAGCTGTGAGCCTTTATCCCGTGGCATTTGTTGCTGCATATAGTAAAAGTCAGGAAAGCGCTCATTCTTAATCCATATTACCCCTACGATTAC
Organism: Tenthredo mesomela; assembly: GCA_943736025.1. Taxonomy (NCBI): domain Eukaryota; kingdom Metazoa; phylum Arthropoda; class Insecta; order Hymenoptera; family Tenthredinidae; genus Tenthredo; species Tenthredo mesomela. The sequence continues at coordinate 10,685,005 of OX031019.1, forward strand.
TCATTACTAATTGATTCTTGGCATTTTTCTAAAAATTATCATCCGACCCTGCAGGATAATATTTGGCACATACATTTCCCGCAATCAGTTGGGAGTCATCCAATTTTCTTTATGATACTTTTGTGATCAGGAATTATTCAAGTCGGAAGTTTTACTCCTTTTAAGGTTCTTGATCACGTGATGTACTGAGAATAGTAGAACACCCTTCATCTCAGAAGCCAAACATGTTTGCATTCGATTTTTAAGAATCCGAAATTTTAATTCAAAAGCAGACTGTCTGAATGCAACCCTTCTATATATTAGCCCTCTTCTATCGCCTCAACTTAATTAGGAGAAACTTTAATCACCGGCGTTAGAGCAGGAGAAAAAAAGGTTTAGAATTTACTTTAAAGAGGTAAAATCATTTCCAGCTTTATCCCCGTTCATCCCCGACGTCTAGTCTAGTCGAGGGATTATTTTATTTTATTTTTTGCGCTTTGACTATCGAATGGGAGACGTAGGAATCGACCAGTCGGTTACCATGACTACCCCCTTCGCCCACATTCGCCACCCTCTCAACCTTCATGACGTCATTGTTTCGTAATGGTATATTAGATGCACATGCAAGTACCATAGTGCAATGGATATCTTTGAAACTTTTTCGCTGCACCCTAGCTTTAACTGTTACACACTTTAATGTGCGTTAAAAGCCCCGATGGTTAGCCACTCCTAATTTAGTTCTATTTCCGTAAATATACAGTCACGAGATGTATATTCTTCCATTATATTGACCCAGAATTACACTCAGAAAAATAACAACCAAAATTTGATTATTATATGTACAATCAAATTTTTTGTTCAGTCAACCAAAAATTTCGTTGGGATAACCAAAATTTTGTTGGGAAAACCAAATTTTGTTGGGACAACCAAAATTTTGGCTATTCCAACAAAATTTTTGGTTGACTGAACAAAAAATGTGATTGTGCATGTAATGACCCAAATTTTGGTTGTGTCAACAAGAATTTTTTCTGAGTGTAGCCATTGAATTTTCTTTCAAGCTACTATTACCGTCATTGAAAAGGATGTCATCAAGACCGTCCTCGACACCTGCGCTTCTTATCTTTTACGAGGTGAAGGTCGACCTTTTACAACCTCAGACAGTGTGCATGAACAAAAAAAATCAATACCTGCTATAGTATATGGTCGAGTTTGATTGACCTAAAAGCTTCGAAGAATCAGTATTACACTTAATCACGTTATCTTAATTTCCCTTACTTAAATGACCTCGGTGCCAATATGCCGCAACGGTATGATGAATAGTCACCATAAATCAATAATGGTTGTGGTTAAATGTGAGATGCACCTCGTTGCATACGTTTACCTATAATTGCATATTGACTATAATATAATTGAGAAGATGGAAATGTTTGCGAAAAAAAGAAAGAAAAAAATTAAATTAAATTATAATTTCATCAGCAACATTAAATCGGAGTTCTGCCAACTCGTAAATCAATCGTATAAGGGTTTAATGATAATGAATAAAATTTAATATAAATTGCTACAACCGTTCCACTTAATTTCTACAAAACCTAATGATGTCTTATCTGTTGAACGAGTCTTGGGGGAATTCATTCTACGCACGAAATTAGACAGTAATGACGCATTAACCGGGTTGAATAATATGAACAATTTACGTAAAACTATGAAAACCGACGATGACAATCTTGTACGGATTTGAGCAAATCTAATAAATTTTCCTTATCGCATCTTCTACTTATTTGTTCAACATTTCAGTTTTTTTTTTCTTCATATTAAGGAACCACGAAGGAATCTTATCTTTCTTTAGTTCTGGTTTCTCATTATTTCAGGGTTACATCGTTAATATTATATAACTAATCATATTACAATTATACAATATAATATTATGTAACATAATATATTTTTTCGTAACCAATTGTTATTATCATTTTATTTTTCAGCTCCTTTATCAATCAGGTTTTACTATTTTTGTTGTACATTTTCAACAGCGCCCTGACGTGTCTTTAATTATAAACACCCGTATACTAGACTTTTTAATTTTTAATTAGGTTTCGCTGGTTTTATGCATGCATTTATTTATTGTTTTCCCAGCTGTAGTACTTTATGGTTTTGCTCACGCTCTGTGCCGCACGCACTTTCCTGCACCCTCACACGCACTTCACTTATGCAAGTTTCATTTGACATTACCTACATGGTGAGTAAAAGGTTTTATTTTTATTTTGCTGTTATACGTCTTCAGAAGGGTTTTTGAACTTTCTCTTTTTCTCCCTCTATTGAATAGCCCTATTCTTTTATTAATCTACATCCTAATCAGCACACGAATTTATACTAAAAAAATGAACAAAAACAAGCGCAATAATAATGGCACCAGATTTGTGCACTAAACCGTAGGATTTCTGGATCCACTTTTTAATTTCACATGCTTTCACTATTTTCTATACAAAGATCGATGCTTCCTTGCTACCAGAAGTTTCAAATTTATCAATTCTCCTGATTGTTAATTAGATTTATTTTTTAGGGCAAGGCGGATCAAGAAGGGTGTATGCTGAAGCAGTCAGGGTTATCGAATTGTGCCCTGACCCAATATCAGGGCCTTATGATAGGTGACGAAATTCTACGTGTTCTGGCAATTGAAATACACGGCCTCAAGGGCTGGCCACGCCGTTGGACTCACTGAAACATCACTAACAACTAAAGAAATGGCTGATAAGAATCAAAACTTCATTTCGGAATCTGCGAATTCTATTTTAGTTGACGCCAATCAAAGAGGCACGAATAATTCGGTAAAACCAGGCAACAACAACGCCTTGCCATTGGCCAGTGGGACAAGAAAAGAGGGTTTATACACAAAAAAAGATGCCAGTGGGGGTGGCTACCCGAGGAACACCAATGTCGCCAAGGATTCCTCAGTTTCTAAGACCACAGAGGATCAGGCAGCCCTGCAAAGTTCAATTTGGAACAACAACGAGGTACAAAAGACCGAATCCTCCTCGAAAAAAGGCCTCGCACCTATCGTGGGCTGGCAAAATGGAAGTCCAACAGTTTTTCCAAGTTCTCCTGTAAAATCATCCGAGCTAGGATCTGATTCTGAGAATCGAACCTCGACCTCTAAAAGCTCAGGTATTGGTCAGGAGAGCGGTAATACTGAGGATATCAGTAGTCTGGCTGATGAAGGACTATTTCCGTCGACACCAGCCTTGACCATCGATCGTAGCGTCGAGTCCTTGGAACCTGACAAGGAAACTTTATTCACCAGTTCCTTGGAGCTCGGCAAAAGCAAAGATCTCAGTATCGCCGAGGATTCGGAAGATAAATTGCGCATGCTTAGTCCTGGGACCGAGTGCACCGACGAGCGCGTGCCTCCAACGCCAGGATACAGCTGCTTAACTTCACCAAATTTGACCGTTGGTCCAACCCCGACTGTTCAAAGTCCTGAGGAAATAAGCAGCGGGAAAGGAGCAGCGGAAAAAACCCAGGGAATATTGGTACGCAGGAAATACTCTGAACCGGAAGGCACGATTACCCCAAACCCTGGATACATAGACTTCGATCCAAGAGATTTTGACTCCATAGATGGCTCGGACAGTATTTTGGAGATTTATGACGATCAAGATGGATCAATCCGTAAATCAAAAGTACCCGATGGTGGTTGGGGTTGGGTTGTGGTCTGTGCTTCCTTGGTGATATCGATGGCCGCTGACGGGGTTTCCTTCAGTTTCGGTCTTTTGTACATCGAGTTTCTCAACGAGTTTGGGGCTTCGAAATCAAAAACTGCATGGATTGGGTCATTGTTTATGGCTGTACCGCTGCTAACAGGTCCCATAATGTCGGCTCTGGTCGACAGATATGGTTGTAGGAACATGACGATTATAGGTGGCTTTATAGCCGGGGTTGGTTTTGTTGTAAGTTCCTTCTCTCGATCCATTGAGGTAATGTATCTGACTTTTGGAGTGTTGGCGGGTGTCGGTCTGGGTTTGTGTTACGTAACAGCAGTCGTGAGCATTGCCTATTGGTTCGACAAAAAGCGTACTTTAGCGGTAGGTTTAGGAGCTTGCGGAACTGGCATTGGGACTTTCGTATTTGCCCCGATGACAACATTCTTCATCAGGGAGTACGGATGGCGTGGAACTACGCTTCTGTTATCGGGAACCTTCTTCAACTTGATTGTATGCGGTACTGTAATGCGGGATCCAGACTGGTGGATCGAGGAACAACAGAAACAAGCCATCCATGGTTCCCCCAGAAAGTCTATGCGTTCAGAACTCGGAGCTTCCATGGGCAGTCCTTCAGACGATTTTCCTGACATTGAGGAGCTCAGAAAGCTTCTCAAAAACGGAAACACACCGGAATACTTACTGCAGAGTCTCAGCACCAGCACACAGGCACAGCCAAATGTTCGAGGAGGACATTTCAGGAGCGTTGTTAATTTGCCAACCTTTGTACGACAGAGTGAAAAGGTGCGTGACAGTCGCGCCGGATTTATTTTCGTGTTTCAAAAACTGCAGTGCAGTTATAAATGAGTTTCAAAAATCGTCTTTATTGTAAAGGGATTCGTTCTTTTTTTTCAGGTTCCTCTCGAAGTGTTGGAATCTCTATCAGGAAATTCTAGGCTTTACAATGTGATATTGGAAAATTATCCAAGTCTCTTACTGTGCAGAAGTTCGTCGGATAAAAAGCTCGAGGATTCTACAGGGGAAGTTTCAAATGTGAACAAGACTGGGGTGACGATGTCCATGAGGTTACATAACTGGTCTGATATCTGCATCCTGCACTTTTTATTTTCGCTAACACAATTTTAATCAGTTTTTATACCTAAGGAATTCAGCATTATCTTCTTTTTTTCTTTTTCTGTGCATGTTTTACATTCATATTGAATTGGTCTTGGATGTTACACGTCTGTACCATAATTTCGATTTTAGGAGCTAAAACTAACGCACTAACAGATATAGTTGAAAATTTGCTACTATTCCCTTTGATTTATTTTCTATTCTGACAGCCAGTACGAAAAACGTTGATCACTTCATCAGCTTCGCCATGCACGTATGGAAAATGTTGAATTTAAATATAGTCAGTAATGATCTAGAGTGATCTACAATTCCTAATGATATTTATTAATCTGCGAAGGATTAAACAAGCAACAGATCGAGCAAAGCCTGCAGCACCCATCAAGGACTCTCGTCCTGGATCTACACACGCGTCAACAAAGTTTCTAGCAACTCGAAGAATGTCTAGAAAAGATCTTGAAGAAACAAATCCTTTACTCGCCAAGGAACTTGCACATGCGGTAAGTTGCAGAACGGATTCACCTCAACTTCTTAATTTCTTCCCTAAATTTCTTCCCATGGTTTTTATACTTTACGGACACAATTCCATGGCTTATAGTGCTTCTCTTTCAGATTTCTGAAGCTGAAAAGGCAAAAACACATTCGAGGCACCATTTGCCAGGATTTGGAGGTGGCGTAGTAAGGACAGACTCAATTCCATGGTTGAGGAGACAGTTCAATACCAACACTCACTACTTCAAGGATATACGTGTGCACAGAAATTCCGTGATGTATCGAGGAGCGGTGTTGAATCTGCACAAGTATCGGCTGAGGGCTAGCAGCTGCCCAGACATCTATAGAAACAGCATGACGACCCTTGCTAAAGAGAACGAAGAGGTTCGTAGTAAATGGAGGAGTATCATTTATCAAGTCACGAATTGATACTGTCTGACAAAATGAAGTAATCCGCAATGGAATTTCATCCTTTCAGAAATGGTATGCCGAGTTGATAGAGCTTTTGAAGGGAATGATGGACTTCTCGATGTTTATGGAATTGCATTTCCTCATGTTATCGTTATCGACAATACTGCTTTTCACGTGGTTTGTTGTGCCTTATTTTTACCTGGCTGATCACATGACGAGAAACGGTTACACCGATGACGATGCTGCAAACTTGCTGAGTATAATTGGCATAACGAACACCATAGGAATGGTAAGTAGTGAGTTATCTGGTTATAAGAAATTCCCTGCAGAATTGAAAGAAGCTGGCTTTTCATTTACAGATCGGTCTTGGATGGGCTGGTGATCAGCCTTGGATGAACGTGAGCAAGACTTACACCTGGTGTCTAATTGCCTGTGGAATAATGACGATGTTGATGTCCGTTTTCACTGCACATTATTATCTCCTTATGGGCATTTGCGCAGCTTTTGGTCTATTTTTTGCCAGTAACTTCAGTTTTACACCGGTTATCCTCGTTGAATTAATACCTCTGGAAAGATTCACGACTGCTTATGGTCTGAGTCTTTTGTGTCAAGGAATTGGAAACCTTTTAGGGCCTCCGTTGGCTGGTTTTATCTTCGACATGACTGGATCTTGGGACTTGTCATTTCTTTTAGCAGGTGGCTGGATAATCCTTTCCGGTTTGCTTTTGGGGGTCATACCTTACACAAAGAACCGACGTATTTGGGGTAGCGGCCCGGTCGAAATGGACCGAGAAAGAGACCTGGAAGCATAGTTTTTTTTATCTCATTTAACTAAAACCTTAAACCAATTACCAATCTTCAGAGTACAGTCTGGCCAATTGTGATTTGTCCATAGAAGTGTCTTTTCTTAGTTTGAATGTATAGATTCTTGCTTTTTTCAAAGTCTTATGTTTTTTTTTTTTTTTTTTTCTTGAGATTTTGCGTTTTCAAATAAGACTTAGAGAGTATCTACACCAAAGAACACCTATACATAGACCCTAGGACAGTGATCTTATTAGTAATAAATAAACGGTTAAAAAAACTAAATATTGTGGTATAGATGAGAATTATAGGTATAAATGAAATATTGAGAGATCCATAGGGCGGCCAGCTTGAGAATTGTAAATATTTTCATTATTTTTATTGTTATATTAATTTTTGAGATTGATTTCTGATCTGATATTTTTATCAACGATTAATGCATATAGGTAATATATTATATTTACCAATTTGTGGTCTTAAATTGATTATATTGAATTTTGTTATCAGATACGATATATTAGATATGAATATAATATCATTTGAGTAAATGTTGACTAATTTTAAGAACGTTTATAACTGCAGCAGTTTTGTTAATATTAATTATAATATATATATATATATATATTAGGGAGTGCAAGAAAAAAAAAATTCAAACGCACATTAGCATTTCGGTAGAGCATCTCAAATAGAATATCTCAGTCAAATATGAGCTCTTAATATTGATATTTAGAACTGCCTAACTCAGTTTTCCCATTTTTGATTTGAATAACACGTGAAAACACGTTTTTTTTCTCGTAACCGGCTTGATTTAGAAACTATCTGAATACAGATTCTTATAGGAAATTTCACGCTCTACAAAAAAGTACTGATATAGAATTTTCCTAACTCTCACCGATTAAGAGATATTTGCCTATAAACATTGAGTCATAGCGTCATAGAGTCATACGACTCTGGAAAAACAATTTATTTTTCAACCGCGCATCAAAATTTCGGTAGAGCATCTCAAATAGAACATCTCAGCCAAATATGAGCTCTTAATATTGATATTTAGAACTGCCTATTTCAGTAACTAAAATTAGTAACTAAAATTAGTAACTAAAATTAGTAACTAAAATTAGTAACTAAAATTAGTAACTAAAATTAGTAACGAAATTAGGCAGTTTCAAATATCAATATTAAGTGCTCAAATTTGGCTGAGATATTCTATTTGAGATGCTCTACCGGAATATTGATGTGCGTTTGAATTATTATTTTTTTTTTTGGCACACCCTAATATATATATTATTCTATGTCATATGTACGTAGATCATGATTTTTCTTCGGGAGCGGTGCAATATGGAGCGAGCTGAACGTATACGCTTATATATATAAATGATAAAATGATAAGAAAATACGAAATATTATAAAAATGAATATAGGGAGGGAGTATAATAATGTTCATAATATTTTCCTTCAATATATAGTCAATATATTTATAATATTACATATACACATATTATTCTATCCATAATATATTTCGATCTATATATATATATATATATATATATATATATATATATATATATATATATATATATATATATATATTTGAGCTATACAAAAAAAAAAAAAAAAAAGAAAAAAAAAAAAACAAACCAAAATAAAAATAATATAAATAATCTTCCAATTTGGAATAAATAAATAGGTACAAATAATAAATATATATACCCTTATTCAGAAAAAATTATATACGAATATATATTGTATAAAAAATAAGAAAAAAATCTATCTCAAATTCAACTATAAATATACAGCAGCCGTTTTATGTGAATTTTTGTTTAAAAACTGATTTTTCATAGATTAAAGTAATCGGTAATCAATTTCTTTATTTTTTCTCATTGTTTTATTTACTTTTCCAGATACACTCATACTCTATAAATATAAAACTTGGAATGAAATTTTTGAAAATTTACAAACAACTAATGTATAATATATATAATATATAATATATATATATACGCCTTCAAAGAAAAAGACTACTAAATAAAATATACAATACAATCTGCGTTTATTATAAACTATATAGCGAGAACAAACTAAACGAATTTTTATATTGGTTTGAAATATTAATTACCTATAATTATTATACCATTGACGAATAATATTTCAATCGATTATAAACGAGATGTAGTATAATATAATATATATAAGGTTGTGATGTTATACGACATAATATTATAGTATAGGTATACATATATAAATAATGTACTAACTAAAAATTTATGTCATATTGCCGAAAAAAATTTTGCGATATAATTGATTTATATTATTATATTATACATATTAATTTGTTATAACGTATTGTAACTATATAATTATATATAATTATATATATATATATATACTTTATAGTTTCTAAAACAAGAAAATAAAAAAAATAAATAAATAAAAAAATCAAATAACGTGTTAATTATATACGAAATACAAATGCAATATATTGCATCTATTTTATTGACAGTTGCAATATATTGCATCTGTCAATAAAATATTACAAAATATAATATATGACATAATATACATTGAATATAAATTACAGTTATAAACATTTAAAATTATTAAAAAAAATATGAATGTATGTAATATCTTAGATTTGAGACTATCCAATAATCCCATCATCATTTTAAATCCGCCATTTCATTCGTTCAGTATTAATTTTTATTCTCATTCAAAATTCTATCATTATCATAATTTTAACTATAAAATAATTCCACGCCGTTTCGAACGGTCGAAAAAATGACCGCTTCCAAAAAAATCATAATTTTGTCTTATGACACAACTACCTATATCGAAAGAATTTAATTGAATTTTTTCAGAATTTTCGGATTGCATTTTTGTGGATTTTTTCCAAATTCCAACTCTTTCTACGAACCTCCGTATCTCAAGAATATAACATCATACAAGAAAATTTGTGAGACAAAAAAGTTGCAGTTTCGAATCAACTTTCTGAACAAATTTTTTGGGGAATTTCTCGAATCCCAGAAATACCAATTTTTATCAAAAATACACAAAAATTGTTTTTTCAACCAATATAAGTCACTTTTGATTTACCTCAATAATTTACAGAAAATACTCTCAACTGTTGACAACAACCGTATATTTTTTTTTAAGATGGTTGGCTCCATCGTTTGGAACGTATGCTTTATTCATTATTTTTTTTCGAAGATATGCTTTATTAATTCTTTTTTTCGTGTATTTTTGTGTATTTTTGGGATTCGAGAAATTCCTATAAAAAATTTTCCAGAAAGTTGATTCAAAACTGCAACTTTTTTGTCTCATAAATTTTCTTGTATGATCTGATACTTTTGAGATACAGAGGTTTGTAGAAAAAGTTGAAATTTGGAAAAAATCCACAAATGCAATCCGAAAATTCTGAAAAAAATTCACATACATTCTTTTGATATAGTAGTTGTGTCATAAGACAAAATTATGATTTTTTTTGAAGCGGTCATTTTTTCGACCGTTCGAAACGGCGTGGAATACCACATACATATATATGGTATCGAATATCGGTTAAAATAAATGATTATTTTATTAGTTTATAATCCAGTTTATATAACTATAGAAGAACTATATGTACGAGCTAGTGGAATTACTCTAAAAATAGTCAGCGGCTTGTACAAATTCCCAAATCGAATTATATACTCCGAATTTTAATACCCTGGAGATATACTAGTTGAACTTGTTGGACTAGGACTCCGACTGCGGCTAGGTGTCCTAGGTACTCCAAATCTAACAGCCAATTTTTGTACGTTCCTTGGAAATGATTTTGTGATGTTAATATGCTGAGGCCCTATCATAGCGTCGCCAATAATTCCAAGACGAATTTTATCTCCATGTCTGTGCAGCGTTACTGACATACCTGCAGTTATAAAATAATCATTACTACAACTAAGTACATTTGTCCTATGATCGATGTAATTCGCTGCAATCAGACAATTTTCAGGACTCATAAAAAAAAATGAAATAAAATTAAATAAGAAAATTAAATTTACCGCAATATCCTTGAGGTGGTCGCCAATACATGGCTGAATCGACACCTTCGACCGGTAGGTCACCATCCACATGAGTTATAGACAGAGAATATCTTCTGGTAAGATAAAGGAGAGCTAGTTTGAGCAAAATTGATGGCAAATACGAAGAGACCAGACCGCGAGATGACTCTGCAGCTGATAGGGCATAAATTGCCTTCTGTTTGACTCTTGCCTCTTGCACGTTCTCCTGAATTACCTGAATGACAGAATGGAGGGATTTGTTTCCTCTGATCAGTATCGATTTCATGAAAATGCTTAGACCTTGTTAGTTTTTATTTACCTGCAAAGTTTCTATGGGATCATCGTCGAATAGTGGAGTTTTTGTGGGTAATCCCAAGCACAGTACACCTCTAGATTCATGATTCTGTAGGAAAAGGGCTCTCTGACTGACAAATTTAGCTGTGACGATAAGTTCCGATGGTGTTTGCAGCCCAAATTGGTTAAAATATTCTTTGAAAGATCCTGCGGTAGCAGCTAGGAGAATTTCTGCTTCTGAAGCACGGGTGATCGTTGATATCTTCTTGATCGTTTCAACGTCAACTTCTTCGGACCAAGCAACGATCTTTCTACCGCAAAGAGATATCGTCCGCAAGTGATTGGTCTCTACCGATCTGAAGAATAATTCTTCAATTATGAGCTTAGGAGCTGTTATAACGATACCAGCTATCGACAACACCTCAGCCGCCGCGTGAAATATCAGCGGTAAATAGCAGGACAATACTGAGGTCAGTGTGTCAGGATGAAAGTGCTTTTGAGATGATCTAAGCGCGTTTAATTCCCTCAATAAAAGAATCGGCATTTTTAAGGTAAGTGTTACGCATATGTACCAAACCCAGTGGATACCAGTGTACAGAATATCAATTGGATTAACGGTGCTGACAAATGCCCAAAATATAACCGACAGTCGAAAGTTTCGTTTTGATGCTTCTCTCCGTAGTACGGAATAGCATTCCGTGAATCTGAAGCCTTCAACCTTTTTGTAACATCTTGTTATCTCCTTGGCTGTGGATACCCAGACGATTATCCCGATCTTGACGCACTGGAAAGCTCCGATTTGTTTTTTCAATATTTCCGGACTTTCGGCCGGGTCGTTATTGCACAAAAATTCATTCCAATAGTTGCTAAAGCTTTCGGTAAGCATTTGGTGTAAACGAGGCAAGGCCGAGGGCTCTGAGTATAGATTTGTTAACGGTGAATCGCTCTCTTGATAAGCCCAATTATCCGATAAATATTTTAATGGCAAAAAATCTGCAAGTGTCAGATTCTCCTGTCGTAGTAGTAGGTGGTGAGCCCTTACGATGCACATCTTGGTTTCTTCACCGTTGAGGAAACAGTTTGCGACCAATACTTGCCACGGTGATAAATTTGGAGACAGAAATTTAAACGTCACGTCACTTGTGAAATCCTAAAACGAATCTACGATACATTTTGCGTCAGCTATAATTGGCAAAGAGATTTTCATAAAATAATATTCCTGCGGGCTTTAAAACGGACTTCATATAATTAAAAACCATAATCAGTGGTTAAAAATAAAGAACAATAAGCTCGGAGAATAATAATTTTCGAAATGTTCTTTCGCTGCACTCAGAAAAAAGTCTTGTTGACACAACCACCAAAATTTGGGTCATTATATGCACAATCACATTTTTTGATTGACTGAACAAAAAATGTGATTGTGCATGTAATAACCAAATTTCGGTTGTTATTTTTCTGAGTGTGTGTGTGGATATACATAATTGCGATTTATCAAATTGCGACGTACCTACCTGTAAATTTGATTCCGTTAACGGCCTGCCCTTGAATGAGCACGACGCGGTAATCAGTTGATTATCAACTCTGTATTCGTCGATTTGTCTCCAAGCATAAAGGCCCCATATTCTTTTTAGAACCGATCGTAATCGAGGCTTTTTCGCAGTCAGTTCTAAAAGGTGGCTCCTGATTCCATCTGCGATCGACTTTCCTTGTACCATCAACGTGTACATGCCCTTAAATGAAGTTTCAGATTAAATTAAACGGTTAACCATTCAACGGATTGACCATTCGATATAATTACCTGATTTCTTCCCTGATCCAAAATATCTCTGACTGAAGTTTCCTCGACGATAGTCCAGCTCGGATTTCTCCATTTGACCAATCTGACCCAGCCTTTTCTTGACCATTTCGAAACTGCAGTGAGTCAAAAAACGGAATCGATATAATCTCGGTTGGATGGAGTTGATGAGGAAAAAGGCAATTGATTACTCACTAGGATAATAAATGAGGAGAGATGGTGCTAGGCAAATAGCTATCAAAAGTCCGAATGTTGTATAAAGGAAGAATCTGAACCCCAGGAAGTCGAGGAAGCTGATAGAAGCTGTAGCCATGACAAATCTGAGAGCCACTATAAGACCTCTTCGTCCTTTTCTTTGACCACACTTCCGGTAACTTATAAAAAAAAAAAATTAGCAAATCACTTAAATAAACAATACTCAACAAACCAACGAACAATTATGTAACTCATTGCAATTCAGGCGAGCTTCTGGCACAGACTAAAGCGATATGCATTCAAGGCTTGACCTATGACCTGATACAAACACAAACACACATCCTACATACAAATATATATATGAGTAATACAATATACATATAAGGTATATTTGGATAACAAGCGATAACGGTGTTATGCGATTAATCTCTCTCTCTCTCTCTCTTTTTTTTTCTCTCTTTTTCTCTCTTAAGACAAAAAAATGTTTCTCCATATAGCTCGACGGTCATTATACACATGGTATATGGTATATGTAATGGTTTAGTTATCGAATTTATATATAGATTGGTGATAACTGTATAAGTACGTCTATTTCATTCCCTATGTGTGTCTACTGATCTTAATAATTGCGACGTGTTATTGAAAATTTTGAACGATAATAATATTGGAGCTTAATTAGGTATATAGAGGAGTGATTTAAATTAATAGGAACCGCACGAGTCAATCAATTTTTAAAATATTAATTATATATTATTAATAATAAACTGAGTTACGAAAGAGCGATAAGTCTTTCGCAATACATATGTATGCGCGGCTAATTGCTTAGTGCAGATTATAGATTATCCGAAAATTTCTGGGTATTTCGGAGAAACAAAAATACCTATATTATTGAACAACCTTATATAGTGGCGTGAGATAAATAATATAGAATATAATTTAATACGATAATAATAATAATTATATACTTACGTCACTGACATATTTTTCCTATTTTTCATCAAACGCGAGTTCTATAGGCCATAACAAGACCTCTCACACATAATTGACAATCTTTACTGCAGTACGAACGAATAGTACCAAGTAAAATAGTACCAAGATCAGCTTGAGAATACACGTGCTTGTTCCAACGGTCAAATGCATTTTGGAAGTAGTATCTTGTATAAAGATGAATTGATAAAAAAAAAAAAAGTAGAAGAAATTAAATCCTAGTATATTTTCACTATAGCTTATGAACTTTCTGATAAATATTATGGGCAGAAAAGTATATATGACGAAGAACGTACGTTCATTCGATTAATTATAAATCTCGGCTAATGAGTTATGGAATTGAAAAAAAAAAAAAAAAAAAAAAAAATAGGCTAATATCGGAAACCGTCTTCGACGAACTCAACGATTTCTACTTCCCCATAAGGCACTGGCCAAATCACAACTGTTGAGAAATATAGAATTATATGAGTGATCGTTACTATGTACGGTAAATGTGTATAACGGTTCTGTATATACCTATATAATTTATATATGGAAAACTCGGTGTTTAGTGTATACACTGTTAGAAATTTCTAAGCTAGTTCCACCAAACATGCATTGGAAGCTGATATAGGCAAAACATCTAGCCAAAATTCAAATCGAATATAATAATTTTACAAAACTTTTTTTAATCGGTATTCAAAACAATTTTGTGAATTCAAGTAAAATTTTTATGTTTTTCATATAAAAGTACAACAAAATCAAGAATTTATTTGGAAATTTATAGAACAAGCTTATAGCAATTCACTTTGCTACGTCACATTTGTAATTTTGCACAACTTTTGTACATTAAATGTGTTGTACATTCACAATAATTTTTTACAGAAATATATGGGTATGTTGTGATCAGTGATCACAATGTCTCATACCTGTCACACCTAGTATAGTATACCGATGAAAATAATTAAAATTTATATTAATAAATGTTTCACATCCCGCCTTCACGATTTGATTAGGGAAAACTGACTGGCTTTGTTTGCGAGATGGAAATTGAACTTTGCATCTTATAGACGTTTATTCAATTGTGTATATTATATTATATAGTATATCATTGGTTTAATTAACGAAAAATGTGGCTATGTCAGTGTAATGATTGTTCATTATCGAATTGCACTGGCGTACTCTGTGCAGGAAAATTAGGTAAATTTAATTTGCTCCTAAATTTATAGAGGCACTTTCATGATATCAATATGGGTAAGAATTTTTAAGGGTCAGTTGAATTGTGTTGTAATTATTAATAAAATTAGGGTTGATAAGCTTTTAGGCTACAGGCATGGAATTAATTTGGCTAATAATATAATAAATGAAAAAGTTTTTAATTTTCATTCTAATTGTTGTAAAATTTTTATACTGCAACACACGTGCGTGACGAATGTGAGATATCTCGAAACAGGCAATCTATATTCTATGTTATATTCAAGAGCCGTGTGTGTAGAATGCGAGGAAAACGATGATATCGGGCGATCCTCGTGTAGCGTTATATCAAGGGTCAACTATTTCTCATTATTATTATTAGAATCTGCAAAGTCTCGTTATGGGTATTATTTATACTTGTATTTTTTAGTTTTATTTATCCAATTTTCACAGAGATTTTTTTTGGATTCTTATAAACAAAAGGTAAAGTATACTATAACACAATTTTACCTCATTACTACTTTATAATGAAAAATATTTCAAACCTGACAACGTTCTAAAAATTTCGGAGTAATTCGTCAACGTTTCGTTCACAAAAATTCTGATAGCATTTAAAGAATTTTATTTCTTTATATGTTCCACATTCAAAAACTGGTCTTCTTGAGACGTCGATTGAAACATTTCGCATTTAAATTTCGAACTGCTATATATATGTATTGGGGCTAATCATTTTGGGGTCATATTTTTTGATTTGCCCTCGCACCCCTCAAAATGTGAGTGTATGAGGTCAGTATCAGTACCTATCAATATGACCACGGTGCGATTTTTTTTGGCGTGGCCCATTGCAAAAGTATTTTTCCCATTTAAATAACACGGGAAATGTTTTTTTATTTTATTTGGAATTTTATTTCGTTCTAACGAATCATCGTGTTGTAAAAATCAACACATATTCTTGTACGAAATTGAACGATCTCCAAAAAAGGTCTGAAACGATTTTTCGCTAGGTCGAAAAAAAAGTCGTCATATACCGTTTGAGGTTGAACTTTAACCTTCAATAACTTTCAAACGAGTGGACTTAGCGAAAAATCATATCAGACCTTTTTTGGAGATCGTTTAATTTCCTACAAGAATATGTATTGATTTTTACAACGCGATGATTCGTTAGATTGGAATAAAATTTCAAATAAAAAAAAAAAAAACATTTCCCGTGTTATTTGAATGGGAAAAATACTTTTGCAATGGGCCACGCCAAAAAAATCGCACCGTTGTCATATTGATAGGTGCTGATACTGACCTCATACACTCACATTTTGAGGGGTGCGAGGGCAAATCAAAAAATATGACCCCAAAATGATTAGCCCTAATATGTATATTAGGGTGCTTTCTTTGAAACGACTATTTTTTTTTTTTGCAACTCCCCATTGGAAATCTTGTTGTAGACGTCGAACGGGGAATCCTGTCCAATTTTTAGCTCTTAATTCCGATTCTAGTACTCGCGCTCTTCTTTCTAAGTTTTTCCATGCTAAAAGCATGTGAACATTACGACTTTTTCTTTAGTCGTGCAAAACTAAGCCGCATTTCAATGGATTGTTCTCATCCAAGACTCATTTTACAGAGAATTTAGTGTTCTTCAAAAGTGCTTTAGGTAGTTTGGCTGTGGTTTCAACCGCCGCACTTGTGTGAGCCTCCAAAGTCGATTTTATGCATAATTCTTCTTTCTCGATGTGGGCGAATAAACAGTTGGACTTGGAGAAAAAAACTTCGGAACAATTTTGTAGGAAATTTATTTCTCTACAAAAAAAGTCCAGTACATAAAGTCTCTCAAACCAGTATTTCAAAAGATATAAGGACTTTGATTTTTTTAAATATAAAATTCCAACAAAATGTCAAGTTTAATATTTTCAAGTCCGTCAAACTATCTTGGGCACTTTTGAAGAACACTAAATTCTCTGTCAAATGAGTCTTGGATGAGAAAAATCCATTGAAATGCGGCTGAGTTTTGCGCGACTAAAGAAAAAGTCGTAATGCTCACATACTTTTAGCATGGAAAAACCTAAAAAGAAGAGTGCGAGTACTAGAGTCAGAATTAAGAGCTAAAAATTGGACAGGATTCCCCTTTCGACGTCTACAACAAGATTTTCAATGGGGAGTTGCAAAAAAAAAAAAAAAATAGTCGTTTAAAAAAAAAGCACCCTAATGTATGTGTCAAAAAGACTAATAAAGGCTAATAAATTTAATCAAAATCGTATACGTCCGCGGTATAATAAAAGATGTCAGTCGTTTTGTAATTCAAATGCATTTTTTAGTCCGCTGTTGAAATTCCCAGATCAATTTTTCCCAAACTCAATACGAATTGAAAAAATATCGACGAATTTAGAATGCGAAATTTTTTTGGATTCTTAAAATCGAAGTACTACTTTCACATTTGCCACATCGTATAATTTGTTTTATATCGACTATTTGGCATCTTTTATTATGATGATAATTTCGTTCGTCGTTAGTAATATATCGCCCATATGCTATAATCTATAATCAATAAAACTGAAACTGAAACAGAACAGAACAGAACAAAACGAAACAACAGATATTCGATTAGCTCTACACATATTATACGAGACGTGTTTGGATAATGCGTCAAGCTTTAAAAATCTGAATAATATATTATTCATCAATATTATATAGTAAAAACAGTGGGATAAAGAGACGCAAAAAAAAAAAAAAACTGTCTGAAATAACTGAAAACTGTAAAATCAAAATTACATAACAATTTCTTCAGATTTTGAGCAATTTATTACATAAAAATGGTGATATTACAAAAATTCTTTATAATTTTATCGTTCAGGAGCGTCATTATAATAATTATAAGAAGAATATTATCAACGAGCAATTAAAAACTGTGTAAATCGCAGATTGAAGTGATCTATCAAATTGTATTACTATATATGTATAGGTACCTACTATAATTTTATGAGAATGAGAATTTTTCATTGCCTTATTACATAATCATTATGGATATATTATATTATATATCACAAGGCATGCGAACATTGGAACAAGAGTGAATAATAATTCCTTGTGCCTAATACTGACTTGCTAATTAATCAATTTTTAATTCACTGTAAACTTGACATAATAATTATAATATGAAATTATTGCGTGTCATGTCTATCTCTCTTTTATTACTCTGTTAACTTATTGCAACTTATAATATTTTAACGATTAGCATGTGAACCACAATATTATCCGCACATTATGTCACATATATAGACGATACAGCATTATATATACTAATAACAGTATAATAAAGGAAACACCAATTTTAATAACCGTACCAGTTATATGAAGTGAGATCCGTGAGAAATATGGGAAAAAAAAAATTATTATGATTTAGGTCCTAAAATTACATCGATTTTTCAGTCAGATATGTGAATGATATGATATAATCATTAGGGTGCTTTTTTTGAAACGACTATTTTTTTTTTTTTGCAACTCCCCATTGAAAATCTTGTTGTAGACGTCGAAAGGGGAATCCTGTTTAATTTTTAGCTCTTAATTCCGATTCTAGTACTCGCGCTTTTCGTTTTAAGTTTTTCCATGCTAAAAGCATGTGAACATTACGACTTTTTCTTTAGTCGCGCACAACTCAGCCGCATTTCAATGGATTGTTCTCATCCAAGACTCATTTTACAGAGAATTTAGTGTTCTTCAAATGTGCCCAAGATAGTTTGACTGACTTGAAAATATTGAACTTGACATTTTGTTGGAATTTTATATTTAAAAAAATCAAAGTCCTTATATCTTTTGAAATACTGGTTTGAGAGACTTTATGTACTGGACTTTTTTGTAGAGAAATAAATTTCCTACAAAATTGTTCCAAAGTTTTTTTCTCCAAGTCCAACTGTTTATTCGCCCACAGCGAGAAAGAAGAATTATGCATAAAATCGACTTTGGAGGCTCACACAAGTCGGCGGTTGAAACCACAGCCAAACTACCAATGGCACTTTTGAAGAACACTAAATTCTCTGTAAAATGAATCTTGAATGAGAACAATCCATTGAAATGCGGCTGAGTTTTGCGCGGCGAAAGAAAAAGTCGTAATGTTTACATGCTTTTAGCATGGGAAAACTTAAAAAGAAAAGCGCGAGTGCTGGAATTGGAATGAAGAGCTAAAAATTGGACAGGATTCCCTTTTCGACGTCTACAACAAGATTTTCAATGGGGAGTTGCAAAAAAAAAAAATAGTCGTTTCAAAAAAAGCACCCTAATAATCATACATGACACTAGACAATGTTGAATTATATTTATAAATATTTCAGATAAAAGATATTAGTATAATTTTTATGAACCACAGTATACGCAGATTTTAATATAATTTTAATTTTTGATATGAATAATACAGTTTTATTATTGCCTGACTAATTATTTATGTAATCCAGTAAATATTCGATCCTTTTATTGATATGTTTTTGGCAAATAATTCCGATGTAGTAGTACTACACGGAGAAAAAATAACACTACTCATTGCTGCGCAGAACACTCATTTGTCAAACTTTTTTATAAATTGACTCAATAACCAAAAAATATCACTCACTAGAGTGCAGGACACTACTCATTGATGTATTGACAACTTTAGTTATTTTTTTGACAGCAATGAGTAGCGTCCTGCCCTCTAGTGAGTCAGTTTATAAAAATTTTTGACAAATGAGTGTTCTGCGCAGCACTGAGTAGTGTTATTTTTTCTCCGTGTACCTAAGTTGTACTATAATTTGTAAAGGTGTGCGGGTACCCGATTTAGTCGGGTACCCGAGTCGGGTATCGAGGTCGGGTGAATATCGGGCGGGTATTGCTGTAACCGAGTCAAAACCGGGTACCCGAGTGAAACTCGGGTACCCGAATAAAATTCGGGTGCCCGGATAAAGGTGGGTACCCGAATCCGGAGTCGTATCCTGCTATACTCAAAGAGTCGGGCATGAAATATAGGTACTAGCTGGTAGATAGTTAGATACGCTACACGGAAAATCAAATTCGGGAGAACCAGGTAATAGTAAGTAGTATACCGAGAGTTTTTGGTGAAACTGTCGGTATAAGTTGAGGTGAACTTGGGTAAACTCAGACATACTCGGGTAAAATCGGGTGCTCGGGTAAAATCGGGTACTCGGGTAAAATCGGGTACTCGGGTAAAATCGGGTACCCGAAAATTCGGGTACCCGAGTTCTGAACCCGGGCGGGTACCCGGACCGACCCGACCCGACAAATTCAGCTACCCGCACACCCTTAATAATTTGATATATTTTCATTAAAATTAATAATATTAAATGTATGGATTAAATCCATAATTAGATTAAAATCACAAATTTTTAAGACTAAATATTTTGTCCATATTTTTTTTAAATTGCAATCAATTATTATATTGCGTTACACGGAATTTACAATCTTACTATATTGTAAACACGCGGTTGCGAATATAGGGATAGGTATTTGTCTGAAGTATCCATAAATTATAGTATAATATCGTTGATATGAGAAACGTGTATCAATTCAGTGATATGACAATTCGATATGTATATTATTTTGTCAGAATAATAATTAGTGTCGTTCATGCGGTTTTCATAAAATGAACGAAAAAAATTTCTTTACGATATGATCGTGCGGTTTACACACTTTACATACACACATATATATACATTCATACACATATACAGTTTGTTCCTTCGAGAAAGGCGGATTTTGAAATTGGCTTTTGCCCTAAACCAGCAACATTTAATGTTGCCAAATATACTTTATACGTTAAAACACAGTCCCACAATGAGTATAAACTTTGGGACAGTGTTTCTCAGCTATCAAAGCATAAGGGACTTGACTACCCACGGTAATGTTCTCGTTTTTGCTCAACTTATTCCATACATGAATTACCAGAGATTTTTCCAAAAGTTTCATCGTAGTGTCCTTGTTCTTTGTTTCGAAATAATGCTTCCATTTTTTGTAGTGGATCGGGTAGAAAGCCGATGGTGAATAGACGGTGAAACCTCGGCATCGATTTTTCGTCATATCTCTAGCCTGTATAGAAAAAATAAATTTACATCATTTTCATTGGTTTCATTTTTCACCATATCAAATATTCGAAATTCAGTTTTTTTTTTAAATATTATTCTCTTACGTATTTTGTCGCGCAAGTCTTCTGCAGAGTCCTTGTTATCACACCAGGCCCATTATTTCCCCATACATCACCCCGGAAATTTGTCTTCAAATCTCTGATACAAGCATCGGCCATTCTACGGCCTAAACCTGTTACCCCAAAACCTAAAACACCAGCAGCAACATCTTCCCAGTCTTCAGCACCGGCGAAATTCGTTAGACCCTCAAGATTTCTGAGGAATAAAAACGAGGGGTAATAATTGTACGGATTTTAGGTATTATAGTCATTAGGGTGGTTCTTGATTCAGTCATATTTGAATTTCAACACTCCCATGAGCCAGAAAGTCGCCAAATATACCGAGAATATTCGGTGAGACTACACGATCCCCTCCCAAACGAGCCTCACGCACACGGTGTGTGCCTGTGTTGGTTTTGCCGTAGGAAGAGGGTCGTGTAGTCTCACCGAATATTCTCGGTATGGTAAAATTGAGGACCACACTGATAGTCATACTTACGATGTAACGACCACATCGAGGTCCAAATAAATTCCACCATATTTCCACAGTGTTAGATATCTGAGTATATCAGACATGTGACTTGTGGGCCAGCGACTTTTTTTCAGGACATCCGTCGCCCACCATTCTTCTAGTGGTGTGCCCTTGGTGTATCGTTCCATGAGTATATGCCGAATTTTGATATTCTGGTACGAAGCCAATTGCCGGACAATCTCCTTCGAGGTATTTGAAAATTTCACTGGACTAACGAAGAGCAGATAAACGGTCATTTTCGGATTCATTTTTGCAGCAGATTCAACAGCACATGCTTGTCGGGCGTTAAGGATAGCTCCTTCTTCACCGAAGCATGAGGTTTCGTGGAAAAATATACTTTTGCCTGCAGCTGGTCTTACGGAGTCTGAAACACGCGATTAATTATTTAAATAAACTTCGTTTCGTTAGTGCCTTTCAAAATTTTGTACTACACTGAAAAAAATTTAAAGCTCTAGTTGCTTTTTAGCCCCAAGCGAGATCTGCTTCAATGGTTGTGAAGCAACGTTGGCTTGAGAGTTCGGCAGTTTGTACTTGGGCCCAAGAAGATTCTGCTTTTCAAGCCAAGCGCTCAGACAGTATAGCTTGGCTTGAAAAGCAGAATCTTCTTGGGCCCAAGTACAAACTGCCGAACTCTCAAGCCAACGTTGCTTCACAACCATTGAAGCAGATCTCGCTTGGGGCTAAAAAGCAACTAGAGCTTTAAATTTTTTTCAGTGTAGTAACGATATGCATTCAATAATAACCCAGGCCCGGAGAATCTATGATTCGGCGCTGAAAGTCTGTTTTAGTATGATTCTAATACAGCCACGTTATTCGAGATTACACAATCTGTGAGAAATGGCACTTCCGGTTGTCTTCGGTGTATAAACTGCTATGAAATATCAAGTCCAGATATAAAATTGAAATGAGAATAAAAACTTGTTGGCTTTTTGTCCAGAGGAAATTTAGAAATTTTATGCAAAAATTCGACTCAATCCTGTATCGACGAATGACACATTTTGTAATGAGAATAATTTGAACATGTCAATGTCAATTCTGATAATAATTCTGATTTTTTTCTAGCTAGCAATGGATAGATCAAGCATGATAAGGTGTTTGAATGTTCATTACTCAAAACTCAAATTCGAGAATAAAAAAAAAAAAAAAAACAACGAAAGAATTCAACAATTGGTTTAAACGCCTATGAATTGCTTAATATCTGCCTGATTTTTAACCAGTTTAGAAAATTCTATAATCATAAATAGTCGTTGAAATTTTTCATCCAATTTTCATTCCTTCATGACCGGATCTTGATAATTCCACTATGGTGCAGACATTGAATCGAATGATTAAAGAGTCGTGCGGTTTCACATTTCGAACGTTATAATATCATCCCAGTTTTCTTTTCTTTTCTTTTCTCTCCTTTATTTCCATGTCGTGCGTGTCACAGCTCACCCTGTTTATCGTGTAAGTAGGTAATCTCATTTTGGTCTTGTCCATACCTACGTCTATACTTAGTACAACCTACTGCCACGGTATAATGAATAAATAAGTAAATAAATAAGTAAATGAATGAATAAATAAATAAATAAACGAGGGCAAGCTTGAAACTAGTTTACAGGTAGTACATATTCGATAAAGGCAAAGGTATACCAATACAAATGCACCTATATTGATCTTATCATTATAGTAGAAACTTTACTTCAATTTCTAATAATTATATATACCGTAGACCCTTTCTCAATTATAAATGAATTTCTCCTTCATTGAATATTATAATTAGTTGAATTTACTATGTGAGCAGCTACATATAGGACAACACTTTTTTGCAGTAGAAATGACAACAATATTGCGGTAACATTTACTCATTAGGACATTGAAATTTATTTGCTCCTATGTACCAAATACTAGAATTGTGGTAATTTCTACTACAAAAAAAAGTGTTGTCCTATATATGTAGCTGCTCGATAAGTAAATTCAGCAACAATTTTTTTTCCGTGTAGTAACTAATAGCCTTATCTTACTTCCTCTCGAAACCGCAGGTCAACGAATAAATAACATCACAACCTACACGCAAAAAACAGTGCTGTCGAATTTACTCTATATGAGCAGTGAATATCGTCGGCTGGGAGGAAGAAGGTGCTATCTCAGCTTCGCCGTGAAGAAGGTGCTATCTCAGATTTGACTTGAAGAAGGTGCTATCTCAGTTTTGACTTGAAGAAGGTGCTATCTCAGCTTCGCCGTGAAAAAGGTGCTATCTCAGATTTGATTTGAAGAAGGTGCTATCTCCATATACAATTATACGGAGATAGCACCTTCTTCAAATCAAATCTGAGATAGCACCTTCTTCAAATCAAATCTGAGATAGCACCTTTTCACGGAAAAACTGAGATAGCACCTTCTTCAAGACAAATCTGAGATAGCACCTTCTTCACGACGAAGCTGAAATAGCACCTTCTTCCTCCCAGCCGACGATATATGAACAGCACTTTTTTGCAGCAGAAATTATCACAATTCTAGTATTGGGTACATTGGAGCAAGTGGCATTCAATATGTCTATACGAGTGAATTGTGAATGTTACCACAATTGTGATAATTTCTACTGCAAAAAAGTGCTGTCCATATATTTACTGCTCACAGAGTAAATTCGACAGCACTGTTTTTTCCGTGATACATGTAACAACGAAGAGGAAAACGCGGTCATTTACTTTCCTGGAAATACCGATTACTTTACATTCCAAGCAGCCTCATATATACTACATCCGAAGAATATGTGGAGTAGTCGGGTATTAGGTCACGATATACCTGGTATATATATTATAATCCAAAACTCCATCTAGCACGCGATTACCCTGCAGCCGCTGGAAACCCTGTCAATGCAGAAGTGTTGCAGAAAACTTGATAAAAGATTAAAGAAAAAAAATAAATAAAAAATTTAAACTCACTATATAAAACGATGGAATTATTCGATTGATTCAATAACATTAAGCTTTTAACAAACTGGCGATGAAAAATCCACCTAGGCGATTGAAGAAAGAAATGAAATTTATCAATCTACTACCTCTAGAGCAGAAAAATGATTTTTATCCGAATTCTAAGTTGATGAAGTAAAAAAAGGTTCATGGATATTTCTTGAGTAATGTAAATTTAAACTACGTCTTCGACACGGTTTTACATACACTCAGAAAAAGGTCTTGTTGACACAACCAAAATTTGGTTATTATATGTACAATCACATTTTTCGTTCAGTCAATCAAATTTTTCGTTCAGTCAACCAAAAATTTCGTTCGGATAACCAAAATTTTGTTGGGAAAACCAAAATTTTGGCTATTCCAACTAAAATTTTTGGTTGACTGAACAAAAAATGTGATTGTGCATATAACAACCCAAATTTTGGTTGTGTCAACAAGATCTTTTTCTGAGTGTACAATAATTTCTATATCTAATTATCCAGATGTAATTTTTCACCTCCTCCGGATTCGAACTCCTCGATTCCATCAATCGTCGATAATTCTTCATAGCATGATATGTCGCGTTCTTGAGAATATCCCAGGTAAGGTGTAACCCTTTGTATGAATTCGTTGTCACTTGATATTACGATAATAAAGAGAAAAATTGCACCAGCAAATCCGAGTATCAACGGCTTCCTCATTTTAAAATGAAAATTTTTTAATTCCGGTATCTTATGGACCTTCATTAAATTATTTTATTTATTTATTTATTTATTTATTTATTTTTTCAAATTATCGGTCAACTCGGTATATCTACTCGTAGAATTATTTCAATTATTTTTTATTTTTTTTTTATTATTTAACCGCACTGTGACAGTAGCTAAAGCAATAAGTCAGACATAATTGAGCTTACTTCGTCGAATCGCAAAGCATCAGTTGTACATGAAACGACTGGCCATTGTATTTTAAAACTATACTCTTCGACGTTTACAATTCGACTGTGTATATATCTGCAGGTTATAGCATCACTGAACTCTGCCAAGTATATTAATCTCAATTTTAGGATAAGAAAACCGGCATAAACAAGCACAAACCACAAAGATTACTGTACGATCAAATAATTATGTAAAAACACAAAAGTGAAAATAATTGCTAAAAAATAAAGTTTTGTCAATAAGTTATACCTAGTACCTATAAGTAGAAGTGACGAAGAAATGAAAAACGGAAACACTTTGAAAAATTTCTTTGACCAGGTGTAAAATTCAAAGTTGAAGATGCGTCTAAATAAGATTTAAAAAAAAATTGTTCACGGTCTCATAGGTAACTTTTATTAACGAATGGTGTAAAATTTTGTTTTTCTTCTTTTTTTTTTATTAATTGATTAATTTGTTCCCGCATTTGATTGTGTATTTGTTTATTTAATAAATTATTTATTTATTTATTAATTTAGGGTGAGGAAAAAAAAAATTCACTGCGATTAATCGACTTGGAAATCTCCGATTTCTAATACCACCGTGCCATGGTGTAGCGGGAAGCGGTGGTGCTCCATGGCTCCGGAGTCTGACGGCATCTGCGACTCCTTTTACGAAGACGCGGTCGAACATCTACCGAGCGCATGCGTTGTTTGATAAATTATTCAGAACAGAGCTGCGCTAGTCTTCGCGGATGTTCACGGGGTGGGTTTTACTACAGCCCTAGTTTCCACCCTGATATGGTTTGGCGCACAGGGTATAGTCAGAGACATCGCGGAGTTACGTATACCCGAGTCGACGACGACGATACTATACCCACAATAGTTTAAAACGGAGACCGGTATCTACACATCTAGTTCAGTGCGAAACTGCACTCATCTCTCCACTCTCCGCAGCTTCCATCCCCTCGTTCTGGGTATATCGATCAGCTCTGTGTAAGCCCCAGGAGTTCAGAGGGTTTTATCATGCTGCGAGGAACAAATGCTAAAAGCATTTCGGATTTTTACTAGAAATTTTTTCTCGACTGTTTCCAGCTCGGTTACGAAATGGGGGAAAAAAAAAAAAAAAAAAAATTATTGTCTAGTAAAATCGGTCATATTTTTTATAACCACACTGAGAAAAAGGTCTTGTTGAAACAACCAAAATTTGGTTATTATACGGTCAAAGAAATTTTTTCGTTGGGAAAACCAAAATTTTGTTGTGCCAACAAGAAATTTAGTAGTATCAACAAAAATTTTGGTTGGCCCAACAAAATTTTGGTTGACCGAACAAAAAAATTTCTTTGACCGTATAATGACCAAATTTTGGTTGTGTCAACAAGACCTTTTTCTGAATGCACTGGTCTGGGTAGTATTCTCATAGGGGAGAGTTGCCACTGTTGGACCGCCACCTAAATTGGACCGTTTCAATTTGGTAATTTTTTGCAACTGTATCTTCTCAATTTTGAGAATTGTAAAAATGGGTACAATCAGTACTAGAAATTCTCTAAACATTCCTATTTTTACAATTCTCAAAATCGAAGAGATACTGTTGCAAAAAATTACCAAATTGAAACGGTCCAATTTAGGTGGCGGTCCAACAGTGGCAACTCTCCCCTATTATCAGATTTCAGCCTCTTGAATTTTTTGTTCTATTCAGTCAATAAGTTTTTCCAATTTTTATGTCTCTATGTACAAGTACTATCTATCTGCTGCGGATGTATATGAATTTCTTCATACTTATTTCCCAGGTCTGTCAATCCAATAAAATCCGATTACAAACGACAGTTAAATGCTTGTTTTCCCGATCGAGTTTGCGTAATAAATTTACAGAATAATTATGAACACATATAATATTGCAACCGCGCAGCTGGAAACAATCAGTTGACACTATTTTATATATCAAGCTTTCGTAATAAAATAATGAATAATTAATTTACGATGAAAAAAATGTTGTGTACACAATTTTCAATAAATTCTATTTTTCGTACGCGGTTACTGAAAAAAAAAAAAATCTCATCGCTAGCAAAACGATTCACCATCCCGACGTCCCCTCTTCAGGACTTCTACGAGATACATGGAGTTTAATTTTGTAAAAAAAAAAAAAATTGTCTGACAAATTTTGTTACATCAAAATTTATTTTCTGAATAAAATTAGTGCAATCATTTGTCCTAATTTCGAACGATTTCAAAACCTTATTTATATCATCATTAATTAGTTGGCAAAAATTCTGAAAAAATTTGAAAGGGCTTCTCTGATGGTGTAATTATAAAAAAAAAATTAAAAAAACAAAAAAAAAAAAATTACAAAATGTTCGGGGCTCATAAATTTCACGCGAAACGCCCTGTGTATAGATATATTGTATACTGCAGTGTATGAAAGGGCTGCAGAGTTTGCGCGTCGACCGCAGACAGCTTGGCTTTTGTGATCAGGGACGAATCAGAGGATTTTTTATTGTGGGGTGAATTTCGAGTTTTAGGGTGACTTTTCGATCAGTAGTATAGGTATATTGCGGTTTCTTTAAACTGTTATACGTGTTCGCGGTTAGTTCTGAAATTTCAGATAAAAGAGAGTCCCAAAAGTCGGTCTAGGACTTTTTGAAAACGATTTTAAAAAATATGAAGAAAAAAAAAAAATGCTTAGAATAACTTTATGCAGATATTACGTCTGTTATGGCCGGTTTCACCATAACGACAATTAACTTTTATATTCGTCGATTAATTTTATATTCACTGATTTAGAAATTGCATTTTTACATTGGAAACATAGTTTTATATAGGGTTCTAATTATGTTATAAAACGTTATTTTTCTCAACATATAATAACTTAATTTGTTAATATCAAAGGAGGTAGTTTCGATGTGAAAATGCAATTTCTAAATCAATGAATAATAGAAAAAGTTAATCGACGAATAAAAGTTAATTGTCGTTTCTAAAACGCGGCTACATACACGGAGAGAAGAGAATAGTAATATTTACCATTCCAACATAGTAACCAGACTTATTTCTCATAAAATCGTAAATGATACTATGTCAAATAGGATTCATTACTATTTTTCTGGTAATATTTACTATGCTACATGGTAACTAAGCAAATGTAATGTTTGAAAATCTACGTTACCATGTAACATAGTAATGGTTACTATGTTACATTGTGAATATTACTATTCTTTTCTCTCCGTGTAGTGATGACTGCAGATGAGGTGAAAGATAGTGCCTGGTACCGTTGCGAAGTGTGATCGTTGTATGCTTATGTATAATACATATTCACATAAGTAGGTAGTATACTACGAGTTAAGGGGGAAAAAAAATTTGTTGAATAAATCTTTTCGAGAATCATGATAGCCACTATGAAAATAAATCAATGTTGTGTCACTTATGACCGTATATATTATACATCCTATTTTTCAGCGTCATTCAATATCGCAGATTTAATTGAAATTAGTTTCGAGTTAGGATATATGACGGTTAATGTGATTAGAGAGATTTGGGTTAATTGCTAAAATATACGTCGGGATATTTTGGCCGAAATTTCATATGCAAACCAAAATCTATTTTTCATTAAGGGTACCAGTACAGCGACTTTTCGAGAAATGATCATAGTCCGAAATCAATTTATTTCATAACCAAAGTTCATTTCACATAAAAATATTTTTCTTTTTCAAAATCATGTGTCGTAAGGATTTTAGACCACCGTTAAACCGATTCAGGCCATCTTGGATTCATTTTCTTCAGAAAACAAATCCTCATCATCTGAATGTAGGAATTTAAAAATAAAAAATTATGTCATAAGTTATGATCAATTTACCAAATTTGCAAAAATTATTATCACTCATTTCTTAAATAACTTGGCCAAAACGAAAAATTTTCAAAATTCCTACATTCACATGATGAGGATTTGTTTTCTGAAGAAAATTAATCCAAGATCACCTGAATCGGTCCAACGGTGCTCTAAAATCCTTACGACACATGATTTTGAAAAAGAAAAATATTTTGATGTGAAATGAACTTTGGTTATGAAATAAATTGATCTTGGAGTATGATAATTTCTCGAAAAGTCGCTGTACTTGTCCCCTTAAATAGTACAATTTCTGGTTTGATCACTCGATAAATTTAATTTCATGTTCCTAATCTTATGACCCTAATTTTACCGAGATGTATAAATCAAATGGAAGCTTGAGCTCTCAGCCTGTGGTAAGACGCATTTCTACAGTGAGTTTAGCTGAAATCGATCCAACAGTTATCGAGCGATACTGCAGTTGAATTTCAAACTACCATCCCTATTTCTAAATTGTGCTATGTTGAGGGAAATAGGGTGGACGTGGTGAGCTAGGAGTCTAAGATGATAAAAATTTGATTTAAATCGCTACGTATTTTCAAATGTAGTTTTTACTTTCCTCCAAAGACAGTTCATCTGATTTTCTTTAAATCTAATATTATTATATACCGAAAGGAATCGCGTTGTTTTTGTCATTAGTTGATGTGACAGTGTGTCAAATATTGACACAGAGTATTAAAAAAATAAAAATAAAAAAAAATATGTTGGTTAAAACAGTCACCGTAATTATATATTGTCTTCCTTGTTTATTTTGGGAAATCGATATTATTGTAGCTTCGATTTCTGTTTCGTGTATAGCAGGTATAATACAGTATATAGTATATATATATATAAGGTCGCACAGAAAATGGTTGTCAATAATTCAGTGGCATCAATAGAACTGGAACTCTGATGTAAATTTGATTGCTATTGGAGTCGAGAGTTCTTAGCTGATATACAGGTCGACCTGAGTAAAATAATTCATCGATGACTCCCTTGTATGTATGTATGTATGTATGTACAGCGATAATATTCGCATTATTTGTTTTGTATTTAAAATAGTATATAAGCTACAATATTTAGATTAATATCTGTCGTTGATAGTATTCCCTATAGCGTTAAAGACCGCCAGTCACGTATTTAAACCATTCAATTTTTAAACAGCTCGATTATGGTCACGAAGTAACAGAAATTATTATATTTCACTTTCAATTATTATAAGAGCGATTATCATTATTTCCTATGATTCATATCCCCGCAGCGTATAATAATAATAATTATTGATATCCATCAGTAAAAAAATTTCGACATAATTCGTGGCTAGGAATAATATACCCATTCAGACGTAAAAATTAAACACTCATCTATTATTTTCACAAGGGTAAATAAATAAATAAATTCAGAGTGCAGTTTGTCATATTTTCTTTATTTTATATTATTTCAAACAACAAATTCATATAAATTCATTATACAGTATGTGATTTACATTTTTTTTTTAGTACCCAACATACTATACAACTACACAGAAAGAAAGGGTAACTTGATTCAAGAAAATTTTGCGGTCCAAAAATGGAGACCGAAATTTTTGATTTGATCCGAGAAAATTTCGGTCTCCATTTTTGGACCGCAAAATTTTCTTGAATCAAGTTACCCTTTCTTTCTGTGTATGGGCTGGGGCTGGTACGATTCAATATATATATATTAGACCGGTTCAAAAAAATCGACTATTCTTTTTTTTTTCAATTTTCGCATTGAAATACTTTCGGGGACGTGAAAAAAGATGCCTGTTAAAAGCGGAGCTCTTAATATTAAGATTTAGAGGTCGCTCATCGCGGATTTCTATTTTCCATTTGAATAGCATAGGATTTATTTTTTTTTTTTTTTTATATATAATTTTTTAGCTCACAGACCAATGAACAAATTCAAATGACTCATACATATTTTCATAGGAAATTGATCACTCTAGAAAAAGCTTCTCTTATCATTTTTTCATAAATTGACTCCTTCCAAAGTTATTCAAGCTCAAAGTTCAATTTATAGTTGAGTCAACTATTTTTTTTTTTTTGTGATTTTTTTTCCACAATGATAGATACATTTTTTAGAGTGTTCAATCCCCTATCAAAATATGTAAGAGTCATTTGGATTCGTTCATTGGTTTGTGAGCTACGAAATTCTGAAGAAAAAAAAAAAAAATTCCAATGCTATTTAAATGGAAAATAGAAATCCGCGATGAGCGACCTCTAAATCTTAATATTAAGAGCTCCGCTTTTAACAGGCATCCCCCCCCCCCCCCCCCCCCCCCCCCCCCTCCCGAAAGTATTTCAATGCGAAAATTAAAAAAAAAAGAATAGTCGATTTTTTTGAACTGGTCTAATATATAATATATAGTACTGACAAACGTGCCACGTGCATTAATCATATCTGAAAATTTTGCCCGTTCAAATCGTGTCGCATAAACGACGCAGAGTTATTGTTACGTCACTTGCTAACCGTATAAAACCCCATTCAATGCACTGGGTAAACGTATAACTATTCATCTTCGCAAACGAAGCGCCTGTAACACTGCAACCACTGATGCGTTACTAAAACCCGTGCTGCATGAGTACCACAATGTATGCATACATCGTTTCATAGCAATAGAATAGAATACAATACAATGCAAAGAAAACTTGATTTATGGGATGTCACGCTCTGATAACGGACGAACCAATAGTTATTAATAATGTTATTGAAATATCACTCGAATACTATAGAGAATCAAACAACGAATCAGTTTCATACTCAGTCGATAATCAATCTGGATGGATAATCAGAAATCGCAAAAATTCTTGAAAATTTTATGAACGATAGTGCTTGATAGAATAATGATACATTAATTATTTCAGAATTTTACACTAAACAATTTAGTAGTTATGGATTTTTGAAATCTACGAATTTAACCCTAATTTCGTAAGATTTCGCTTCAATTGATATTGAAAAAATATCAAATTAACACTTATAAGTGTTAATTTATAACTAATTTAGCCATTTGTGAAGCGAAACATGTACTAATACGATCGAGACCTGTAAATACAAGATTCGCCCATTTTGGATTAACTTTTTCACCCGACTGTCCATTAAGTTATACCTTAAGGCCCATCCCTAGTCGCCCACCTCCTTTTCGTCGAAATGTGTCACATTTCGATTATTATCCGAGCCCAGGCGTAAAAAACGCAAAAAAGGCCAACTTAGCGCAAATTCTATTTCAATTACGGACACATACGTCCAAAAAAATGTTCGTTTCGCGCGAAAATAGAGTCTACAGATGGTTTTTACATTGTTCGCCGAGGAAATCGAATTCGAATAATTTTTTAACAATGTAAAAACCATCTGTAGACTCTATTTTCGCACGAAACGAACATTTTTTTGGACGTATGTATTCGGAATTGAAATAGAATTTGCGCTAAGTTGGCATTTTTTGCGTTTTTTAAGCCTGGGATCTGATAATAATCGAAATGTGACACATTTCGACCAAAAGGAGGTGGACGACTAGGGATGGGCCTTAACTTTCGGATTAAGGACTCGAATTTATTAATGAGGTAATGAAGATTTGGAATCTGATGTTTGCCTTGTAGTATATTAAACTTATATGTATAAACATACATACAGCACAAATATTATGATAAAATGGCATGTCCTACATTATCGACTGGGCGATATTTTAGAAGCACTTCTGTCTTCATAGACGCGTTGTGAAAACGTGTGGCGCGCAGGCAGGCAGGCAGGCAGGCAGGCAGGCAAGCAGGCAGGTAAGGTATACAGTATACAGTGTAGTGAGTGTAAAAAGTCAAAATGGCGCCGATGGAGTGAAGTGATAGCTGGTGTGTGAGTTATTAAAAGTGTTAATATCGGAAATGTGGCAAGACTTAGATGGCCTAGGTGGATCGGGAGTGAACTCTGGTGCACATCAAGTGGACCAGTTCAGCACTACGGGTAATTAATATTAAAATAATGAATAAAATATACGTTATAACATATCTAATGACAGTATGAAAACGAGAGCCCCTTGTGGCACGGTGGTCGATTTTATAACCATGCACGTATGTCCTGTCTCAAATCCACTCCTGTCTATGTATTTTATATTCTATACTGGATTTATTTACCTGATTGGTATATATATATATATATATATTATATTGATAGTATAGAGTAAACAATAAAAGATAATAAAACAAAAGAACTGACACAACATTATGAAAAAATCACCTTACTTACTTATCAATATAATATTATATTCTTACATCGATAGATTCTAACGTTTTAAATCTATCTCTAACGTTGTTTGTTTGTTATTACTATATATGTTTGTTCAATACAATACAATACAATATATATATACTTTTCTTTTTCCTTTTTCTTGTTTATTACTGAAATACATAAATATAAGAGAAAGATCATTATATCTACATCGTATTTTCTTTACGGTTATACTTTTCATTGATCCAACTTTCGAGTTTTTCGTACTTAGTTCTTCGTTTTTAGTATTATTATTATTATTATTATGCTATAAACTCGATAGGGAGGTAAAAAGTTTTTCGATGTAACCTATTTATTTTTATTCTTAGTTTTATTATTTACTCGTGTTATTTCTCTATTTATTCGTTCGTATAATTTGAAGAAACATTATAATCGTCGAAGATTTACAAGAATCTTAATTCACATTTCCTTAAACCTGAATTTGAATTACATGCCCTTAAACACACACACACACACAGATTCATTCACTCGTTCGTTGGTTCATTCTTATATGTATGTATGTATATTTTATAACTTTTGAAATCTAATCCGGTATAACTTGAAAAGATAAAATTCCATTACGTTATCTAAGTGTATGTATGTATGTACTGCACAAGGAAAGTGGACTCACTCCTGCTAGCATGCAAGCAAGTTGCTTGCTGCTGCTGCTCTTGAATCTTGGTACAGTTACAGAAACATCGTTCCTTCTTACTTTTCGTATTCTATTACACTACTTCTATACTATATAAATATACTAATCTTTGGTGTAACACACAATCTACCTACCAACTTCTTCATTTCATTACAATATTACTTCTTCTGTAATTGCTGCTGCTGCTGCTGCTGTTCTTATTACACTTCATAACTCTTCGCGAGTCTATATGTACACTAGACTGTGTCAAAAAAAAAAAAAAAAAAAAAAACGACATCTTCTTTTTGTTCGGGCCCTTTCGAAAATAGTTAGTGCTTAATATAAAGAAATTTGTCCCCAAAGCTCAGCTATGTAGCTTGAACACAGAATTAGCTCATTTGAAAATAATATTTCCCATGTATTTCAAATGGCAAAATTTGTTTATCCTAGTTTTATTTTTATAACTCTCTTTATTCAACTGATAAGAATAAAGTAGATATACGGTTTTGTAGAGAATTTTATGATCTACAAAAATAGTCCTTTGGACCAAGTTGCTCGATTGAACCGTTAACGAGTTACAGTGGTTTAAAAGTTATATGTATATTTCATTACTACACAGAAAGAAAGGTTAAGGTGCTTTCCTAGGCAATTCCACCAGTCCTGAAAACATCGTGAAAAAATGTGATATTAAACGGAATATCTCTGCCTGGGCACCGAAATCAATGAAACAAAATACGTCGCGCAATTCTATGTGCGACTCCGAACATGTACAGCCCAAAAAATGTTCGTTTTGCGCGAAAATAGAGAAGATATCCATGAAAAACGTTTCTAAAACCGGGTATTCTTTCCCAGGGTTTCTAAAACCGTTTTTCATGGATATTTTCTCTATTTTCGCGCAAAACGAACATTTTTTGGGCTGTACATGTTCGGAGTCGCACATAGAATTGCGCGACGTATTTTGTTTCATTGATTTCGGTGCCCAGGCAGAGATATTCCGTTTAATATCACATTTTTTCACGATGTTTTCAGGACTGGTGGAATTGCCTAGGAAAGCACCTTAACTTGATTCAAGACAATTTTGCGGTCCAAAAATGAAGACCGAAATTTTCTCGGATCAAATCAAAAATTTTCTCGAACCAAGAAAGATTGTCCCAATTTTCTTGGTTCGAGAAAATTTTTGATTTGATCCGAGAAAATTTCGGTCTTCATTTTTGGACCGCAAAATTGTCTTGAATCAAGTTAACCTTTCTTTCTGTGTACTTACTTTTCGACAAATTAATTTAATTTAATTTTTTTTTTTCATGTATTTTCTCAGAAATTTTTGTTCCCTTCAAAAGCGTATATTTACTTTATTCTTATCAGTTGAATAAAGAGAATTATAAAAATAAAACTAAAGTAAACAAATTTTGCCATTCGAAATACATGGGAAATCTTATTTTCAAATGCGCTAATTCTGTGTTCGAGTTACGTAGCTCAGTTTTGGGAACAATTTTCTTTATATTAAGCACTAACTATTTTCGAAAAGGCTCGAACTAAAAGAAGATGTTGTTTTTTTTTTTTTTTTTTTGACACAGTCTAATGTACACCCAAAAAAAAAATTAAAAAATAAAACTAAAGAGAAAAGGATTGTTTTATTGGTTTTTTTTTATTTATACAGACAACGAAGTATAGAAAATGTTCTTTTCATTTTCAAAACTTGTAAATATAGGCTCGTCGTGTTACACAGTTGAAGTGACTCATAGTATATTCCACGGTACTTATAAGTTATATATGTATAAGTATATACATACCTTATACTCGCGTATTTCTAACAACTCTTCGTCGTTCTCTTCTTCTGTCCCCTGCGATGCTGTTGCAACGCATAGTAGGTACACGAGAGTTTTAATCCGAAACTACTACTACTATTTTTAGAACTTTCGCTAAATTGGCCCTAATGAGTACACCGGGTTGACAGAGAGGATGCACCATTGTCTCTCGACTCGAACTGCAGACGAGACATTAGCAATTTAATTTTTAATTTTAAATAATAAGTTATAATTACTTTGATAATTATTATCCACATCAACTATTAACAATGCATCGAACCATTCATTTTTTTTTTTTTTTTTTTTTTTTTTTTTTTTTTTTTTTTTTTACTATAATTAAATTGTTGTAGAATAAAATGTGGAAAAAAAATTACGATTTAAATTATATATACCTACAGTTACGTCATTTATGACACTACGAGGCCTTAATCATATGTTATATGTAATAACTGCAGCATATTACATATACATGTATCTAGATCAAGTGGACGACAATTTCATCAAACGTTTCATTGCATAAAGTTGTATATCCGCGCCTACGCTCTGCAGTATGTAATATTAAAGTGAAATATTGTCTCTCGAAATTGAAAAAAAAAAAAAAAAAAAAATTGAAAAAAAATTGAAAAAAAAAAAAATTAATGACGTAAAGTTTGAACGTATAATTTTTGTTTTTAATTTTTTGATTTTAATTATTATTTTTTCACTGTTATTATAGAATTGACGCCGGAACAACAGAAGATTTTAATTGACATAAGGAGAAAGAAGACCGAACTATTGCTCGAGATACAAGTGAGTCAGAATATTTAATTCAATTATAATTTTATTAAACAATATTTATTTTTATATATTTAGGGTATGCGAATTATTTTTCGTACACTTTGATAAATTATGATATTAATTTGATTCGCAAATTATTTTACGCTAGTATAAAAATCGAATTATATATTATATAATTATAATGAAAAATACACGATTCTCGATTTTATATATAAACCAGCAAATTATACAATTTATTATTACACACACACACACACAAGTCCCTGATATTTGCTTGGATCTTTGAAGAAAGAAAAAAAAAAAAAAAAAAATACAGCGCTAAACGTTAGAAAATGAAAAAGAAACGAAAAACGTGGCAAATTTTTTTGTCTCTTTTCTATCTAAAATTGTATGTCAAATAATCAATTTTGAAAAAAAAAAATGCAATGTACAAGTTATACCTGAACCGGAAAATGAGGTGTTAAGGCCCATCCCTAGTCGCCCACCTCCTTTTGGTCTAAATGTGTCGCATTTTGATTATTATCTGAGCCCAGGCGTAAAAAACGCAAAAAAGGCCAAATTCTATTTCAATTCCGAACACGTACACTAGACGTAATGGATTCTGAGCCGGACGAGTTGGACAATTCTAGAAACAGCCAATCGGCGCTCTGGATTAAAAAAATCCAGAGCGCCGATTGGCTGTTTCTAGAATCGTCCAACTCGTCCGGCTCAGAATCCATTACGTTTAGTGTACGTCCAAAAAAATGTTCGTTTCGTGCGAAAATAGAGTCTACAGATAGTTTTCACATTGTTACAAAATTATTCGAATTCGATTTCCTCGGCGAACAATGTAAAAACCAATCTGTAGACTCTATTTTCTCACGAAACGAACATTTTTTTGGACGTACGTGTTCGTAATTGAAATAGAATTTTCGCTAAGTTGGCATTTTTTGTGTTTTTTACGCCACGGCTCGGATAATAATCGAAATGTGACACATTTTGACCGAAAGGAGGTGGGCGACTAGGGATGGGCCTTAAGGTGCTTTCCTAGGCAATTCCACCAGTCCTGAAAACATCGTGAAAAAATGTGATATTAAACGGAATATCTCTGCCTGGGCACCGAAATCAATGAAACAAAATACGTCGCGCAATTCTATGTAAGGAACTCACCTTAATCAAATGAAAAACTTTGAGGCACCACTCAGACTTGTCTTTTAGAGAATTTCATTATTTTTTAAGTTATTTTCAAAATTTTTGCGATGGGGGGTCGAAAAAGAAAAATTTCCATTTCTTTTGGTATACCTACGTGTCGGTGCATAATTCTCACTCTCTCTCTATCTTTTTTGCTTTTTTTTTTTTTATTCTTCTCTTTTTTTTTTTTTTTTTTTGATGGCCGAGTAAATTAGCCATTCTTACCCTGAAACCTCTGTATAGTATATATGTTACCTGTATAATATACGTGCCGTTTGAACGAACTACCTATGTACGCATGTATACATATGTATATACTATAATATATTGCTGTTTCGTGGTATGTATACCTATGTAGGATATATTGTACGTAGGTACACACAATTGAGCGTCGTTCCCCTTTGTCGACTGACTTCCGGTTTAGCCTTGCCGTTATAATTCACCCCTGCAGCCTCTTCTTACCTGGCTCGTTGAAGCAGGTGGCAACCCTAATTCTGTCCCTGAGTATTTTATATTTTTTTCTATCTTCTATTTGCTTATTTTTGGGGTTTTTTTTTTTTCAAAACCCTGCCTATGCGGAAGTGGTTAGGTATACAGGAAAAAAAAATGTATTGCTTCATTTGTTCACAGTATAGGTACCTGAATAATTATTTTGCAAAAAAAAAATTATTATATTTACTTATATATAAAATGAAACAAAATAAAATGAAATAAATATCGGCGAATGTATATTATAAAAATATTTTGAAAATTTTGTCTTCTTCTTCTTCCGGGTCACATGATTCTTGATACGAAAGAAAGTATTTTTTTATTATAATGCGAATTTCATGTAGAAACAAAAAAAAAAAAAAAAAAAATGAAATTATCATTATTATACATAAAAGGTAAAATCATACCGTGCATGGACAGGTATATAACCTGTAGTACCGCACACGTTTATATGGCATTGTAAAACTGGTCCAGGTATTTTTTTTTTTTTTTTTTCCTCTTTTCTTTTTTCTTCTTCTTCTTCTTCTTTTATAGTTCCTTTTTTCTTTTATATTTGTATTTCTTCGCCTTTTTATTTGAATCTTTTCATTTTACTCTGCGACGATGCCTTGTAGGGAAAGATGATCTCCTATACACGTAATTCTATACATATATACGTAAGATTACGCGAAAGTATATGATTTACCGAGGAAATGACATAATTATCTCTATATTCCTCCTTCGCATTGATAAAAATATTTCATATTATCCGGTCAAGATTCTACATAAATAGATATATATATTCGTAATATTTTCTCTTCATTTTTCACAATCACGATAATCAGAAATACATATACAGGGTGAGTCTTCTCTGGTATAGAATGAGGGAGGGACTTATCAGCGCAAACGCTCCAACGCCCCTTTCTATTCATACTTGTTGAAATCATCAGTTTTGACGGTGCAGTGTTGTAAAAATTGTAATTAAATTTTTTTTTAATTACTCATTACCCTTCGTAATGTGTAATTGAATTTTTATTTAATTACACATTACTTTGATAACGTGTAATTAAACTTCATTCAATTACACATTACCAAAGTAATGTGTAATTGAACTCGAATTAATTACACATTACTTTGTAATGTGTAATTAAACTTTATTTAATTACACATTACTTTGGTAATGGGTAATCAAATGAGTAATTCCATCAAAAATATAATTAGTGACTCGCAACACTGTGACGGTGCGTGAAAACTAAAGTCGAGTTGTTTCTCGATACATACGACGATAATAAGTACCGGGATGATTTCTTGATAGTATACAGGTGACAGCGCATGCGCCAAATAATTCATTTTCATTGGTCGGTAAAGTCGTCACGCAGTGGTATTTGAGGCCAGCCTGCCTCAGCATACGACGAAACTCGCGCATGCGCAGTCACCTGTATACTATCAAGAAATCATCCCGGTATATGAATATGAAAGGGCGGAGCGTTTGCAATGATAGCCCCTCCCTCATTCGATACCAAAGAAAACTCACCCTGTATGTGAAACAAATTTTTCTTTTCATTATTTATTCTTCAATTTTTCTTTTTCTTTTTTTTTTTTTTTTTTTTTTTTTCTTTTCCAATTTTGTATTTTGAGTTTTTCTCTTTTATTTTCATTATTATTTATTTCTTTGTTCTTTTTTATATGTATAACGCCACTTTTTATTTCGTCCTACAAGTATTATACAGTATACAGACTCTCGGAAAAATTTCTCAAACCCGCATATACTAGGTATAGTATATATATATATGAAGTAGATATTTTCTTTCAACCGTTTACCTCCCACGTAGGGAAAAAAAAAAAGGTTCTCAAAATAGTATTAAAAAACACGATATAGGTATACCTTATCTATCGCGTCACTAATGCCATAAAGTCGTACGCGCAAAAAAAAAAAAAAAAAAAAAAAATTTCGTATTTTTGCTGGCAAAATTTTTTTCATGCCATATAACATCATTTGGGCATATCCGCAAAAAAAAAAAAAAAAAAATTATTTTTTAGCGCTTACGACCTTATGGCATTAGTGACGCGATATTATATTATACACCTATATATTCATCATTCGATAGTAAAATTGTATACCTATACCTATATAATATTATGTAGTATCTTTAACAAAGTTATAGCGTAGGTATAAGGTACCGTAATAATATGGTATACGTGTGTAAAAAAAAAAAAAAAAAAAAAAAAATGCGGAAGTCCTTGGTTGGATATATAATATAAAGGTGCTTCTTCTTCTTCTTCTTCTTCTTCATTCGTTCTTCGTTCCTTATAGCTGGGTTATTCGTTATCGTTAGCTTATTTCAAACCTTGTTGGTCACCAGACTTTATAGTATACCTATATATATATATAATACACATAATAACGTACTGTGTATCACCCATTATCAGCGTACACACTATATATATGTATACGCGCCGATTAATGCGTCATCGTGGTGACGTCATAATAATATGATCACGACTATAATTGCGGTGGTACACTAAACGTAATGGATTCTGATCCGGACGAGTTGGACAATTCTAGAAACAGCCAATCGGCGCTCTGGATTTTTTTAATTAAAAAAATCCAGAGCGCCGATTGGCTGTTTCTAGAATTGTCCAACTCGTCCGGATCAGAATCCATTACGTTTAGTGTACATAATAAAATTTCTTTCTTTATCAATAATAAATATTATACATATTCGTACGTATATGCGTATATGCGTATATGAAAATATATCGCGTGTATAAATAATATGGCATGAAGTCCGTATATATATAATACGTTTTATAAAAATAATAAAAACGCGTTTAAATAATTCGAAATTAAAAATTATTTGTAAACCTGAATAATATAAGTACTTCTGATTCTCTGGGTTGATTAACAACAGCGAATAAAAAAAAAAAATCAATGCCTAACTAATAATAAAATTATGCGAACTTTATCTGCATTAATTAAGTTTTCCTGCTTTTAAATTTTCGGAGAATATAAATATGAATAGTAGTACGTGAGGATTCCGCTCGGGATTCCGTGAATCAATTTCTACCTCCATAGTCCATATATATATATATACACTACATAACTGATTCAAATAATTCCGTAGTATATTTTACCCGCGTATTTCTTTCCAATCATATTATAATATCTAATGATATTCGCAATTATGAAAATCCTTTTTTATCGACTGTCGATAACACGAGAAAATAATTTAATTTTTTTTTTTTTTTTTGCTTCCTACTTTACCGGCCGGGTCAAGTTCACAACAATTACCACAGATAGCACCACTTTATGAATTCGACACATATTTTTGAAACACCTGAATTATTTATATTAAAAATTTTATTTTTAAAAAAGACCGCGAAATAATAATTTATATAGTATTCGAAAATTGTTCGGTTAAGCAAATGTATAACTAATTGTTCGTGCGTAACTTACTACTATATATAAAAAAATACCTAGATCAAAATTTTCTAGTTTGAAATTATTAGTAAAAAAATTTCAAACACTAAAAAAACAAAAAAAAAACAAAAAAAAATTATATACATATAACTAACTGTTATACGAATAAATCGTAAACTTTGCAAATGTTTATCAAAATCATGTGTATATATATAGATAGAAAATAACAGATAATATCTCGTCTTCAGTTTACGACTGCGCACGTGGTGTTTATTTTTATTTTTATTTTTTCCTCAAATTTGTTTTATTTTTTATTTTTTATTTTTATTTTTTACAACTGAATGATTATACGTTATGCTATAGTTATAGGTATAAGTAGCTACTACGCACTGAGTAAGAATAGAAAAATGTTCCGTTCTATCGCATTCGGTGATAACGTCATCGCATTTCCGCGGTAACAGATAATAAACTAGTATATAGATTATAATATTGTGTATATATATATATATTTATATATGTATGTATGTATGTACCCGTTTAGTCATCGGGAAAATTATACAGTCCCTCGCTCCTCCGCTCCACTATATTTATTTTATCATCCAAAAATTATATATAGTATCTTCATTTCGTGTGGGCAAATAAATCTTCGTGTAGAATAAATAATTTTTGAAAACTCTTGAAAAATGTATATAAAATGAATTTTTATTACATCATTTTCGTCTTAAAAAAAAAAAAAAAAAAAAAAAAAAATGCATACAGAGGAATTATTTTTTTTTTCCTTTTTCTATTCAAGACTTCAGAAAAATTTTGGAATCAAAATTTTCAATGAATCGACTATATATTATATAACCCTACATACGAGTAAAATATCGTATAGTTAGATATTATGAATTGTCATTCGCTTATGATGTAATCTATTTTCTGAGATATTCTCATTTACACAATAATTTACTCTACACAGATTTTCGTATAACATATCATATACAAACATATTCCAAAGTCGAAAACATCGGGATTACCCAACTTGTATAGCGAGTATATTATATGAAAACATGGTAGATTTACTTCTCAACATCAATAAAGATAAATATATATAATATACATATATTCATGAATCCGCCGAAATGACAACATCTAAATTGCTGTTTATTAATAAGCAGTTAGTAGTAATCGATTAGGAGAAATAACTCGTTAGTATCACCATCAATAATATAAGAATGAAAGGTGATGTAAATTTGAAAGACAGAAAGAAAAAAAAAAAAAAAAAAAAAAAAAAAAAAAATTGGCTTCAATGAATTTGTCAAAATTTTGGATGAAAATATCTTCGATAATAATAAGAATATAAATCCTCTACTGTGAAAAAATTAAACATGACTATTCTTTTTTTTTTTTTTTCTTCTTCTTCTTTTTCTCTTTCTATACGTATTACATATCTATGTGTGTAACGCCCACTACTTACTATACGACTATAATATCTTACCTTCACTTATATTGTTAAAGCTATGGGTCTAAGGTCTTAGAATTTCTGTGAGAATGGAAGAAATCTATTGTTGTCAATCCTTCAGGCATGTAGTAATGCGATGTAGAGATATATATACATATATACCGAGAGTTTACAGTGAAACTGGCGATCCCCTTCCTGCGGCGAAACCAACACAGACACGTACCGCAGGGAGGGGGTAATCAGTTTCAACGAAAACTCTCGGTATGTATATAAATATTTAGGATTGTATTCTGACTTATACACATACTTCTACCTATAAACACCATTTTATTCTGTCCCTTTCCAATCCTCCATAAACTCCTTTCATGCTCTCTATATCCTACAGCTGTCGTATACCTTAAATTCTTACTTGGAAATATCAGATCGTATCCAAATACAAAATTTGTATTAGTTCACGCGAGGATCTCGATTAGATCGATCGTTTAATTGCCTTAATATTAGCTGGTCTAATTATATACCCATTTGCACCCCGCTGTATATATGAATTCGATATATTTTGAGAATGAGAAGTTTGTTATTTTTGTTATTTAATTTTTTAGTTTTTTTTTCTT
This sequence comes from Tenthredo mesomela, assembly GCA_943736025.1. NCBI lineage: Eukaryota > Metazoa > Arthropoda > Insecta > Hymenoptera > Tenthredinidae > Tenthredo > Tenthredo mesomela. The sequence goes on from OX031019.1 coordinate 10,728,967, forward strand.
CTTCTTCTTCGTTCTCTAATTATAATTGGGGAAAATATTTATATACACGTGAATTAAAAATTCCACGAGTGTAATATGTACAATGAAGTGATTTATTCAAGTTTCAAGTTATTTAGCTCTTCGATATTCTGTCTGTTTTATATATGATTTATAATTATACCTATACGCTCTATGAAATTAATTTAAAAGTGTTTTTCTATTCGTTGTTTCCACTCTTACTTTATACCTATATTGGTTGAAATACTCATTTCCATAATATATATGCTTCGGTGCGGATAAGGTGTGAATTATTTTTATTCAATTTAAAACGAAAAGTGAGAGTGCAGCGTGTTATTTCGTTAATTATTCGATATAATTATATTTAATTTACTTTGGTTATTTTCCTTTATTTATTTATTTATTTAGTTTCAAATCTCGTCGAAATTGTGGTGTGAAAGTAAATTTTTCTTCGAATTTCTACCGACATATATATGAGGTATTCCACGCCGTTTCGAACGGTCAAAAAAATCACCGCTTCCGAAAAAATCGTAATTTGGTCCTCGAACACAACTATATCGAAAGAATTTTTGTGAATTTTTTCAGAATTTTCGGATTGCATTTGTGAATTTTTTCCAAATTCCAACTTTTTTTACAAACTTCCGTATCTCAAAAGTATAAGATCCTACAAGAAAATGTATGAGACACAAAAGTTGCAGTTTCGAATCAACTTTCTGAAAAATTTTTTTTGGGAATTTCTCGAATCCCAAAAATAGCAATTTTTATCAAAAATACACAAAAATCGATTTTTCAATCAATACGTCACCTTCGATTTGCCTCGATAGATCACAGAAAATACTCTCAAGTGTGGATAACAACCCCGTATTTTTTTTGAGATGGGTGGCGCAATCGTTTGGAAGATATGCTTTATTAATTTTTTTTTTTTCTGAAATTTTTTTTTTTTTCTTCTGAGAAAAAAATTAATAAAGCATATCTTCCAAACGATTGCGCCACCCATCTCAAAAAAAATACGGGGTTGTTCTCCACACTTGAGAGTATTTTCTGTGATTTATCGAGGCAAATCGAAGGTGACGTATTGATTGAAAAATCGATTTTTGTGTATTTTTGATAAAAATTGCTATTTTTGGGATTCGAGAAACTCCCAAAAAAAATTTTTCAGAAAGTTGATTCGAAACTGCAACTTTTGTGTCTCATAAATTTTCTTGTAGGATCTTATACTTTTGAGATACGGAAGTTTGTAAAAAAAGTTGGAATTTGGAAAAAATCCACAAATGCAATCCGAAAATTCTGAAAAAATTCACAAAAATTCTTTCGATATAGTTGTGTTCGAGGACCAAATTACGATTTTTTAGGAAGCGGTGATTTTTTTGACCGTTCGAAACGGCGTGGAATACCTCATATATATATATATATATATATATCCTAAATCAGAACCGTTTAGTTCAGTTAATATTATATCGTAAGTTTGTTGAAAATCGAATTTTATGTGTTCCGTAATAATTTGCCTCTGTCTGAAAGAGAGGAAGAAGAAAAATAAGAAGAATCTGCAGCTTCATACGAAAAAGAAAGAGGTAAATTTTTCATGTTAAAAACGCGAGATACTAATGCGATAAGAAAAACAAACTCATCTGAAACCTTATCAAACATATTTCGGAAATTTTTCCTTAGTCCATGTGTTTGTTTGTTTATTTTATTTTTTTTTTTTTTTATATATTCTCAGAATATATAATCTTGTTTACCCTGATTATCATTTATTTACTTATTTATTTATTTTATTTATTTAATTTAATTTATTTATTTATCTATACCTTCTATCTTATTTATTTATTCATTCATTTTTCCTCAAAAAATCTCTCGGTTTTAAATCAAAGTTTTAATATCTGAGGAAATTATATAATTATTTTTATAATCACGAGATGAACTCTAATAAGATTGATATTTGAAAAAGGCGTAAATACGATCAGGCAATTCTCCTCTCCGATAAAATAAAAAGATAACAAAATCCGGTCTTATTTTATTTTATTTCATTTCATTTCATTTCATTTTTTTCTCTTCCACAAATCTATGTATGTAATTTTAATAATAAAGACCTATATAATATACATATCCTACAATATAATTATTTATATCTGGAAATAAATTAGAGAGCGAAGAAAGTTTGTGAGAACGAGGATTAATTAATTAATTAAATAATTAATTAATTAATTAATTAATTACATACGTTGTGAAACGGGTCAATAGACTTGTGTTAAAAGTTGATTAGATGCGCGCACAACCTAGCTATATAGCTATCTCTTCTCGCCATGCGACCTTTTATACATTTTTTCAGCTCATTAATTTCATTTTATTCATTAGCCATAAGAAAATCTGCAGTTTCACTTATACAGAACAAACCATAAGAACTGTATATAGACTTTATGAAAAACGAGTGGGACATTCCAAGGGCTTTATATAGTACTTATATTTTCCACGTTACGATTATCCCTATATGAAAATTGCGAATTTCTTCTTTTTTTTTTTTTTTTTTTTTTTCTTTATAGTTTGTAGAAAAAAAAAAAAAACCAAAAAACCAAAAAAATGGATTGAGTCCATAGTTTGAAAGTTTTTTTAAATCGGCTGTATAAAATTTCGGAAAAACCCCCCCTTCTATATAACAAACCGTGAGTTAGCATAATATTGAAATTCGAAATTCTTAACATCCGGGACTCAAAAATTTCGGAACCCCAACCCAATCTCTTCGCAGTTCAATGCTAGTCGAAATTATCACTGATTATAGTAAATATTAAATTATACAATTTTTATTTTCTTCTCTCTTTCTCTCTCTTTTTTTTTTTTTTTTTCTTCTGCTCGGTACCATAGCGCAGTATTGTGAAGAGTGCAGAGTGCAGAGTTACAAGTCGAGTGGTGTAATAAATCTTCGAGTGAAGTGGGATGATTCAGGGTCTACAGCAGTTCAAATGTTTTTTTTCTTTTTTTTTTCTTCTCCTTTTTCTCTTTATTTTTCTTTGTTCTAACTTTTTACTTCTTTTTTTTTTTTTTTCTTCTTCTATTTTTATCTTAAATTCTCAAAAAAAAAAAAAAAAAATAGTCACTCAGGAAATACGTTCTCCTCCAACTTTTTTCTCTCTTTCCCCCCAACAATGAGCAGATTTTTAGAGAAAGCATGGTAAATTTTCTTTACTCTATATACATAATACATATATAGTAGGTATGTATCTATATAGATATACTATAATAGAGTCAGTGTATAAAAGGATTTTTCAAATCTGATTTTACCCAACTCTATAGAAAAAAAAAAAAAAAAAATTCCTTTGCTTTTTCATAGTACATAGTACCTACCTAAAGCCCGTATAGTTTTCTATAGCTATACAATCTGTAGAATTTTCTCAGGCTTTTTCGTCAAGCTCTTAAGAGTGGGTGGTACAGCTTATGTAGGTATATAGGTATAGCGAAGGATTTAAGTATAAGGATTTAGCTAAACTTTCGAGAACAAGCTACATTCACTGTATATTATATACCTATAATACAGTATATCGACGCCCGATACGAATAACAGCACATTTCAGATTCCGGGTGAAAAAGAGCACATTTCAGATTCCGGGTGGAAAAGAGCACATTTCAGATTCCGGGTGGAAAAGAGCACGTTTCAGATTCCGAGTGAAAAAGAGTATGTTTCAGATTCCGGATGGAAAAGAACACGTTTCAGATTGAGAATGAAAAATAGCACATTTCAGATTCACTCGAAAACTAGCACAATTCAGGCGAAGCGAATATTACTCATAAGTAAGTGTCAGGTAGGTTTATTATGAAATTGGAAATGCACAATTATGCACAAAAAACTCGATTCAATTTTATCATTGAATGATTAATTCAATCTTATAATAAACTTACCTGACACTTGTTAATAAGTAATATTCGGTTCAACCTGAATTGTGCTAGTTTTCGAGTAAATCTGAAACGTGCTATTTTCCACCCGGAATCTGAAATATGCTCTTTTCCACCCGGAATTTGAAATGTGCTGTTATTCGTATCGGGCATCGATATAGAGTATATGGTTTTTATTTTGGTGCATATTCGAATTTATGAGATTTTTCACGGAAACCAGAATTTTTCCAAATACATGCAAAAAGAAGAAGAAGAAGAAGAAGAAGAAGAAGAAAACAAACAATGTAGTCGAAATCCCAGGTTCCTATCTCAATTTTAAGTTTCGCCTCAAAAAAGCCTTTGAATTTTATATACATTTTGATAAAACATGATTTTTGAGACTTCGCGGTTATTTTATTTTAGTTTTTTCTTCCTATTCCAGTATAAATCCGAAAAATCTAAAACTTGGCAGACTATATTTACCTGTACAGCTGTGTCATGTAACTGATAAACGAAATAGTAGATATATTATTTCTGTAGAATTTCGCTTATCATTTCTCAAGGTTCTTGAGATTAAGAAAAAATTTAACATCGAAATGAAAAAAAAAACAAAAAACAAAAAACCATTATTGACTCTTAAACCATACTGCAATACTGCGCTATAGGTATACGTATACGTATGAGTGACAAATCTACCGCAAACCACAAAAAAAAAAAAAAAATTAAACAAAATAAATAAATAAAATAACATGACTAAATTCTACGTGCACATTCGTATATATCTTAACACAGGATAAAATACTTCCGGCGGAAAACGGGGACAGATAAACGGTTTTTTTTTCCTCATCTATAATTCGTCGAAATGCGTTGTCTTTTTTTCCCAGATTTTAATTTTTTTTTTCTTAGTTGATTATAGTATGTATATATTATGGGTATCGTACCATATAATATACAGGAATTTGTTGATTTTAAGCAATCGTTTCCACTCAGTAAAAGCCAAATCGCCACATCTTTTCGTAATGTGCATTTTTTTCTCGTATTGAATTAATTTGCTTTCGGAATACATCGGATTCGAAGAAAAAAAAAAAAGAAAGAAAAGAAAAGTGCACGGAAAAAAAATGAGCAGCTGGATATAGGACAACACTTTTTTTTTTTGCAGTAGAAATGACAACAATTGTGGTAACATTTACTCATTAGGACATTGAAATTCACTTGCTCCTATGTACCAAATACTAGAATTGTGGTAATTTTTACTACAAAAAAGTGTTGTCCTATATGTAGCTGCTCAACATAGTAAATTCAGCAACAATTTTTTTTTTTTTCCGTGTGGATGGCCAGCCTGCGATAAACAGACGAAAAACCTGGAGTGTGCCGAGCTGGCTGTGACTGAGTGCGGAAACGATTGCTTTAATATCTCTCTATACGTTACGATTCATCGGATTTGAAGATTGTTCGAACTTTTCTATTATGCATGTTGAACCTCCCAGAGATATGTACCTATAAGATATACAGGGTGATTCAGAATTTGTGACGAATCTCTTGAGGGGTTAATACTTGTCAAAATTGGGATCGAAAGTTCCTCAACCATTTTTCCGAAAAATCATTTTTTTTTTTTTCCTTGGACATTTTTTTTTTGTCAATTTAAAAAAAAATCCCAAATGATGCCAACGACTATTTTTTTTTTTTTTTTTTTTTTTTTTTCTCCTGAGATTAAAGAGATTGAAGAGTAAATTTACAAAAGTTTCTTATTTCGTGAAAAATGTTAAAAAACATGTTGTCATGGTTCCAAGGAAAAAAAATCATTTTTCTGAAAAATGTCTAAAGGTACCTTCGATCCCAATTTTGTCAGGGACTAACCCCTCAAGAGATTTGTCACAAATTCTGAACCACCCTGTATATCTTTGTATGTATCCTGTACAATAGAGCGGCAATTTCTGGTCAGAATTTTAGTACCCAAGTGTAACACCTATACCTATACATTAGGGTGGTTCATTTTAAACTTGTCTTTTTTTTTTCGCCTCCCACCTGAAAACTTGGTGCCAAATTCAGAAAAAAAATTCTCCCTAAATCGGAGACCATGACAAAAAATATTTAGAGGTCGCTACCGAGGAATAAAGAAAACATCAATCATTTTCGATGTATCATTCATAATTGACTCATGAGCGAAAAAAAAAAAATTAATAAAAATCAAAAAATACCATGCTAATTTGAAAAAACTCGTTGCCGGTAGCGACCTCTAAATATTTTTTGTCATGGTCTCCGATTTAGGGAGAATTTTTTTTCCGAATTTGGCACCAAGTTTTCAGGTGGGAGGCGAAAAAAAAAAAAATACAAGTTTAAAATGAACCACCCTACTATACATATTATACTATTTAAGCTCGCGTTAAATAGGCTCTGGGAAATGTCAAGGCGAGCACAATATTCTGGGCCATGTGCAATTTGTGAGTAGAAAATTGACTCGAGAGGACGCGAGTCTAGTTGAAAAGTGCAAAGATGTACCTCTTCCTTATATATGGGGCTTTCCAAGTGAAATCAGGGAGTGATCTCCCTCACCCCCTACGATTTTGAACTGTCGTTTTTATTTCACTTCTATGTGACCCCAAATGAGCCCTGAATTTTTTTTCGGATTTTTCCTCCCCCCTCTTGTCATCCTGCCATGCGTCTTTATTCGTTGATGCAAGAGAAAACAGAAACATCAGTTTTAAACGATTTTATTTTTTTTTTCATAAATTTGTCATCTAAAAACATTAATTTCTGTCATAATTAGAATATAGGCTGAAGCGTACTGATATCCTTTTTCAATAATTTTCATTTTACAAAAATCCAAAATTCGCAAAATTTCGACAGCTCAAAATCGTAGGGGGTGAGGGAGATCACTCCCTGATTTCACTTGGAATGCCCCATATATATATATATATATTTTTTTTTCTTTTGAAATTTTGAAACTCGTTGGATTTATTCGAAATTCTTGAAAATTTTCTCTCAAATTCAAAATTCTTCTAGTCTTATGTATATAATATATACATTATTATTTATCACATACACTATAGTTAATATTGTAGCAAGTGTTTTTCTTATTCTCTGAGCATAAACCATAATATATAATATATTTCTTTTTCATATAGTAACATATATATACCTATAACATAATATATTGACGAAACTTCCACGTATAGAAGTACAAAGCTAGTTTTCTTTACGTGACTTTTCTCGACCATATAGGTATACATATATATATATATATATATATAGGTGTAACACGACCTTAGATAAAATTCCACGTGTTATTTTTACAATGCGCACTATTGGTATAGGTAGGTAGTTCGAGTAACGTTTTGTTATCTTAAGTTAAACACGGAATGTCGGTTTTCGGAGTAAAACCAAGGAGAAAAGGAGAAAAAAAAAAAAACAACAAAAATACAAAAAAAAAAAAAAAAATATGCAAAAAAGAAAAATACTTTTAAACGTATGCTTAAGATATTTCCTCCAAATTCCCCCAAGTTTCTTATATACTACGACGATGCGACAAGCACTTTTTACTTCACGGGCATTCTATGAAATCTGAAAAAAAGAAACATTTTTTTTTTTTTTTTAATCGTGTTGGAAGATTAGCTGTAAAATTAGCTGTAAAAAAAAAAAAAAAATAAAAAAATAAAAAAATAAAAAAAAGAAAAAACCTGATTCATTGAAATATTTTCGAATAAAAATTTTATCCTTGTATCGTATAGTATTATACGATGATCAGTTTCTATTACGTAATATATATATATATATATAAATCTTTTGCGATTCAACGAAAAATCCAAATTATAGTATTTTATATAGGAACAAGAAGAAGAAGAAGAAGAGGGAGAGAAAAAATAAAAACAAAAATCTAGTAAAAAGAATGTTTCGAAGAATTTTATCATCGCGAATGAATCTTGAATAAGAAAAGAAAAAGCAACACACATCGCGTAGCGATGCGATTGGATGGCGCCTTCCAGGTGGCATTGCAAGGTGATCAACTTCTTCGAATAACCAGCGATAATGACGTCATATATAGATATAACCACGTATTAATTCTCTGATCATGCAGATACAGGATTAATGTCTATACATATATATGTATATATATACATATTATATACCTATGTATGTAATAATATACAGGGAAATAATAATAGTATCCTTGGGGAAATTTATCCTAGATAGTAGATGACGTAGTTGTCCAACAATTCAATAAATACATAAACATATTATACCTATACATCATAGGTACGTGTATTGAATATTGTCAGATTTTCGTAATCACATTAACAAATTTATATATATATATATATATAGTAGCTCTAACATGTATCTAAAACCGCAAAGCATGGTATCCGTCAGATTACGACGTAACATATATACGCAATAGTGCAGCTATACTAGGATATATACTGCAAGTTCGTCGTGTGCAGTCAATCACCTCGTGAGAGTAGAAGAGCAGGTGCAGGTGCAGGTCATCGCCTTTGCGCACGATTCCCTAACGGCTAACGAGATCGTAATCGCGCGATTAATTACCTCTAGGCATTAATTATTATCCTTAATTTTGAAATATATTATTTATCATATGCGTATATAAACGCAGGATATTATACAGGATGATCCAGACTGAACAATCCATATTCTTAGGGTAGATACCTCGTGAAATTCTGAGACTATGTTTCCTTTACAAAAAATTTGAGGGACCAATAGTTTCCGTGATACGAATGATCTTGGTTTACCGATCGCAGCGAACTTGTGGTATGATGGTGGAAGTTGAGCGGCGCGCGCAGCGCTCTGTCCATACGATCTAAGTTTCCGCTTTGCGATCGGTTGACTAAGATCTTTAATAACTCCGAAACTATTGGTCTCACGAATTTTTTGTAAAGAAAATTTAGTCTTAGATTTTCACTGGGAATCTACCCTAAAAATATGGTATGAATAATTTAGTTTCTCCTTTAAAACTTATAAATACAGAGAAATTTATGAATTAATTATACAATAATTATTAGAAAAAAAAAAAAGAATTTATTCGTTGTAGATTGTATATGGCGTTTATAAAAAATAATGATGATTTTTTTTTTTTTTTTTCTTTTTTTCTTTCTTTTTTCTAAAAGCAAGAATCTAAGGAATATAATTTTACCTACCTACACGTTTCTATTTAAACGTTTTCCGTTTATTCTATTATGAGTTTATTTTATAACATTTTCAAAGCATGCATTAAACTATTTCTAAAATCGTCTTTCATCTATTTTCTAGTATATTTTCAAACGATCTTAGGCTATTTCGATTCATTTTAATACTTGAAATAAAAAAACAAAAATCAAAAAAAAAAAAAAAAAAAAAAAAGCACGTTTTTTGAAGATCTAAAAAAATCCTATTATTTTCTTTTTCCTTCACCATTTCCGATCATTTTTATATCGTAAAGTGAGAAAAGAACAAAATCCTCTAATATATATCGACAGCTTGATAACAGAGTAGCGTAAGTGCAAAAAAAAAATTTTTTTCGCAAACTGACAGACGTATCTCCAAAAAAATTGTGGTGCCCATTAGAAATTTTTTGAAAAATAGGCCATTTTTGGCGCTTACGCGACTATGTTATTAAGCTGTCGATATATGTACGTTCCAAGTAATTTGAAGATATAATATATTCTGTATAAGTAAAAAAGAAGAACAAAAAAAAAAAAAAAAAAAAACTAAGTAGAAATTCGTCGCAAATTGTATTCTCGATAATCAATGTTGTATAAGTTGTATGAATAACGGTCAAGCAATTCAAAACAAACTACTATATCCTATACCTACTTGGCTACTAGGTATATGTATTTAAAACTATATTTGCAATTCCCCTGATTCAATAAATGTTTTCGCTAGTAAATACTTGGAGCGCTTTACACCAGAGGCGCTCCTTTCGCCTTATGATTCTGTTTAACCAGTAGGTAGTCGCATGCCGGCCACTGCCAGTATCAGTCGCCCTAGCCATGTCTCGGTTAGGTAAAATAACTTGAAATTAATGTGAAGTGAAAAAAAAAAAAAAAAAAAAAATTTTTTTTTTAAAACAACGAAATACTACGAATTTCATTTATAATTTATTTCCGCGAACGGAATACGATAAGGATTTTATAAAAACCCAATTTAACTGTACAAGTATTTAAAAATCTCCTTGTTTCTATTTATTCTGTGATTTAAAACAGTGATGAGTGATCGGGGATTTATTTTTAACTGTATGTGTATGTGTGTGTGATTTTTTCAATTTTTTTTTTTGAAAACCATTATTAAGTTGTTGTTGTTTTTTTTTTTAAATTGAAATTTAAAATTGAATAGTGAATTTAATACATACATAGTATTCAAGGCTCTAGTATAATATAATCTTCGATAATTATTATTGTTAATTATTGTGAAAGTGAATTTTATATTGAAAAAAAAAAAAAAAAAAAAAAAGAAATTTGTGTGCATAATAAAATCAAAAGAGTTGATATATTTAATATAAATATTCTGATAAATATATAATATATATATAAAGTGATCCAAACTGGCTCCCCAAATGATTTTTACCGGGAGGTCAGTGGACGCTCTTGACGATGTCCGAGACGTCGTTGTTGTCCACCGTGCAGAAGAACGTCGCGATGTTAGTGCCGTTGCTATTGCTGCAGGATGGTTTTCAAGCCTACGAAGACCAGGGCGAAAGAATAAAAAAGGTTACGGTGGCGGTGGTGGTGGAGATCAAAAACAAGTTAAAAGTGCCTGGGATTTGACCACCCTCACAATGGTTAGTTTTATTCATTCAAACGTAGTAGTACATACATATATATACTACTTTAATATTTCCATGAAATTTGTTGCTAATTTAAAATAAATTAAATTCTGAAAATTTCGTCAATACTATAACAGTCATTGGCTACGCAATAACAAATTTGCAAAATCGCTCAATAAACAAATTTAATTATCAATCGCGAAAACACGATAACTGATATATGTAATCTAATCTATAAATCAATCATTTCTATACAATATACTGATTATACATTCATACATGACCAATGATTTTTCAACTTGATTCAAGATAATTTTGCGGTCCAAAAAAATGAAGACCGAAATTTTCTCGGATCAAATCAAAATTTTTCTCGAACCAAGAAAATTTGGAAAATTTTCTTGGTTCGAGAAAAAAATTTTGATTTGATCCGAGAAAATTTCGGTCTTCATTTTTTTTTTGGACCGCAAAATTTGTTCAGCCATGAAAATTTTCCAAATTTTCTTGGTGCGAGAAAATTTTTGATTTGATCCGAGAAAATTTCGGTCTTCATTTTTTTGGACCGCAAAATTTGTTCAGCCATGAAAATTTTCCAAATTTTCTTGGTTCGAGAAAAATTTTTTATTTGATCCGAGAAAATTTCGGTCTTCATTTTTTTGGACCGCAAAATTTGTTCAGCCATGAAAATTTTCCAAATTTTCTTGGTTCGAGAAAAATTTTTTATTTGATCCGAGAAAATTTCGGTCTTCATTTTTTTGGACCGTAAAATTTGTTCAGCCATGAAAATTTTCCAAATTTTCTTGGTTCGAGAAAAAATTTTTATTTGATCCGAGAAAATTTGGGTCTTCATTTTTTTGGACCGCAAAATTTGTTCAGCCATGAAAACTTTCCAAATTTTCTTGGTTCGAGAAAAAATTTTTATTTGATCCGAGAAAATTTCGGTCTTCATTTTTTCGGACCGCAAAATTTGTTCAGCCATGAAAATTTTCCAAATTTTCTTGGTTCGAGAAAAAATTTTTATTTGATCCGAGAAAATTTCGGTCTTTATTTTTTTGGACCGCAAAATTTGTTCAGCCATGAAAATTTTCCAAATTTTCTTGGTTCGAGAAAAATTTTTGATTTGATCCGAGAAAATTTGGGTCTTCATTTTTTTTTTTTTGACCGCAAAATTTGTTCAGCCATGAAAATTTTCCAAATTTTCTTGGTGCGAGAAAATTTTTGATTTGATCCGAAAAAATTTCGGTCTTCATTTTTTTGGATCGCAAAATTATCTTGAATCAAGAATAATTTTCTTTGCTCAAATTAAACTTTTTCTTTCCGTGTAAGTAGTATTCATTAATTTATCTTCTTTATTTTCTCGTATATAATAGTATATAGGTATCGAAGTTATTATTTACGTTTGATTTATTATATATACATACATACATACATACATATGCGAATGACATATATTATGTACGTATATAATAAACAAAGAAAACATGCCTATATTATTATGTATATTCCAATTCAATATCTGCACTAGACTTTCGTCTATATAGATATGTATATTTATCCCCGTATATATCCTCGTTGAGTGAAATGATTTATGTGTGTTTTGTTTATTGAAACTTGTCATAATAATAACCGCGCGTTGTCTATATTACCGAGTTTCGACGTTTGCCATTGATTAGTTAGCTATTACTTATTACGTAATTGTTTAATCTAATACTTTTAGGTACTATACGTTTTATTATTATTATTATAGACTGCGAAATTCGACTATAGCTTGTAGTATAGTAACGTCAGGATAAAATTAAAAAAAAAAAACAATATTTTTTAATCAGACATCCGCGAACAGTCAGACATCAGACGTTTATAATATATGTAGTCGTGTCTCCTTGTTATACTTTACTGCGATAATACGTTATCTGAAACTGTTGCGGATAACTTATACACATAAGTAGTATATCCCGCGTTGAGAACGCCGTTGTAATTATAATATATTATGTACATATTATTATAATACATATATAATATGTATAATGTACATATATCGCGTCACTAATGCCATAAGGTCGTAAGCGCCAAAAAAAAATTTTTTTTTTGCGGATATGCTCAAACGATGTTATATGGCACGAAAAAGATTTTGCCACCAAAAACACAAAATTTGTTATTTTGGCGCTTACGACCTTATGGCATTAGTGACGCGATATATTAGGGTGGGTTGAAAAAAAATAATTTCTTAGCCTGGTGGTAGAATTTGTACCTTATAAAAAAAGAAAATTTTTTTTATTCAACGCTTTGAGGTAGCCCACTCGTGTTTTAAATAAATATTTAATCAAATGGGGTAGTTCCAACGGGAAATTCTTTTTTTGGTCCGAAATCGTGGAAAACATGCAAAAATTGTAGAATGTGATTTTTTTTTACTCAATTTTTTTTTTTTTTTTTATTTATTTAAAACACGAGTGGGCTACCTCAAAGCGTCGAGTAAAAAAAATTAATTTTTTTTTTGGAAAAATTTTCTTTTTTTATAAGGTACAAATTCTACCCCCAGGCTAAGAAATTTTTTTTTTTTTTTCAACCCACCCTAATATATATACAAAATAAATCGATTTACATATATATATATATATATATATATATTATTTCTGTTTTCCATTTGAATAGCATAGGAAATTTTTTATTTTTTTTTAAATAATTTTGTAGCTCACAAACCAATGAACAAATCCAAATGACTCAAACATATTTTCATAGGAAATTGAACACTCTACAAAAAGCTTCTCTTATCATTTTTTGATAAATTGACTCCTTCCAAAGTTATTCAAGCTCAAAGTTCAATTTATAGTTGAGTTAACTATATTTTTTTTTTTTTTTTGTGATTTTTTTTCCACAATGATAGATACATTTTTTAGAGTGTTCAATCCCCTATCAAAATATGTAAGAGTCATTTCGATTTGTTCATTGGTTTGTGAGCTACGAAATTCTGAAGACAAAAAAATAAAATTCCTATGCTATTCAAATGGAAAATAGAAATCCGCGATGAGCGACCTCTAAATCTTAATATTAAGAGCTCCGCTTTTAACAGGCATCTTTTTTTCACCCCCTCGAAAGTATTTCAATGCGAAAATTGAAAAAAAAAAAAAGAATAGTCGATTTTTTTGAACCGGTCTAATATATATAATATTATACGTATAGTATGTGTTTAAAGATCAAAGTTAAAACGCTAATCGTCTTTTATATATACATATATTTAGTATATATTTACACGTATGAATGAAAATTGCGACTAACATATTATAATATATTATTATGTGTCATCGATTCTGAATAAATTTATCTACTATACTAGTACTACTACTACTAGTATTTCCTGGGTTTCAATTACAGTGTAATACATGATTAACAGTTCTTTAATATACGTATACTAGTTATATGTATACTACACCTACGCACACGTACTAAATAAAATGATAACAGGCCTGACTAGGCACTAGGTTTAAAGCTAGTGTCAGTCTATGACTAGGTTCGCTTTCCGTGTAGTATAGTTTATATATCGCGAGAGATAACTATTTTCTGCTCGCATCGTCATGTCGCAGCATAGTGTATAGCGCGCGCAGCATCGAGGCGAAACCCGCGTCAGTCACTGTTTAAAGTCAGTGCTGCAGCGTTTAATAATAATAATAATAATATAACGTAGCCTCGCGATTGACCGAATTATTGTCATTGTTATTATCATTATTTTTGGATCTCTTTCTCTCCTTAAAAAAAAATAAAAAAAAAAAAAATAAAAAAAAAAACAGAAAAATCCCCCAAAATCTAAAATAAACAAAATATAAAAATAAGATTAAAAGAAAATTTTCTGTTCAAAGTATAGATTATCGTTTATGTTTTCTTTGTACATACAGGTACTATTTATGGAAAGCAAATGTATAGATACTACTATATAGATAAAGATAGATATCGCGTCACTAATGCCATAAGGTCGTAAGCGCCAAAAAATTATTTTTTTTGCGGATATGCCCAAACGATGTTATATGGCACGAAAAAGATTTTGCCACCAAAAACACGAAATTTTTTTTTTTGGCGCTTACGACCTTATGGCATTAGTGACGCGATATATAGAAGGAAAGAGAAGATACTATAGAGAAAGACGGAGAGCTATAGAACTGATAGTTTGATTTCGAAACGGTTTGATGTATAATTATATACAGACGCGGATATATAGGATTATTTATTTTCTTCTTTTTTTTTTTTTTTCGTTTTTCGTTTTTTTTTTTTTTTTTTACTACGTAACTTCGTATTTTATTACGTCAAGCGTGAAATGGTGTAAAATTTTTATAGATCTATTTGTACATAAATATAACGGAGGTTTTGTTTTTTTTTTTTTTTTTTTTTTTTTTTGTTCTTTTTTTTCCCATGTACCTTTCCCAAACCGTTTCGCATCGATCGTTTAACAGCTGTAAAACTTAAATACAGTAATAACTAACACTTTCTCAATCGGAGTCGTGGCAGTAAAACTGCACTCTACATTATTATTCTTTCATCAAAAAACAAAAAACACAAAAAAAAAAAAAAAATTTTTTTTTGCGGATATGCCCAAAAGATGTGATTTGCATGAAAAAGATTTTGCCACCAAAAAAAAAAAAAAAAAATTTTTTTTTTGCGGATATGCCCAAAAGATGTGATATTGCATGAAAAAGATTTTGCCACCAAAAAAAAAAAAAAATTTTTTTTTTTTTTTTGGTGGCAAAATCTTTTTCATGCAATATCACATCTTTTGGGCATATCCGCAAAAAAAAAAATTTTTTGGCGCTTACAACCTTATGCCATTAGACACGCGATATATATTTTTCTTTCGTGATTTAAAACTCGCGGATATTTATATACACCTATATATACAATAAGATCTCTTCTTTGTCGTTCGGACTAAACTAGTTCTAAACCGAGTGAATTATACACTCGTTACGTATATATCAGACTTCCTCTCGCATTTATGGCCTGGCCACTGGTATATATAATACGTATATATATATATATATATATATATATACGTATATAGATTGTTATGGTAGGACGGGATAGGTAGAGAAGCCTAGGTACTAGGTACTTGTGTAATAATTAGCACAGTAGTACTTTACTCTATAGATGTGTGCGGTATAAAGTTCAACAGTTTCATTTATAAATCCCTTCTCATTCTCTTTCCTGTTCATTCTTCCTCAATTTTCAATCCTATATATATATATATATAGGAGCACATTGTCGACTAGAGAGACTATTCAGCCTAAAAACTCATTCTCGAGTCCAATCTCTAGGACGTTAATGCTGCAGGATCTGTCTATGTATACAATATATATACATACACACATGCATAGTAGAGTATGAGGTGTACCTATACCTCATATCTCGTATACACACTCGGCCTAATTGTTCCACAGCTATTCATAATGAGTTCACGTTCTCTTTTTTCTTTTTTTTTTCTTCTTTTCTCTCTTCTTCTATATATATTATCATAGACAAAGGATACTTTTTCAGATTATACATATTGTGTCGTTTTTCTGTGTCATAAGACTCAGATTCTTTCATCAATTTCACCGTAAAATAATAATGCATTGTGCATATTATATTAGACTGTGTCAAAAAAAAAAAAAAAAAAAAAAAAAAAAACGACATCTTCTTTTTGTTCGGACCCTTTCGAAAATAGTTAGTGCTTAATGTAAAGAAAATTGTCCCCAAAGCTGAGCTATGTAGCTCGAACACAGAATTAGCGCATTTGAAAATAAGATTTCCCATGTATTTCAAATGGCAAAATTTGTTTATATTAGTTTTATTTTTATAATTCTCTTTATTCAACTGATAAGAATAAAGTAAATATACGGTTTTGAAGGGAACAAAAATTTCTGAGAAAATGTATGAAAAAAAATTTTTTAATTAATTTGTCAAAAAGTAAGTGGTAATCAAATATATGTATGACTTTTAAACCACTGTAACTCGTTAACGGTTCAATCTAGCAACTTGGGCCAAAGGACTATTTTTGTAGATCATAAAATTCTCTACAAAACCGTATATCTACTTTATTCTTATCAGTTGAATAAAGAGAGTTATAAAAATAAAACTAGGATAAACAAATTTTGCCATTTGAAATACATGGGAAATCTTATTTTCAAATGCGCTAATTCTGTGCTCAAGCTACATAGCTGAGCTTTGGGGACAATTTTCTTTATATTATGCACTAACTATTTTCGAAAGGGCCCGAACAAAAAGAGGATGTCGTTTTTTTTTTTTTTTTGACACAGTCTAATATTAAATATATGCATCCTGCGAAAAACGTTGCTTTTCTTTTTTCACTCGGTATATAGGTACTAAGAATCAATCTATTTAATTAATGCGAAGTCGTTTAACGATATGAGGGTAGGTATCGAGAGGTTGAATTGCAAAGAAGAATTCAAAGGTCGAATAACTTTCGCTTCTATTAATTTCAAGTTTAATAGCCCCCTCTATTCAAAGCTGATTATTTTAAGTGCTCGAATCAACTTCTCATGCCCTCGTATCTCGACTCGCTTTGCCTGGTCTGTCCTCGCCTCGTCTCGCCTCGTCGACTTTTATACGTACAATACATAGACAAATCGACGGATTTGCATCTAAAGTCGCCATTTCTTTCTTTTTTTTTTTTTTATCTCTTCTCTCGCGATGCATACTGATTTTTTTTTTTTTTTTTTTTTTTACATCGCGTACGTAGAATTCAAATTAGATTCTTCGGTGTACAATAATTTCAAGAATTCGATACTAAATGCATAAACATATTATTATGTTTCGCATCGTAGTATTATACCTACGCGAAAAAAAATCTACGCACAATTTTTCTGTTTTTTTTTTTTTTTTTTTTCCTTCGTACTTTTCGTTTTTTCGGGTTTCCCGCTTCTTCTTCACTTTCATTTCGCAAATGGAGTTTTCCCCTTCAAGATTATCTGTACGGTATAGGAATCTCTATATCATTCAAAAAGTTGAACTGAACCATGAAATGGAAGTTCCTCCCTCGCATCAGGCAGGATTTATACTTAAATAAACCTACCTACCCGACTACTTTACGGTACGGTAGAGACCAAAAGTGATCGTAGTAATAAAATTCACGAATCCTCGATCCTCGAAGAAAGATATTAGAGCCACAG